>OZ038505.1:46271170-46311170 GCA_964036315.1 Acanthosepion esculentum
GGCATCATTGTGTGATCTGTTCATAAAATAATCCATATTGTGGAATTCACAATTCCTTTTTTCAGAAAATGTTGATTGGGCTCATGCAGAATCTGATAGACCTAAGAAAGTATGACTAACAAACAAATATATTTATTATAGTAGTAGCATATTTGCTTTGTATATTTAATTAAACTTTGAAAGGTACATAAGAAAGAAAAGTATCAAGAAACACTAAGATTCAAGAGAATTTTGGTGTCCTAAGTAGTTTTAGTCCCTGATAGCACTGGTTCTGTTCTGGGTGTAACACTAGTAAACAGAACTTGATGCCACATTAGCATTTGTCTCTTTCTAAAACTTTTTATTTTAAATTTTTTTTTTTTGTTTGGCTTAGACACTAACAGGTCTTAATAAAGTAGATTATCTTCCAAAACATTTTCAACTGAAGATGTTTGATTCTTGACAAAATATGATGTCTGTGTTAATCATGGCAACTATTTTGCCTTAGACCAGTGGTTCCTAAACTTTTTTTCTCTGGGCGGCATTTTCAGAATGAAAATTTGCTCACGCCTCACCAAATTTTATATGATAAAAAATAAATTTAAAAATGAAAAACTAAGAGAGAGGGTTAAAGGTAGATAACCACGGATTCGAGTCGGAAGATTATCATTGATAACTCTCTCTTTCAATTTGTGGAGCCTAGTTACTATATTCTTAATACTTGAGATAATGCAAAAATATCACAATAATAAAATCAGTAATTATTTATACCTATTTATACTAGGACTCATGCACGCAATTACAAGGAATCCATAATATTTTAAATTTTGAAATCATATTTAGTTTTTGGCATATGAATTTTTTAAAACTTTCTCAATTTTTGATTGTATTTCATTCATTTTGTCTCACCTATTTTCTTCTTAAACACCCGCAAACCACTGCCTTAAACAATCCCATACCTTCTGATGTTATTTTTATGGTTATACATCGTACAGTGGATGAAATATGTCACTAAATAACATTTTCATTTATGCAAAGGTAATAAATAAGAAATTGGGTCCTATATTTGTTTTTGTTTTTTTTTGTTTTTTGGGGGTGGGGGAGATTCTTTTCAATGAATTTCCTCCTCCTTAATTTGGATTCTTTTCTATGAATTTCCTCCTCCTTAATTTGGATTCTTTTCTATGAATTTCCTCCCTCTTAATTAGCAGTAAATTGATGAAAATGTCTTCCTCAGTTTTCAGCCATTGTTTGATTATTTTGTCATATTTGATTTCAAAGAAATATAAAAATGGAATGCAAACAAGAAAATTAATCTCTTTTATTTATTCAAAAGGTTTATGTATGAGATTCTTTCATTTTACCGAGTTTAGAAAATGTATATTATACATGTAGCAAAGACCTTAAGACAGCTATGAAAATGTTTTTTTAGTTGTTTACTATTCATTGAACAACTCGAAGCAAATGATGAATGATCAAACACTTGGCCTATAGATACACCAGGAACAGACCACTTGCATAGGTGAGCCAGGAGCAAAACAACAATAGGTTTGTTGAAGTATCTTGCTGTAATTAAATCCTTGGGTTGCCTGCCATTAACAATCAACAATACCAGCTGATTTTTTTTTCTTTCATGTTATTGCTATTTAACCATATTAGATAGAAAGAACTTTGAAAAAGCTGCTTAAAACTGAATTATGTAGATGACTTCAAAGGTTATGAGAACTTAAGCTTCCAAAGTTGCATCATTTTGTGGATAATTTTGGTTACATCAGATAAATTAATTTCGGCATCTTTTCTCTATTTGTGATGCAATTCTGATTAAACTTGGTATTCTCATGTGAAATTTTCTATTCTTTTTTATTCTGCATTTATATTGTATGTATCTCTACTCTACCAGAAGCCACCAATTAGATACTATGATGTACAAATTTTAACAATTTTTTTAATATTTCACCATAAGATTGTTCAGCGTATTTTCATTTAAATACTGTACATATGCTCATAGATAGTGACAATGTAAATAAAAATTTATTTTATGCTGAAAAGGAACCTTATAAAAACCTATAATGTCATATCAATTAAGAAATGGAATACCTCTTCATGTACTGCACTGGTATAATGGATATATTTTATCATTACAATTTTTCAATATCACACTGTAAATTATGACAATGAAGAGAAATCTCTTACATTAGAGAGTTAATGTTTATCTTAAGCTAACATAATAAAAAAAATCATGCATAAAACGATAAGTGCATCATAAAAGTATGTTTTAATGCATTAGTATGAAGAAGTTTGCACTTCAAGTCTTGTTCATATCATTCAAATATAAGTCCATTCATTTGACAGATGATAAAATACAAAATTCAATATAGCTTTCTCATCCAGAAATAAACGGAAGAAAACGTCTTATAAAAAATTCAGAATATTTGTATCACATGGAATTTTCCATAACTCTGGATAATTCATTCACTCTCGTAGCAACACAGTCCAGAATAAATTCTGTATTGATATTCTTCACATCATCTCAATCTAGCCAAAAATATATTGTTGCTTTCTGGGATGCTGCTATGAACTGCACAGTGCATGAATCATTAGATGTGCTCTCCACTATACAAGTAACCTCGGTAAGCAACAACTACCGAGTCATCTGTTTGTGGTACTTTGTTTGGCAGTTGTTCAAACACTTGTTGAACCAGATGTTCTGCATCTGCTCCATTTTCCAGCTACATATCATCATCTCCTTTGCTTCCAACATTTTCCCATATGTCTGTTGCTTCTCCTCATCTCTGATACTGTTTTCTGCAGCATAGACATTACTTTCTCCAAATGCTTTTCACAAAGATCTTTGCTTCTTTTTCATGCTACCTTCATTTGATAAAATACCATGGAACCATTTCATCATTCTGAATCTGTTGTGTTTTAGTAGTTGGAGAGTGGAATAGTGATATATTGAAGAATTTGGTCATTTTTGCTGACTATCATCCAGGTTTCCAAAATGGTGTTCACATATCATGGTTATTGTCTTGCAACAGTAATATATTAGATAAAACTTTTTTACTATGATCATATTGTACTAAAAATACGTTTTTACAATTTCCATTGTCTAGAAATATGAAATTTTCAATAGATTTAATTTCTATGTTAACATAACTTTTTAATTTGTATGATCAAGTTCTTTGTCTGAGGGAGGCTTACTGAATTTGAAGGAAGTAATGAAGCTGCTTTGCGACAGTTCCCTTCATTGAAGGTGACACAACCTTTATACAAGAAAACGAATCATTTCTCCTCTCCTGTGTTCATGAAAATGGAAGAAGTACTCTATCATCATACTCCTGTTTGGTGCAGTCATTCTGTCTTCAGTCCAGTGTGTAGCATGAATAGCTATGAAATTTGAGATAAAATACACATGAGCTTGTAATTAGGTACCAAATAGGTTCTGCAATCTCCAGGGAAAATAAGTTCAAAACAAAGCCACATTGTCACAATAAACTGACTGCAACTATCTTCAACTTAATGCCTAGATTTCTAAGACTTGGTCTCTTATATGCATGTGAACCCCTTGGCTAATGTATGAAAAAGAGCATTGAATCTACTGCCTCTATAGTTTTGTATTATAAACTTGATACCATTTTCTTTGCAGAACCCTTACCATAAATCTTGAATTCCTTGATGGTAACTGGCTGAACCAGACAAACTTTGATGTTAGCTTAAAAAAGTTCTTCTAGAATCTGATCTCTCTTGTCTTTGTTTTAAACCTTCTTCCTCTCTTGCAACCTTTGTTGTATGACACGAACAAGAAAAAAGACACTGACTCCTATTTTTTCAGGAGCTTTATAGCTTTTCTACCTTTCCATAATTCTTTCCTCCTGCAATATCTTTCTATAAAAGAAATTGATGCCTGTTGACACTTTTTTCTTTCCCCCACCATGAGGTAAGCAACATTCTATTTTCTTCTTTCATTCAAACTACAGGGCCCCCATGATCCTAAAATATTATTTCACACAACATAGTCATGTACCCAGGTCGGTACTTTGCCCTCTCTCTGCGGTCTTTGCGTTGATGCCATTTCATTTGTATCCTCTATGTTCAGCATTCACATCCTCATCGTCTGTATGGACCACTCACCTTAAATCCAAAATATGCTGCGGTATACTATCAGCAGTCAAGTTGGTAGGTGATTGCACCACAATCACTGCTCCTCTCCCCCATTGTGTTATGCAACTTGCGTTTGGTGGCTTCACTCAAACCTCTTACCCTATTTGGATTCTGGCCGGTACTTCCTCATCAGCATTCGGGTATATATCTTTCAGGTGCCTCCACTTGTAGGTAAAAATTGATCTTCGTGGTACCATCTCCTTTCTCTGTTCAAACTTAGGCACTATGCTGTACCAAAATGTTGCTTTGACAGGCAATATCCTTCCTCTCTCAGCTATTGCTTTCATGGTCAATGGTGTCACTCCACTATTCTGTTTCTCCCTGGCCTGTACACTGCTTTGTAGTACCTTCTTATTTTTCAAGCATCACTTGGTCGCATTCCAAACAGAAAAACCATGCCATTGTCCATTACCTCCTCCACTACTTGACCTCATTCAAATCTCACCTTCTCCAGTTCTTCAGCAAACACAGCTGCCATTTCTCCATGCAATTCTCTCCATATCGCCAGGCACCCAGATCCACAGTCAATCATTTGACACGTACACACCCCTGTAATAATGTGTTTTATTGACAGCTAAACACATCCAATTGTTTGTTGTTCCAGTCTCACAAAGATCATGCACGTTCAGGGCAGGATCAGTCGATTGACATCTAATGCTGTTCCTGACCACCCACTAGACTTCCTCCCTTTTTACAAGCAGGTCAAATTTTCACACCAAATATAGCATCCCTGTCCACTCCCATATGATGCATACTGTGCAACTCTTCTAGTTCTCTGGTCCTTAGGCAGCACACTGTAGCCACTTCCTCTTCATTGATGGCCAACCAACCACTTTTTGTTTACTTGAGTTAATGCATCCGCCTTATTTCTTTCCGAAGGCACAAACTTTCCAGCTCTCTTAACCCCTGCTTCAAAGTCAAACTAATGCCTTTTAGCACAGCATCTAATTCAGTCACATTGATGTGGTTATAGTCGTCTTTTTTCTCAGCGATGCTGCATCTTCTGCCACCAAATCGCTGATCTCTACAACTACACCTGTAGCAGTACTGCTAGCATTACACTACACTACTCCTGTTTTCATTTTAGGGATGTGCCAAGTCTCCGTCATGGGTGTCCTCTTTCTTTACCTAGGATCTCCTGCATTGCAGTGACAGTTTTGTCATTGACTTCACATTCCCAGTCTATCCCGCTTGCTCTTATTTCCAGTTGCAGCCATCCAGCAATGGGGTAGTGTCCCAACAGTTTTCCACAGACTGAGAACAAATTCCTGCCTACTCATCTCTCCTGTGGTACCTCATTGCCCCTTGTGGACACCAGTTCACACTTTTCCTTTCTTCAGTTTAAAGCTCAGTGCTGCCTCTTTTTCAGAGTTCTGGTGGCTTTGCTGTCAATCTGAATTCCTTAAGATGATCCACTACTTCCTCCATCAATAACTTTGTTACATCTATCATGATGTCATCAAAGTATGAATCATTTATTTCTTATCTTACTGCCCTTCATCAGTACAGCTTTTAGGACTGCTGCCATAATTTTTGGTGCAGCATTGAGTCCAAAGCCCAACCAAGTCAGTCAGTAAGATTTCCCTTTATAGCGTACCAGCTGGTACTGCTATAGTTTCTCCATGACGTGTAACTGCAGGTAGGCCGACTTAAAGTTCACAATCATAGTTCCGCCCACCAACTGCCTCCACTTTCTCATCTTTTCATCACACACATTGAATATGTCGCTCCTAGTATGGTACTCTACATAACAATTGGTTTTTCCTTTTGTAGCTTGGACCACTACCGTCAATGTTAACACTCCTCTTACTTCACCCTTCCACAACAAAAGAATACCCTTCATAATTCATCTTTCCACCTCCTTCTCAAACTCTACTCTTTTTTCTTCTTTCGAAGAATTGTAGTACTCCACCTTGTTTATTAATACTGGAGACTCTCCTGTCCAATTCCATTTCGCAATCTATTTCTTTACATCAAATTCTGCTGTAAAATCATTGTCTTCAATTTTGCAAGAGTTCGGAACTTGGGCAGCTGTGAGAGAATGTATCTCTCCAAACTTCAGCTTGCATTTTCTTTACAGTCACACCACCCAGCTTATTGATCTTGTCAATGATGTGATCAATCATAATTGCTTTTGTTTTTATCCTCATTCCACCTACTTTTATCTCCACCTTTACATTTTGTCTCTGCTCTATCAACTGCTTTGACAGTGCTACTCCCATTCCATCTGCTCATAAGCTTGAGATTAAGTAGTGGTTGTGCAGCCAGTATCGACACTGCCCACTGACACTTCTATGATTGGTAGAGGTCAGTACTACACCTTTGTTCTATTGACAGGGTAGCTATTAGTGCAGAAACTCCCCCTTGCTCATTTTCCTTAATCCTGAGGGCAATACCTCACAATATTCCCCAATCTCATGCAATTGTAGCACCTTACTTTCATTCTAGGTGGCTCCTTACAGTTTCTAATTAGGTGTGATCCCTGACATCTATAGCACCTAACACTCGATGATTCCACCTTTGTTCTCTTTTGGTCTCATGATTTGTGTAGTCATGACGACTGTTCTGGGTTCTCAAAGTCTTTTGCTGACCAAGAGCCTTGCAGCTGGTAACATCTCACAGATTTCCATTTTTTCTACACCAGGCACTTATTGCAGTGCCACAGATATGTCATCTGGGAAGAGCCTGTCACAAAAGCTAGTTTCACGGTCTGATCCAGCCCTCTAACTAGATATCCTGCTAGCCCCGCTAACCTTTTGATATTATTGGCATAGACATCCACTAATTCCCCAGTCCGTTTCACTCTCTTGAGCTTTTCATAAGCTATAAAGAGCTTTCAGTGAACGTTTTCTTCAGTCTGGTCTCTATCATGTCCTTGTCCAACTGGTCCTCATCACTCCCTTTTAAGGTAAAGGGCAAGCACATCTCCTTGCAGAAAAAGTGGAAGGAAACTAGCAAGATCTGGCACTTTTTGAATCTTGGGGACCAATTTCATTTTCTTTATCCACGCGACTATATCACCGTCTCCACCTCTATCCAGTCTCACCATTCCAGACTCCATAGCAGCAAAATAGCTTGCAGCTCAAAAAACATTTTTAAAAAGTTCTCCCAGGATCTGATCTCTTTTGTCCTTCTCTTAAATCATCTTCTTCCTCCTCTCTTGTAACCTTTCTCGTACGACATGAACAAGAAAAAGATGCCAACTCCTATTTTCAGAGGAGCTTTATAGCTTTTCTTCCTTCCCATAATTCTCTCTTCCAGCAATATCTTTCTATAAAAGAAATCGCCACCTGTCAGTGCTTCTTTCCCCTATCATTTCATTCTAACTACACTTTACTACGGTGTCAAAAACAATTGACCCTGCTCCTTCACAAGAGTCCTCTCATGTTCTTGAACACAACTATATGTGTGGGATACCAGAAGTAAATGCAGCATAAGCTCATGATGGAAACTTGTTTTCATCAATATTGTTCAATAATGCTTCCCTCTATTCTGACAGAAGCTGTCATTTTCTTGTTATCACAAGAAAATGACATAAAATGAAAATGACATGCCCTGTTGCTCATACAGAATGCCAGTTTTTTTCAATGTTGATTTGATATATTCTTCTTTTTGAATTACTATTTTTATCTTTGTGTTATAAATATTGGTAAGTTCTATCAAATGATCTTTTGTAATATTGTGGATTTGCGGTTTCTTTGGAAACCCTGTTCAATCCTAAGCTAATGATGCTTCTGGACAATAGAGTGATTGATGTGTCAGCAATCTTTTGCTTTCTCTTTGTTGTACTCTGTTCAATACCCACTGTTCTGTTGCAGCTACCTCATCTGATATGTGAACCTTTTTGACAAGAAAATGCTCCTTATCTACAATAGATTGTACTATTGTACTGCTTGGTAATTCATCTTTTTCAAGTTCTTTGTTAAAAAGAAGTTTTGAGACACAATGGAGACACATTTTGCATTGCAACCTCTTGTTCACAAAGCTCAATTACACAGATCTGTAAAGTTACTGTCCTTTTCTGTCATGTTCACATTCATAGTAATTTAAACTGACAAATTTTCAGTTTCTGGATAAATTCATTTTTTTCTGATATACATGGCATGTAACTTATTGTAATTTATCTTGGAGAAAACAGTTGCTTTCTGTGTTACGCATTTTTTTCCAACTTTAAATTTTAAAGAGAAATTTCTTTTAAAACATGCTGTTCTTTATAAAATAAAATTTTATTAAAATCTGATTTGGTAGACATTTTTTTCTTTTTTTTTTTTGTAAAATTTTAAAATGTAAAACACTTACAGGTTTTCAAATGCAAACCTGTCTAACCTGTTATTCTGTTTGCAAAAATTAAATTTTTGCAATGTTGATATTTTCAGTATATCCCCAGCACTTCTGTAAAGGTGTGCATAAATAATTTTGATCTCAATGAATTATTTAGACACCTGACCATTCATACAACTTTCTTCAGGTATAAATATGTCACCTTATTAAGGAAAGAGACTATTCCTGGACTTTATTTCTCTAATTGGGCTTAACAGTAAAAAGAATTAATGAAAAAGTTACAGATTTATCTGTTAATTACAGCTCTCTTGAGATTTTGTATCCTTAAAAATTATTCATAATGAATGATTTCAAGCAGAAAAAAAACCTAAAATCTTTGAGCCTTATTTTCATCAACATATGCAATTCATTGTTTCCATAAAATTTTAGCATTGAATTATTCTTTGCATCCTTTGTAATTTTTTACCATTTAAAACCACAAGTTGGCTTATGGTTACATGTTGAAACACCGTAACCAGTTGGGAATACTAAGTGCTGTAAACTTGGATATGCAGGGGGTGTAAGGAATAATGGCTTGGAGTTGTTAATCGGAGAGCAAGTTCCAATTCCCATTGGGTTTGTTGTATTCACTTATGTGCAAATACACTTAAGAAAGGTATGAATCTGCCTCTTCTCCCTCCAGCTATATGTTAATTAGTAAGAGCTGTATCACTAACCCATTATTATCTCCCCAACCCACAAAATTTTTACAATCTAAAAATTATTTTCTGGCTTTAAATAACCTGCAAAGGGTTGATAAGCTGTAGAAATGAATGAATGAATCATAAAGTCACCAGTTGAACTCTCTACTGGTTTGATAAGCCATCAGCTTATATTGATGTACACACAGTAACTTTAATTTTTTTTAATAGAAAAGAACATTTGATGAAAGATATGAAGCATTAATAATCATCACATTTTCATATATTTCTAACACTTTCGCCCCAGCCCCTCAACTTCCGACATCTTACTCTCTGGGTTGAGGTGTCTACTCAGTCTTAACCAAACTTAAAGGAGTGACCGTATCTCCACTGAGCATCCATAGATCATTTGACCGGTCCACTGGTTTAATCCTGCTTACTGCCCACATTGTGTTTGGTTTGATCCAGAAAGCAGAAGTGATGTTCATCCATTCACGGTTGACTGAAGATGTAGACACGGCTGGAGAGTCTGTACTAAGAAATTTAGAATACACCAAAAAAAAATATATATCCACAGAAAGCCGGATAAACAGCTATTCAATGGTTGAATTGTTAATGTCTTTTATATAGCAGAAAAGAATAGTATAGAAAAACGGGTTACAGAAAAGAAAATAATTGACATAAAAACTCATACACTGGATTCTAAACAGAGAGTGGGTTGTGATTAGTTTGTGAAATCGTCTCAGAACGATATACGACTCCTGCAATGGAGAGATAAAGATTTCTGTGCGTGGCTTAAAGTTTATAGTTGTGTTCCTCCTTGGCGGTACTAATAATAGTAGCAGTAGCAGTCTTAGATTGTTGGAGGAGTAATTTGCTTCTTCATACTTATATCAACAAAATATGTTAGCGGCCTTTTGGTTCCAATCTCTGATGTCACTTCCAGTCTCCGACCTCTCTCTACCCAGCTCGACTGCACTTCTTGTCTGCCTTTCTCCGCTCTCTCTGTAACGATTGATTCGGGTGCTCATGTGCATGGAGGCACGCCAGTGACGACGATGCACCAGCCGATTACAGCCTCTCCAGTCTCTTCAAGAATTCTCTCTCGACTGCTCTCGACAGCAGTCGAGCCAACTACTCTTTTGTCTGTCTCCGTCTGTCTCCCTTTCTCGTCTGTCTTGTAGCGCCAAGACCCGTAACGGTCGACGCAGGTGCTCATGCATATGACGGCACGCAGGCGATGATGACGCGATGACCGATCGCGGCCTCTCCAGTCTCTTCGTGGATTCTCTCCCAACTGCTCCTTTTTCAGCATAACTACGCGTTTATATAGAAAAAACCAACTGGTCTTAAATCGACCCTTGGTTCGCACGCGATTATCACGAGTGCTGCTGTCAACCCAAAACCATGTGAGTTTCAAAATTCCTCATAGCTTTAGTAAGCTCTATTTCAAATTTTAGCTGATAAAAATTATTCCGATCATTTTCATTGTCTTTGTAATGACCCAATTCCAATGGGCGAGATCAGATTTCCCATCTGTAAACAAAATTTCTCTGATCTAATTTTGCTACCTAGATTCACTCCAATTTCATTAAAAAAAAATGTGTGTTTGTGTTTGTTTCCCAACTCTCTCTGTTACATATTACACTTTAAATAATTTTGAAACTATCCACTCTTTAAAATTCATATTTTACAATTTACCTCATGAGATTTGAAGAAATCTTTGTCAACTTTGATTGGTTGTAACTTTATTTTCACATGTTATGAAAATAAAAATCAAATTCTTGTGTGAAGATAAATTTGTTTTTTATGAAATTTATGATTATTCATAAAACTTGAAACCTGCGCATTTTTCATAGGAATCACAAAATACAGATATTGACTCCATTGTATATTATGAATTCTTACCTATTTTGAGTGAATACTCACTTTCAACTTTGTATAAAAAGAAAATTCAGTGAATAAATTCACTAGTAAAGAACATAGATGAAAAAAAGCATAAAATAAATATTCTATGTAAATCACAAATAAAAGATAAATTGCAAGTAAATAGATTGAGGTGCAAAACTTTGCAAATGTTTAATGCAGTCATGGTGTCTGCTGGGCTTTCTAATATTCTATGGTTGCAAAAATTCATTACTCATTCCAGTTAAAGCTTTTTTATAAAATGTTGTTTTCTAAATGTAAAAAATTGAAATTTGTATTTTCTTTTATTTCTCTTGGAGTTCATTCATTTGTCTTATTGATATTTGTCTTGTTTCTAAGATGTTTTATTCTTAAGAACTGCCTACTTTATTCATATATATATATATATATATATATATATATATATATATATATATACACACACACACACACACACACACACACATGAATAAAGTATGCAGCTCTTAAGAGAGTTTGCTATAGTGGTACACTAGAAAAAAGTGCTGGATGCCATATTACATGGCAGTGCTTTAATCTATCTTAATTAAATTTCCAGTGATCAATGACTGACCACAACTGTGAAAATGTGCACTATACTCCCAAATCCAAGATGTTAAGTGTTGTTGATGTGTGCATACCATGCACACACCCACTAAACTCACTGAGTAGGGAAGAAAAATACCCATCTAGCCAGGATAAAAAAAGCCATAATTTACAATAATTAAAAAAACAAAACAAAAAAAAAAAACACTAGATAAAATTCATAGGTGTACTGAAAGAGTGCTTTATATCATGGGAACAGTAGGACCTCTGCTTACTTATATCTTCTGTCATGGTTGACTTTGAATACATAGTATTGTTGAGCATTAATTTGATTTTAGCAGTTAGCTCCTTTGCCGAGGTACGACTGTTTCCTATGTTATCGAGCACTTATTTGTTACACTTATGAACTTTTTCTAGTGTCTTTTTTATTCTCTCAAAATAATTGAGAATATATAGCTTTTTTTTTATCCTGGCCAGATGGGCATTTTTCTTCCTTAGTGAGTTTAGTTGATGTATGCATGGTATGCCTGTATCAACTATGCTTTTAACATCTTGAAATTACCTGAGGGGCATTTTCACACCTAACTTTTACCAGCTGCTTGATGATTGTGTGAAAATGTATGAAACTGTTAGTTGTGGTCAGTCACTTCTCATTGGTAATTTATTTAAAATAGAGAGAGTAGTAGAAGTGCATTGTCTGGATAGTATTCTAAAATAAATACAATAAATTAACTAAACTTTACTTTATAATGATACTCACAATCTTTAGTTAACCTAAGACTGCTGACTTTGAAAATTGTCCAAGCAGTTAAGTAAATAGTTCATTTTACTTTCATAAAGATTTACAAGAACGTAAACAAAAAATATAGGCCAAAAATTAAATTCTATTACAGTTTTTAAAAATGTTCTTCGGGTAAAAATATCTTTTCTTTTGAAACCCTATACTAATTTATGCAAAAACTATGTGAATTCTTTTCAATGTGAATTGCATCATTCATACCTTGCCCAAAGGCATTTCTGTTAAAAGAATGTATATTATCTCTGTTGGAGTTTGAACTTGGCTTGTTGATTACATTTCACATGCTGCTAAATACTTGGCAAATGGACATGTACAATGGTATTCTTTTTTATATAGAAATAAACAAATGTTTACAAAGATGTCTACAATAAGGAATTCATGTAGTGTCATATAAAAGGATACCTCTGTTTCCAGTTTAACTCTAAATTGACTTGTGGCAACATTTTGTGCCACTTATTTCATGTTCATCTTTAAACTTTATCACTATAAGACTTCATTTGCTGTGCAAAAAGTTTATCCAGTCATTGAAGGTGTCTCTGATCCCTGAATTTGAATTTGTTTGAATTTCATAGTTGTGTTGTCATATCCTACTATGGCAACAGAAATCACCTTTGAATGAAATTAACAATAAGGATACTGCAATTGAGGGGCCTTGGAAAGGAATGCAGTGGAAAGGAGTGAAATATTAATAATGCAGGGTGCTAAAGGTTAAATGAAGTTACTTTGATAGATAAATTTTTAAACCAGTGTGCAGCCATTTTGCTGACTATAAGTTACATACAAGCAAACATTGTTGGCTATATAATAATAATAATAATAGATACATAAAAAGTGGAGTAGTTTTTGTTTTAAATTTTAAGATAAACCAAAATCATACTTAACATTAATGAAACTTCCATATGAAGAAATTAAAAAGCACCAAGGTCAACTGGCTCCTTTCCTGCACAATACTCTAAGTCTTCCACATTCTTGGTGTTTGAGGCACAGGATTCATGCAAATGTGGATAACCTGTAAATATCTCTAGCTTCCCCAAATACTCCTTCATGCTGACGACCATATTTAACATGCTTATTGCATTAAAAGAAAACAATTATAGAAAAATCTGATATAAAAATGACTGCATTATCTAGAAAGAATTTTTGAAATTGTAGTTTAATTTAAATATTTTTTGTCCTTTATTATGCCATGACATGTGTGTTGACAGTTAAATTTATCTCATAAAAATATTCAAAAACTAAGAAAGCTGTCTAAAGAAATAGTATCCATTCATATTTCTTCTGATGATAATTTTATTGTTGGGAAAAGTTTATTTATACAGTTAAATTGAATTGTCAGTGTATCTTTCATAGTTAATTTAAATACATTTCTCAAAAATAAATAAAAATATAATAAAGTTAATTTAAATGCAATTCACAAAATCTGGCCAAACAGAAGTGGAATGGTATTTTGGTAGGGCTGAGAATTTTACAGCATAGTTTTGTATTGTGTAGGGGTGAGGGATGACTTATCTCAAAAAATTTTTGATGGTATAAGCTATGAAGAATATCTGAAATAAAGGAGGGTTTTTGAAGAAAACTAGTTTTATTCAATGTGTCTAAAGAAATAAGGTGTAAAAGTCAATTTAGAAAATTAATTTTATTCTGTAAATGATGTTAAAGTTTGAATTTGAACTCAGATATAACTACTGAAAAACTCATAGAAACTGTAATATTTGAACATTCAAGGCACCTGGCCACTCCTCCTCTGATACTAGACTCAAGGTGTTGATAGATCCAGAGCGACTTTGTGGGTTTAGCTGAAGAATTCCCTAATCAATGAAAATTAGACTAAATTCCAAATACCATCCAGCAAATCTGACATTGTTTCTTTAAGTAAATAGAGAATGGATGGTTCATTTAAATCTAGATTACAAAACACTCAAAATAAATCACTATGAATGAGTCATGATAAAAAAAAAAAATAAAAAAATCTGTGATTTTAGGGATCAGTTTGAAATATGGTATTTGAGTGCCTTGATCATTCTTATGTTATACCAGGATGTGTGTATAGTTGCAATCAGCCCCTGGTGCTTTCAGTCTTGTACAGACCAGCAGAGAATATACAGATTTGGGAAATTAGCACCTCTTGGACAATTCCTCACAATCTTACCAAGAAGAAGAAGCCATATGTCACAAGGTCTCATTCTCAAAACTTCTGAAACCTGAAAATGACCTAACCAAGAAAATATGAGCAAAATATTTGAATTTTGTCTCAAATTGTCTGTCCACCATAAATTGCAGTGGAGGAACCCCTGACTAAGAGAAATGGAAAGAGAAATCATTTTGGTAGAAGAAAAAAAAAAGGAAGTTTCTTTTCTTTTTTTTTTTTTTTTAGTTCAGAAAGAAGTGGTTAAGTTAATCTGTAAGCCATCCAGTAAGCAAACAGTAAAATAAATCAATCTCTTGACTAATTTGAGATGACAGGTGGTAGCACCCCCCACACACATACACACAAATCATAGAGATAAAAGTGACCAACTCATACTGACATGTAGCATTTTCTTACTTATTTTTGTCCTTATTTAAACAAGGCTTGCCCTGGAGCTACAAGCAGCTGATTGAAAATTGATCTTGATAATCATCCCATTATCAAGCCAAGGCATAATTTAGGGCAAGGCCTGGTACAGGATAATTTATATATAAAATAAAATGAACCTTTCATTTGCAGTTAAATCAGAATTGTTTGTTGTAATTTTAATTTTACAAGATTGAAAAAAATGATTTATCCAGTGGTTGACAACTACAACTTGCATAAACTGGTGATACCTGGGAGAAATTGTGGGCAATTTATGTGATGCCATTCAAATGAGAAACTTTGGAAAGCATTTCAAAGAGGGGTGGAGAACCTTTTACAGATCTTCAAACATAACATGTGTAAAGGAATATTTCTTAACCCTTCATCAAACTATGACCACACTGATTCAAAAAAATTCTGTCTCACTAGACTTTTCTCACTGTTTTTTTTAAACACTTATGGCCAGATTATAAATTGGTTATTTATATCTGACATGAGTATTTATTAAGCATTGCTTCTTGCAAAATGGAGGAAAGCTAATGGGGAGATTGTTGCATCAATCTTTTATAATGCAATTGTGTAAATAAATATTTGCAACCCTTTATCCATACTCAAATATTGACTTTTTAAAATTCTCTTGAATAACTTAGGGTTACTGTACTTTGTTCAGGTAAAAATAGAAAATTATCAAAATATTTTTGGATTTTGATATATATTTCTCACACTTTTTCTTTGCAACAATTACATGCATGAAGTGGGATTGAAGAGTCCTCTGCCCTATCAAGAAGCCCTTCCCCATAATTCTGTTTGATAATTTACTTAAATTTTGTGAAGTGGATTGGGCCAAGAACTTTTCATCACCTTCTTCCCCTTGTGTTTGTGTGTGTAATTTTCACAGTGTTCAGATACTACACATGCACTCACAGTACACAGATGCTCTGATCCAAGACACAAGTTCCAATGTATCTATAACTCCACCATTTTTTACAGGTACTATATATGTCATTTTCCTGTTTACCTTATTTTGTAAAACTTTTTTCTTTCTGTTGCCAGTACAAAAGTAAAATTGGTTTCTTGTCAATATATCAGCTTAATTTAATTTTATAAGCTACTTATAAAATTTAATGAAAAATGACCTGATTTAGGGAATAAAAAAACTTGTTTTGAATTAGAAAACTAAAACTGATCAAGAACAACAAAAGAGAGGACTATAGTCTGAACACTTCATCAAAAAATAACATTTCTTGTCAAAAGTTGAGCCCAAAAGACATTCCCTATGTGATTGTTTTACAGTTGTTCTAGTCCTTTAGATGACCTGGACAAATTGGATGAATAGAAATTTGGGCGGGTCAACTCATACTAGTACAAATTGAGACAAAGAACATCAGTAGTAAGCAGTTATCAATGACATAGGCAAAAAAAAAAGAAGAAAAATCAATATTCTTTGATTCTGACAAATTCTGTGGCTTGAAAAAAAATCTAATGAAAGCTAATCTACAAAAATGATTCTCTCACCCTAACTTTCCTTGTTTTTACAAGCATACCAGTTAATTTCTGGATCCTTGGCAGTCACTGGTTTTGGTTCAGTGGAAGAAATGAACAAGCAACATAATATTAACTGATATCATGGAAAAGCAGAACGAGAACAATCTCTGCCACCATGAACTGAATAAAGGGTTTATTTCAAATTTCTATAAAGGTCACCAAGTGTATAACTAAAGTCATGTTTAGTATACTAGTCTGAATGGAAAGGCAAATAATATTAATAATAAATGCTGATTAATTAATTCAAAAGAAGGAAATAGGCATATATAAAAGAGGCAAGACCTGTTTAATCAAGTGCATAATCTGAGCAGTTTAACAGATGGTAATTTCTTGTTTTTCATTACCATTTTAAGATAGAATTGCTGAATCTATTTTTCAATATAAGAAGCAGATGTTGGTTTGAATTACATTCTTGACCTTAATTTAGTCATTTAAGAAAAAAAATAAAATTCATTCTTTTTCTTCTCACTTATTTTTTGACAGCATTTTTCTTCCTCAAACTTGCAAAACTAGTTTGATTTTTTTTTCAACTGATACAAGATGATAATTTATCTGAAAATTGAAAGAAACAGTGAACATCAGTTTTTTTTTTCTTTTCTTATTGAAATTTGAAACAAATAGCAACTTCCAAGAACTTCAAACATTTTTTTAAGCCTCAGGAACTTTGTCTTTTCTTGAATTCATTTGCTTCATTTCTAAAGATATGCATAAATCCTTTTCGTTTGAAGCTTTTTTCACTTAAAAAAAAAAAGTTTTTACAACCAAAAAAACTTGTTCTGAATTGAAAGAAAATATGTTTGATAATCAATACAAAGCAGACATTTTTATTTTTCAAATTAATTAACTTTGAATAATAATGAGATCTATTATCATATTGGATGCTTTATTAGATGTCTTTCGTCCTAATTTATTATATTTAATGTTACATTTTTATGGAGATAGACTGGTTGCAAATACTGGTACTTTATGGTGTCTGGATAAACATTAGCTAACCTGAAATTGGCATGGAGGATCTGGGAAATATTTTTTGGAGTTTTTTATTTATTTGTGTGATTGTAGTGGGGCATGGTAATTTTTTTTTTTAAATGACTTGTATACATTTTATTTTGTAATGGGCACATGATTGAGTGTTGGTGTTCTGATCATGAGGTTCAGGTTCAAATCTAGCCATGATAGAGTAGTCAAAAATGTAACTTCTTGATAGTATCATCTGGTGGAAATGATCTTGGTGTTTGACACCATTGGGATGTACCTGAAAACCATACCTGATGGTGACCCCAGCTCTGTGACAGAGAAACATTTGGAAGTTACTATTGATTGTACAAGTACGTGTTTACAAGTCTTCAACTGATGTGTGCAGATAGAAGCCCTGTAACTTTGCTTGGCAATCTATTTAAAGATGTTTCAATAAAAACACTCATTCCTTAGCAGTCTGGCCACTTATAAGGATGTACCTGAAAAATGCACAAAAAGTCATTTAAGTTTGCAATCTGCTATAGGCAGAAATAGTACAATTTCTTATATTTTCAAAGCTATAATTCATCTTTACATAAAACTAGTCATTAATGACAAAAAGAAAAAATAGTATCAAATATACAAAGTCTGTCAGGGATGTATCCCTCCATTTTGAATATCTCAAGAATCAATTGAATGATTACCAATTAGAAGGGATCTTACTGCATATGCAGGAGCAGATACTCTCTTGCAGATTTACTCGGTTATTAGTTCTATTAAGTACTAGGTGACTAATGAAAACACCAAAGTTAAGCAGTGTCAAGCTCAGTCAGTACTTAGATGAGGGGCTGCTTGGGAATACTGGGTACTCTAAGCAACTTCCTACAAACCAAAATAAGTTTAGGCTTTAAATAACCTACAAAATGTTGATAATCTATAAATAATTGATCAGTGACTTTTCCTAAAGCATTGAAATGGCATGGATAAGATTAAGGCAAATGCAATGAAGCCGTCAATGGTGATTCTGAAGGATATTGTTTTTTTGAAAAGTGAAGAGGTTGCTGGAATAAATCTGCAAGTTATCAAGAGACAACTGCACTAGTTCCCTAAATAGACTATTATTATATTTTTTTTTATTAATAAATGGCTGGATACTGTCTGGACAGACCTTGTCTACTGATTATCTCAACCCATTATGCTAAATCTTGTATCAATGCCTAGAGAACAATATCATTTTCATATACTGGGTTATTTGCCAGTCCTTTTCTTTGTTAAGGTAATTCACACTGTCCAAGGTTATTACATTTAACTGAATTACAAAAGCAATAAAAAGAATGAGATCAATAATGTGCTAAACAACTCTTGGAATGATGCTGACTCATCTTTGTTTGATAAATAGATACTTAGTAAGGCTTCTATAAATCCTTATGAAAAGGATTTTATTTGAAACTGAGGTTTGCTTTAAGCTGGTGTGCTCATCTTCCCAAGTTTTTAATTGATTTAAGTTGGAAAGAAATTGGTGTTTGGTGGCTTTTTTATGCTTGTTTTATTAAAATTAATTTTATAAAGTATATTTTAAGCATAAACAATGATCTTATAAGAAATTAAATTTCATGCAAGAACAAATCTCTCACTGCTTTTTCTCATTCATTAATTCTAACGAAAAAAAACATTTTCATTGTCTGATGTGTAACTATTGCCATGAAAATCCAAACTTGCCTGATAATGAATTTCAAAAGTAAGAGTCTGGTTTAAACAATAGAAAAAAAAAAAAGAATAAAAAAATGACTAATGCAATTATCTGCTTTTCAATTGGTTTATCTGTGTCATGTACTTTAAGCTTTCTTGGTCAATTGTCATTGGCTATTAATAATCTGAATTTGGTAACAGAATTAAATTTGTCCACCCACAGCCTAAGTAAATGCATTATCTATGGAAAATATTTCTCTTTGAGTCTGTATAGTGCTTTGCAAGTGAGTGTCGCATGCCATTGCTTGTGAGTTCAAATCACACTGAGTGACTCTTCATAGTCTACTCTGACAGATGACAAACTTCATATCTATTAAGGCTTCAGAAAATGTGTATCAAAGGTCATTACTTGTTAGTTCAATATTTATTGCATGCCTTGCTACAGTGATATTGGCAAGACAAAACTTAGTTTGTATAAAACAATGTTATTTCTAAAGTCAACTTTAAGTAACAAATTAAGGTCTGGATTAGAGTGAACTAATTGAAACAAAACTAATTTCATAAGGTTTTACTTGATTTTCAGTTATTTTCCATTTATTCAGGTCTGCAACCAGATTAGCTTAGATTTGAATACAGTAAATTTTACTCAGAAATTATGGAAATGGTATAAATTTAGTAGTTACTTGTTTAATTGACAATAATTAGGATAAAATGATATTAATAAATTAGGTAGAAGTACAAATTCCCAGTGTCATCCTCTGTATAATCTCAGAAAAATCTTAGAAGTGTCTTTGAAGTTTACTCAGCTATTTAGTGCACATGCACTCAGTTAACTGCATTATATCTTTTAAAAGCCCGAGGGAAAAATTTGACAGCTAGAAAAACAGGTTTTGCATGAATTTATAGAAATTTAAATGCTTTTCTTTTTCAAGACAAGAAAAATCATTTTTGGATAGGATGGTTAGTCATAATGAAAAATGAATGTCTCAGTTCAGAACAGCCTTCAATATATCAACCTAAATTGGATCTACTGAGTACTGATTTTTGCTTATGTTTATTAGGATTCGAGGGCTGCAACTTAAACAAACTGTTATTGCGCAGTGCTACATTGTTCAATTGTCTTGTTTCAATGCTATATTGTAAAATAAAGACCTTTATCTGGATGAGTTGCAGAGATTAACAGTCTTAATTATGTCCTTATAAAATCTGTATTTTATCAAATTAATCAGTTTAAAATATCTGATTGTATATAAGATGTAAGCATTTTATCTATATGTCTGTAAATAACAGCCAAATAGCAGGAACATTTTTAAGGGCTGCAAGTGTTGTATTTTGTGCATTTTATATATATATATATATATATATATAATAATGTATTTTATGATCTCTATGATATTTAGGAGGTATATTTTGAAAGGATCCAGATAGTTAATATAAAAAAAAATAGCCTACCTAGAATAATAACACATTATACCTGTGCAAATTATTTCCTTTGAGAATTCACACACTTATCGCAACATGCTATCCACTTCTTAAAGCACTCTGTAAAGCCTTTTTGCATATTTTGTTCTCTCTTCAATTTTGTTTTTAGTCAGAAATCTCCTTTCATTCAATGACAGTTCTGGCTTTTGCAAATCTGGACCATGGTGTTAGAAACTAATACACTTTGGAGATACAATATTTTGCTAAAAATCTTACACAAAGAATGCAACAGTTATATGGTGCATAGCTTACTCAAGGTGTCTCACTACCAACAGAGTAACCTAGTGGAAGAGTGTCAGTTGGTATATTCATAATAAGGTTACCAAATTACATGAATGCAATACAACTAATTTTTAGCATATTCAGATGACTAGATGATTCTAGACTGTCCTCTTAATTAAAAAGAAAATAAAAGAATATGGAAGTATTCCAGTATTTAGTACCCTGGTATTATTAATAGGAGACTGATCCCATGAGTATCAGATAGTTGTAATGAGCAAGAAGTAAATAAAAAGGGAGAGAATATGATAATAACCCTTTGTAAAATAAATAAATGATAGAATATGGATCTTCATGTGCTTTATAATTTCTTTTTTGAAATAGTAAAACTGATTTCACTTTCTGAAGTGATTGAACTGAACACAAGAAATATTGTGTATGAGAAAGCTAGTCCTATTTTACATAGTGATTTCCTTTAGTAATCTCTTAAAAAATAGTACTTATTATTAAACAAAAAATTGAAAACCATTTTCATTTTCTCTGTCTACACTCACAATATATAAAAAAGTAAATTATTCCAGCAGTGCCATATGATCAAATTACTTATATGTAGCAGAGGCAGTGTCTAATTATCTTGACTGGTTCTTGTCATTGAACCAAGGTTGTCTAATGTCTACATTGTGATGCACAAGTTATGAATGACTATAAACAATAACACAGATGATCATCTCATCTCTTGCAGCCTGTTTGGTGGCTGTCCTCGTACACTGAATAGGCAACTCGTATATAAAATGTGAGTGTTTGTCTACATACACACAGCTGAAGAGTAGACAATTCATAATGTCTACAGGAGACATTATCTGCTGCTCAGAAGAGATTTTTTCATATATAAGATTATCTGTTTGTATTTACAAACACATAAATAAAATTTAAATGGTTAATGTATAAGAGCTGAATATTCAGTTGTAAATCACAGGGTAAAAATCCACTGAATAATTTCCTGGTGTATTTATTTTTAGACTAGTGTTAGTAAGTGCAGTAGATATGTATATATTTAACATGCTGCATTGAAACTAATTACTTTGTAATAATTATGTATCATGAAATTCCCAAGTTGGATTACACAAAAGCAAATCAGAATTGCAAATTGTCTGCAATTCCACCAATAAGATAGACATTCACCATTTATCTCTTCTTTCCATTTAGTCTATGAGTCATGCTGGTTCCACATTGCAAGTACTCTCTCCAGCAGTGAAGCAATTCTACAGGATAGCAAATAATAAGCATTGCTTATAATTATTTACTTAGATTGTCACAAGCCTAAAATCATGGGGTACTTAGTGTGGATCAAACTCATTACTCATTTACAATCTTCAATAATAGTTTGCTAATCATTATTTCATGAAGTAGTGCCCTGATAATTATTAATTATGGATTGTATTTTATTTATATTTTAATGTAACATTGTTTATGAAAGGGGGGGCATATTTTTGAATTTGTTAGAAAAGCATTTCAAGTTGTAATTTCTTGACTAATGGTTTTGTATAAGTAAGATATATAAATAGTCAAGTCACACAACACACATGGGCTGACAGTTGTGTTTAACATGAAACAGACTTCTGCCTCTAGATGTTGAGTTCAATGCCCAGTTTTATATTTACATATGTTCTGTCCCTGATATTGAGCACTTTAACCCATAAATATAGTATACTGTAAAACTATATTTTATCATATCTCTCTCTCTCTCTCTCTCTCTCTCTATATATATATATATATATATATATATATATATATATATATATATATATATATATATATATATATATATATATATATATATATATATATATAAAAGTGAACATAGACGTCAACACTTAGAGGCGACAGTCTGTTCCATGCTAGATGCAATCGTCAGGCAACTAGTGCTGTTATTTTTCTCAGCTATTTATATATAAGGGTCAGTGGTGCATTGTGGGTAATCTATTTTGGCGGTTACTTTTACCGGAAGTTGTTTATTTGTTTATTTATTTGTGTCAAATTATTTTGCTCGTTTTTATTTAATTTAATTTTTATTTTTTATCTTATTTATTTTATTTTATTTTTTTTTATTTTGATCGGTGTTTTTATTAAAGTAGTAAAAATTTGTTTATATAGCTTATTGTTGGTAGTCTATTATGGCAGTTATATTACTGGAAGTCGTTTATTTGCTTATTTATTTGGGTCAAATTGTTTTGCTTGTTTTTATTTATTTTTATTTTTTATCTTATATTATTTATTTATTATTGATTTTTTTATTTTTTTTATTTTGACTGGAGTTTTTATTAACGTAATAAAAATTTGTTTATATAGTTTATTTAATAGTTTTGTTTTTGTTTGGGAAGATAATTAAAGTTATTTGTTGAATTTTGGGGTTTATTCTGACTATTATTTTGGTGGGAACAGTTTTTAATTTATTTATTTGGATTGATTATCTTTATTTGTTTTTTTCTAAACGGCTAGTTTATCGGTATCGGTTGTTAGTTTATTTATATATTTGGATGTATTTAGATCAATTTATTATACTTGTTATTTATTTGTTACACTGTATATTTTCTCTTTTTGGTTTTCGATTTTTAAGTAATGCAGTATATTATTTTTTATTTTATTTTATTTTTTATCGTTATATAAGAGTTATAGCTATTTTCCGTCCTATTTTTTGTTTTGATTTATAGTCTAATTTTTTGGTCATAATAGTTTGGTAATTTGTTTATTATTTACTTTATTTATTCATTTTGTTCCTTATTTCTTATTCCATTTCGTCTATTCTAACAGGTGTGATTTGGTAATTTGTTTGGATTAATTTATTTTGCTTATTTTATTGTCATTTTGTTTGTTTAGGTATTTATTTATTTTTTCCGTTTTTGATTTTTAAGTTACATAGTAAAAATTTGTTTTCATGTCTGCATTTTGAGATTAGCTCGGATCTTTTATTTAATAATTTATTTTGGTCTGGGAAGGTAATGATAGCTATTTTTTCCTCCAAGCAAAGTTTGAAGTTTTTGGTAGGTTGTTGTAGGCTGATGATTTTTTCCTTATTTTCCAAGATATTTTTGGTGTGGTGTGCGTTTTGTTTTTTATTTCCCAGATATACTTAGAAAGCATTGTGCTGTTCACATATTTACTATTTGTGAAAGATGTTTTGTGTACATAATTTCTTTGTTTCCAGGGGCCTTCAGTTACTCCTATGTATACTTTTTTTTCATTATCTGGTGATTTTATCGTGGCTTGGTAGATTTTGTTGTTTTGTAAACAATTGCCGTTTAAGGGACATTCGTTTTTTATTCAGCAGTTGCATGTGGGTTTAATTTGTTCATGTGGTTTGTTAATAATTTTCCTGTTGTGCTTTTTTATTATTTGTGCCATGTTCTCGGTGCAACTGTAGCTGATTTTTATTTGAATATTTTGTGTAGGGTGCTTGATTCCGGGAAGTGTTTGTGTAAAAGTTTGAAGAATATTTTTCCTACGTTTGTTTTTACGTTTTTGCTGTATGGTGGGTTGAACCATATGATATTTCTTTTCCTGTTGGCCTTTTTTGTGTTCTGTGGTGAGTATGTGAGTGTTGCTGGGAATCCGCTATCTTTTAGGGCTGTTTTGTAGTCTTTCTTAGCTTTGTTAAATATAGATTCATTGAAGGAATTATCGGAAAGCCTGCAGTTAATCGATTTTGATATCTGTTTGATTATAGAAGGCGGGTGGTTGGAGGATGTGTGTATATAGAGTGGTTTATCATTGGGTTTTCTGTATGGTTTGTATGTGCCTTTTCGTAGGTTGATGGTAACATCTAGAAAATCTACTTCGTTTAGGTTAGTTTTTATATCTATGTCGAATACGTTATTTTTGAAAATCTTTATTATTGCTTTTCTAGTTTTATCTGTGTTTTGTTTGTTGCAATTTCTTAAGATTATGAGACCATCATCCCTGTAGAGTCCTGTGTCATTTCTATCTGTTATTTTGCTTAGTTCATGTAGTAAGTAAATACCTACGATTTTGCATGTCTCTGCACCGTCAAAGCTTCCCATTGTAGTGTCAAATATCCCATCTTTCTTTATCCATGCTTCTTCATGGTGAAATAGTAATGATTTATGAGATTGCTTAATGATGTTGATTTCGTTTGGTTTTATTATTACTTGTTCCCATTATTATTATTATTATTATATTCAAATTATATATATATATATATATATATATATATATATATATAATTTGATTTCTATTATCATTTAAACAGAAATGATAACAGTAAGAATAAGTGGTCCATTTGACAACAAACTCAGTACACAAATATCCAGTGTAATATATATATATATATATATATATATATATATATATGTGTGTGTGTAGTTAAACTTTAACTTTTAATTTGATTCTTGTACTTGAAATCAAGTGATCTGATTTTATGTTAAGGAATATTAACATTAGATTCCAACTTGTGGGTAACCTTTGGAAGGAGCCTTATTCATCAACCTTCCTAGAGATGGTGTCTTGATAATAGTGCCCAACCTCCTGTGTTGTGAACAGGTTTATGGGAGTAGATAGGTTTGCCTATCACCCAGCCAGTACTCTTACTATTTTTATTGAACAGGAGTAGAAGTTTATCCATTGTTCCCTGTTTAGGGTATGGTTTACCAGATTCTTTCTTCCATGGCCCTAATGATATAACTTTTACTTTCTGGTCAGTTTGTATTGCCATAAACAATGGATACTGATAATTATTTTGGCATTTTTTCCTTAAAAATTTATATTCTTGTGATTTTATATCAAGTGGGTTAATCATTTTAATGTTACTGATGTAGATGGTATTTAAACTTTCAATTTTTCCATTTTTCTCAGTCAAATAGTGGATTTCCTTAATCATTTCCCCAATAATTCTGATCAGCATGCTACTTGATTTGTTTCTTACCTCCTCTCCTGGTACTTGGCACTGCAGATCATTGTTGATATTTCTTTTGAGTTGTCTAATAGACAAGAACCTCCTATTCACAAAACTACTTTCTCTTACCAATGAACTGATTGGAATTCATTTTGTGACTTTGTGATTAATATTTTTTGTAACTTTTGGATTTATATTTTAACTTTCCTATTGAGAATTGTGCCACTGAGGTTTCTTCTTGAGTAAAAGTCAGCATTGATAATTTTGTACCTTCTTGGAAATACCAAGTGAAACTACAATCTTCTTCTTGGTTCACACATGGCTGTTCAGCTGCTATAGCCTTCTATAGTCTTTAAGAACTTGGGCAAACCATCTGATCCTTCTATTGGCCTTCTATTACTTTTTTGGCAGAGTACTAGAGGCTCTAATAATTTCTGAATTGGTAAGTACCTCACCTTGCAGGTTCTTCTTTCAGATAAGCAATATGACTTTCACTTCTCAAGGTCAACTGCTGATGTTTTAACAGTTATTGCTGAAAGAGTCTATCAAGCTTTAGATAAGAATGGTAAAGCTCAGGCTGTTGTTTTGGATACCTCAAAGTCATTTGACAGGGTTAGGCATGCTGGTCTTCTTTGCAAGTTGAAAGATTATTGCATTTCTGGATGAATTTTTGATCTGATTCAATCTTTCTTATCAAATCACGCAAGTTATCTTGAACAGTCACTCTTCTAGATCTTTCATGCTCTAGAGCTCTATCCTCTATCTTATACTTAATTTTCATCAACCTCCTTCCCGATGTCATCAGTTCTCTACTTGGTACCTAATGCTGATGACACAAATATTTACTCCTGTTTTCATGGTAAGTCTGATTGGTTCAATAAGATCAAATTGACAATTGATCTCAAAGATTACCTACAATCTGTTGTTAACTGGAGTAAAAGATGGCTTGTTAATTTTAACACCTCCATGATGAAACAGCTCTTTTTTAATTGTCTTAGAGAACCCTTTTTGCCTTCCATCTACATGGCTGATGCTAACAACCAGGAAAGTGTCTTATTGCAGTTTCTCGGGTTAATATTTTCTGCTGATGAAGTGGAAAGATTATATTGAATCAATTACTATGTGTGCTAGGAAGTTTGCTTCACTGTGTTGCGTTAGACAATTTTTTCTCATCAGAATCTGTCTTGTACATTTGTAATCCATCTGTGCATTGAATATTGCTGCTGCATCTGGTCTGGTGCTTCTGCTATGCATTTATAAATTCTTGATAAAATCCAAAGAAGAATCTGCAAACTTATTGGTCTTGACCTGACATCTCAGCTTCAGTCACATTCCCATTTTACTGTTACATAGGTTCTGTGAATTTTCTATAAATGTTTTCATGGTAATTGTTCTGATGAACTTTCCTCTATAGTACCTAGAATTTATGAATTTAAGCACAGTACTAGCTTGGCAGTAAGGTCTCATCATTATACAGTTAAAATGGCTAGATGTTATTGTAAGTTCTATGCTAACAGTTTTGTAATTATTGCTTGTGAAACTCTCTTCTTGCTTTCCATTTAAATGCAATGTCAATTGTTATCTACGGTGTTCTTAATTCTTGTTCTTTTGTTGTTCTTTCTTCTTAATAATGTTTTCTTTTTCTTATATTCTTTCACACTTGGTAACCCTTTGCATCTTAGTGGCCTTATTGCCTTGCTTGGGGTGAAATGATTAAAAAAAATTAATAAATCATAACCATGATATCACAGGTTGCATGAACAACACTAGTGAATGAAAAATCTTTTTTATCACTCAACTTGTTCATTATTTGAATTTAAGAAAGTTTTCATCTTTCTTATGTGATGTGTGCTAAATATTTTCAATGAAAAAACTGGTTTTAAACTGTGTATCTAAGTTTACAGTTTTCACTGAATACTCTTGCACACAGACTTCATATAATATAACAATTGTGCTTTGATTTTGATTTTTCTAAAAAAAAAACTTCTTTTCTATTTTTTTTTTTTATTACATCAAGTTTATTTAAAATATTGTTTGATTGACTTCCAGCCAAGAAAGAAACTCCTAAAACCTTCTTTAAATATATTTCATGTAGAAGAATCTCATTCAAAACCTATTTTTATTTATATGGAAATCTTTCTCTGATAACTTTTTCTTTGTCTCACTTTTTACTATTTTTATTTCACCCTCATTTTTCTTTTTCCTCAGCATTTTTTTTATTGTGCCTTTTTATTCTTAAATGGTAATGAATAATTAGTTTACAAGTTTTCTGCATTGTTTTTTTTTTAGCTTAATGTGTATAATGCAAGAATCAAATAATGGAGATTATTCTGATTGTTCTGTTTTTAATGAAATAGCATCACTGAATTTGTCACAGACATGTGTGAAGGATAAAATAAAGTCAAGGCAAAAAGTTTAAAAAAAAAAAAGAGAGAGGAACGTTTTTAATAATCACTGTCACTTGATATGCAAAGTATCCCAAATGTTAACTTTATTTGTAAGTTTCAGGAAATGTTTTCATCAAATACGCAATAAATGAAGAAAATACCTCATAATGTGAATAGAAAACTAAGAACTTGACTATAAACCAACAATAAATATAGCTGATAAAAATATTTTCTTCAATTTTTATTTATTTATTTTTTTATTTTTGTCACCAAATATACCCGAGTTTATTTGTGAAGCACTGATTGATTTTTCTGCAGGTGTGGCTAGAAACTAACTGCTCATAAAACAACTGATTGAATTTGTGTTTTAATGCACTTGTTGGCACAATGCCCTGATATACTCAGAAAAAATATTTGCTTTTAGATCATCAGTCATACAATGTGTTTGTAGCATCTCTTTCCATCTGTGTGCATGTACATACAAAGAATGCTTTGAAAATAATTTATTTCCACAGAAAGTAAAATATACAGGAAGCAGAGTAACACAATTGGATAGATTGAGTTTTCACCTACAAAATGCTAGTTTTCCATATAGTCCTATATAGCTATACATTTTTGTCAGTGATGAATAAGAGCTCTTCAGTATATGGGTTGATAACTATATAGGGTTGCCCAGAATAGTCTATTGCACATAACTGTCATTGCTGCTGACATTCACTGTTTGATCTTTGTAAATGTTCAGTTAATATTGATAATTATCAATAAATACAATTTTTGTCACCTGGCAGAATTCAATGATACATCTCTAGCTTGTATGCACTTACATGTCAGATGGTATTCTGCCTGATTGTTACTCAGCTGGTATAAGGCAAAATATATTATGAGTTACTGCTGGGAATATTTCAACTACTGTCATATAACCAACATAATAAAATAGGAGGCATTACTTTTGGAATAACCATTGTTTATATATATATATATATATATATATATATATATATATATATATATATATGCACATTTCATTGAATACAACAGACAAGGTGCTTTTATTTATTTTTTTATACAATTTCTCATGCGATCTAATAATTTTTTTTCTTTTTGGATGATAAATTATATAAAAACTGTCTGAATGTTCTTTTTATCTAATCGCTTTCAGCTATACATTTAGCCATTTTCAAGGATTAAATATTGTAACTGTTAAATAAGAAATAGTTGTATGTATGTTTTATAAAATGTTTTCATTTTTCAAAACACAGTCAAGATGTTGTGTCCATGTTCAAAGTTAATATTAAGTGTTGGTTTTTTGTTTTTATTGATACGGCTTCCATTATTTTTACCTTTTTTTTTTTTGCAAAGATCTTCTCAAGGTAGAAGGTCTAAAAGATTATATTCCACGTAATAGAAACAAGAACATTCCAACAAAACTCAAAATTGCTGCTACAGAATTAAAAAGCAACCCTAATATAGTAATCAGAAAGGCAGATAAATCCAATATTTACGTAATTTTGGATAAATTGGATTATCACAAAAACCTTCAGCATCTCGTTGATGATCATTCTAAATTGAATAAGAACACTACTGAATCTCTAAAGAAATATGTTAATAAACTTCTAACATCCAACAATGCTGTTGCAGGATCAACTAAAAATAAACAAAATTATTGGAGATTACCAACCTGGCTACTTATATGGTAATGTTAAAATACACAAACTGGGATACCCATTATGACCTATTATTTCTCAGATTCCAACATGCATATACCAACTATCAAAATTTCTCAATGATATTATTACCCCATATCTCCCTACTAACTATAACATTAAATCTACCCATGAATTCCTCCAAATACTTAAAAGCACAAAAGTAAACACTAACCACGGCATTCTTGCGTCACTTGACATAGAGAATTTATTTACTAACATTCCCGTCTCCGAAACTATTGATATTATCATTAATTCGATGTATAAAAATAATTTAATTCCACCTCCATCAGTCCAACCCAATATTTTAAGAAAACTATTGCTCACTTGCACCACTAGAGTTCCTTTTTATAGCCAAAATGGTACTATTTACACATAAACAGATGGAGTAAGTATGGGAAACCCTCTCGGGCTGTGCTTTTCCAATTATTATATGTCCTATGTTGTAAACAAGGTTTTTACTAAAGTTATTAAACCTAAAATATATGTTCGTTATGTAGACAGTATATTTATTTTAGCTGAAAACAAGAAAGAAATAGAAAATCTGAACAAAATTTAACAAAATTCCATCCTAAATTTTACTTATGAACTTAGTGAAAAAAAATAAACTACCTTTCTTAGATGTTCTCATCGATTTTAGTAATAATACTTTTAAAACTTCTGTTTATAAAAAAAACATCTAGTAAAGACTCTTGCCATCTTAATTTCTCTAGCAAATGCCCTCTTAGATATAAAATAGGTGTTATTAAAATTTCCTCACAAGTACACACAAGAACTCACCCTCTCGCACACTTTTCCTTAATGAATTAAACAATATAAAACAAACGCTGATTAATAACAGATTTCCTCATCAATTGGATTTCCCCATTAGGCGTTTTCTGTCTAAGGTAGCTAATAGCAATGGCGAGAATAGAAACTTAAACAATAACATTAATATTTTTTATAAAAATCAGATGAACGAAAATTATAAACAGGATGAAAGCAGAATTAAGAACATTATAAAAAAAATGCATAACAGTTGACAATAGCAAAAAAATTAGATTAATTATTTATTACAAAAAATTTAAAACCTCTAACCTTTTAGTTAAAAATAATAATTCACCTCCTAGAACAAAATTAAATAAGGAAAATATTATTTATGAATTTAAATGCCCATTAAGGAATTGTATTCCTGATCAATCAAAATTTGTAAATAATTATATAGGCCACACTACAGCATGTTTGACACACAGACTCTCTCTACACCTTTCTGTCCAAGCTCAATTAGATCTCATTTAAATATTCACGGAGACCTACTGGACACTATTCATAACATACTTGTTGACAACACTAATAGCATCATCTACATGCAAAAAAAAAAAAAAGGCTAAAATAATGGAAGCCTTACTAATAAAAACAAAAAACCAACACTTAATAATATGAACTTTGAATATAGATACAATATCCTGACCGTGTTTTGAAAAATGAAAACATTTTATAAAACATACATACAACAAACTATTTCTTATTTAAGTTAAAATATTTAATCCTTGAAAATGGCTAAATGTATAGTTGAAAGCGATTAGATAAAAAGAACATTTGGACAGTTTTTATATAATTTATCATCCAAAAAGAAAAAATTATTAGATCACATGAGAAATTGTATAAAAAAACTAAATAAAAGCATCTTGTCTGTTGTATTCAATGAAATGTGCATGAAAGAAGGATTGCTGCCTAAATACACAAATAAATAAATATATATAAAGGTCTGTTCAGATAGTATCTAGCCATTTTGGATATCTTGAGAACAATTTACACACCTTTGATGTAATTTGGCAACCTCTCAAAGTGAACCTTACTGTACATGAATGAACAGAAACTCTCCTGTGGAGTTGGTCAGTAGTGAGATGTCATTGAGTGAGCTTGTACATTGTATAATTAATATTCACAGCCAATATCTATTGAGATTTCTTTGAAACTTATATTGTTCATTCATGGAAAATATTCAAATATCCAAGCTATGCAGAAATGATCCAGCTAAGCCTAGATGAAACTTTGGTACTCATATTTCAAGCTGTGCTTAGATTCTGTTGAAAGCAATCTCTATTCTGGAAAGCTGCCTTCAATAAGCAGTATACCCACAAAATTTAAATGTTTGCAGGTTGCAATTCTGACTTTTCACAAAGCTACGATCTTTGTTGAAATAGAGAAGATTTTAAACTGTGATAAGCTGATGGTAATCCTAAAAGGGAATGATCCATATAGTTTGGAAAAGTGGAAGGGATAATAAGTATCTGAAGGTGTAATTTGAAGAGGAGTAAGGTGCCATTGGCCTATATTGGCCCACTCTTTTGTTAATATTAAATGGACAAATCCCTCCAAGATATTGTGTGTGAGTGTGTGTGTGTATATTTGGTCTTTAATTTCTCATACGGGTCTGATTTTTTTTTTTTTTTTTTAAATGCCCCCAAATATTGCTGTGTTCATAGTTAATCACTTGCTGATATTTTCAGAAGCCATTTCAGGATTTGATAAGAACATGCTCTGTATGATTATGTTGGCCTATAAGAAGGTAATTCAAGGTTTCCATGGAGATAGAGAAGACTTTTATCTTAAACAATTTTTTCTTTCTTATCTTATCTGTTGCTATGATTGGAAATGTCCAATATTCATTTCCATGCAACATTATTCATCACATTGTTTTTTATTTTCTATATTAAATTGAGTTCATATTTTCTATAAAGCATTTGTGGTAAAACTCCTTGAACTATTTGGCCCCTTGAGTGCATTGCTTTACTGTGTGGCAATTACAGTTGTTATTCTTCTCAAACTAAACATTTTACAAAAGGGACCTTTTTATCAAAATCAAATACTGAACTCCTTTTTGTTATCATGAGTGATTTGCTCTCTCCTCTGGGTTCTTGATCTCAATCTCTCTGTTTCCAAAAGCCCATTAGATGTCCAGATTGATATTGCTTTGTTACAACTTTCTGCTACATGTTTTTGATGACTTCCAGGTCAGACGCCTGCACTTCATCACCACCTTCCTCCTATATTTTTCAAATTTATATCTTTTCTAAAAATGGCAATTTCATTTTCGTTAATTTCAATATATATTTCCCCTTTATTATGTTAACCAAATGTATTACATCACATATACTCTGGCCACAAGATGACAACATACACAAATGCAAAAATGTCAGAAAAAAAATAATATTCTTTGTTGCAAGTCGTTGTTATTGGTTCATATTTTAAGATAGGTTTTATTTAAATAATTACTGCAAATCATGCATTTTATATTATTTTTTGACAACTTGCATCATAATTCTGCCAAATATTAGGATCATTAAAATAGGATGCAGAAAACTGGAAAGTCTCTGCCAATTAATATAATTAATGCCAGTAATGAGTGTCCATTTACAAAAAAAAAATTGAATTTATTTCATAAATTAATGAGTCTCACAAGTGAAAGGTATGCTGTCTTCAGAGATTATATTCAATCCTAATCATATTCATGATGTGAGGTGAAATTTTTTGCTAGGTCAGAATCTGCAGTTTTAACTTCTTATTTAGCTAGCACCAAAAAGTCTAATTTTTCAAACCCACCTCCAACTATCAATAACTATACACACACATACCTATAAATTCCAAAGCATAATAAAAACTGATTTCTTTTCTCCCTCATCATCTGGGCAACACAGGTTTAAGAATTGTCTATTTGACCATTTGCTATGTGACTTTAATTTTCTTCAGTTTGTTGGTATACAGCCATATCACATTGAAACACCGGTTCTTGTACAATCACCAAGGTTAAGCAACTTTGACCATGCTCAGTGTCTAGATGAGTGACTGTTTGGAAATACCACGTGATATAAGCTTGGTTGTGCGAGTGGTGTAATGGATAACAGCAGTTGGGTTTGATATATTTACTTACACGCATATATCCTTGGGAAAGGTATGATCCACATCTTCTCCCTCCAGCTATAGGTTAATTAGTAGGATTTGTATCAGTAAAATCATTATCTCCCTAGAAATTCTTACAATCTAAAAATATTTTCTGGTTTAAATAACATGCAAAGATTATCTAAAGCCATATAAAAACAATCAATCAATTCTTCAGTTTGTTTTCACATACCTTTCTTTTCTATTCTCTCTCTCTCTTCCTATTTTTCCTGTACAAAATCCATGAAATTCATAACAATTTAATTTCTGCACCTCCTAAAGCAAAACTGATTTTCTTGTCACTTGCAAAAAATCAATTCTCAAAGTTTTCCTCATCTTATCTCAAAACCCAAGCAAACATTAAGTCAATAATGACAACCTTAGATTCAACTGATGATCAAAAGTCAACAGCTACCATGAATCCAAAATGTTAAAAAAGCAGACTAGTCACTACAATAAAAGTTTTGTTGCCTTCTAACTCCAAGAATATGAAATAAATATGGTGAGTAAACATTGAATCATATCAGCCATGACACAAACTTGTAGCTCTAGAAAAGGTGTGAAAATAAGATTCCTTTCCCTAAAATATTCATTGTCATATTTTTCTTCCAATATAATTTGCTTTTTCTTTTGACATTATTAACTTTATTTCTGTGTAATCCCTCATAATATGAACATATTATAAAAAGTACATTAATATGAAATAACAGTGAATTTAATAGCAGTAGCAGTTGTCTATACTGATAGGATAGTCTCAACATGGTGTGTGCATATTAAGCAAATGGCATATAATAACAAAATGGAACAGTAAAATAACTCTCTCCACCAAAAAAAAGTTTAATGATAAACCCAATTATTACCATCATTCGATTTGTGAGTCTGGCACATTGAATGTAATCACTGCTGCTGCATTTGATTCCATGTCACATTACTCTATTCAGTTGAGAGTCCTCTTAAATTTAAATCACCTCATCTTTTAAAACATCTTCACCTTTTGTGTTTCTATTACATGAGAATCTTATTTTACATTTGCTTCCCAGAATCCTCTTGTCTTATTGTGGAAAAAAAAACAAAAATTGCATACTGCTTCCTTCTGCAGGTTTTCAAAGTAGGTGCATACTTTCTTAGTATCAATGATATCTGTGCCTCCCAGGTTACCTGGGTGCCTCAGTATCTGTTCACTAGACTGAAAAAATATTCATAGGTGTGACATTCTCTATGGTAGCTTTCAATGCCTTTACTAAAACATTCCCAATTTTTAAAAAAATCATTACAAATACACACATGGACTTTTGGTGGAAAAATTCCATTCTTGTTATGGAATAAACAACAAAATGTGGCATGCCAAACCAAAACATCTCTCTAGACATTTTTAAAAGAAACTCCTCTCACTGATTGTAATTTTTTTCTTGTTAATTTCCTTTTTCCACCCTCAGCCTTTCCTTCCTCATTTCACATGTAATACCTTTTTTCTTTTATGTATCATAGCCCCATTTTCATTTTTACATGTTTTCTCCCCCCCCCCACTTTCTCTTTCTTAATTACATTTTCAAGATGAATACCTAAGACATCATTAAGAACATGAATATATTTTACTTTTTTTCTTCTTATTATTATTATTAATAATTACAATTTTCATTTTATCAAATGCCAAGATTTTATTGATATGTTGAAGGGAAATCCTAAAGAAATTACAAAGTGTTATTAATTACTTTTTATTTTTATCTTTTGACATTTTCACACCCTGAATTTGTTTTTCTTGTACATTATATTAATATAAGGCAATTATTAAAATTTTAATTTTATCTTAATGCCCTTAAGCTAAGCTCTTTAATAATGTTTTTATTTTTATCTTTCAAGATTTCTATGCCATAAATTTATATCTGTCTTATATATTACATTGACACAGGACAACCAAAACTATTCACCATTTTTCCCTACTTAAATACCTCTGTAGTTGATATAAGTAATAATATCAACTACATTACTCGATATTTTAAATCCCCAAACCAAATCGCTTTCCAAGATCTCTCTTTGCCTCTCATGAAAATCCCAAAATATACCATTTCTTTTTCACTGAAAATCCCAAATACACTGTTGCCTTTGTTACCCAAAATTAAAAGGTATGCTATTCTCTGTGGCAGCTTTCAATACCTTTTTTCCCTTCTATAAATTAAAAAAAATAATAGCAACATAAACCTGCATTACAATAGCCTTCCTATATCAAATTATACACAGTTTCTTGTGGACTGAAAAATTGATACACACAAAAAATACATATTGAAAAATGGTTCCGTGAAAGGTGTACAAATATTTTTAAAAATCTCCATGCATGTAAAAATACAGCAGAATAAATAACTTGTCAAACGGAAAAATTTAAGAGACATCAGAAACCTATCATTTTTAATTTTTTTTTATAATTACCTGTTTACAGAAAGTTTGTATCCCTCTTTTTTTCGATTTTTGTATAATTTTAACTGCTAATAAAACTGACAGAAAATTTTAAAAACCTACCCTGTGATAGCATTTTGAATTCATTCCATATATTCTTTTTTTCTTATTCTCTCAATTTGGCTTTGCAAATTGATTACTTCAGAAACATTTCATCTGTAATAACATTTGTTTCTTTATTTGAAAACTCATTCTAACACACCATGCTGTTGTTTGTTTGTATTTCAGTAACCCAGGGTATTTTTTTTTAATTGTATTTATGTCAAAAAACTATATATCCTAGTCATAACACCAAATCCTATATATAAAGAAACTGTGTGGGAAGAGTGATAGAAAAGTCTTTAATAGTTGTTTATTTATTACTATTCATTTGTCATTGAAAATATATATAATTGTCACATGTTTCAGGTCATTTGCCTGACTGGTATGAATTTCTGTAGATTTTCAATTCCAACATAAGGATAAAACTCTTTTCATCCAGTATTCCGTAGGTTGTTCTGGTGCTGTTTATTCTTTTTCAGATGCCCAGGTTTATATATGTCCTCATGTGTAACAATGCACATTCTCTAACTTCCTAACAAGTGTTTTTGAATGATGTCTCTATCATTTCTTGATCAGACTCTCTGCATTTCCATGATGCATGAGATTACTTCACATTTCCTTTGATGATTATCACCATTTGAAATGGTCACAATGACTCCTGGACATGTCTCTGGAGACACAGTGCATTCTTCAATGTTGTTTGGGTGCAAATGGTTATGAAACAGTGCAATGTAGCAATCACTGACATGTGTAGCAGACCCAAACCATGCCATGTGAACACAGCCGATACCATTATTGAACTACAACCAGCCAGCACAGTACCTTATTGTCAACCAAGGCCCAAGATCAAACCCAAACCCTACTATTGGCCAAAAACAACCGCAACCATCACTCTTTGGATGACACTACACATTGTCACTCTTTCAGAGTCCAATTACCAGTGTCACAAGCCTAAGAGAAACACTGTGTCTGGTTATGCTTGTTAACATGATGGGTCTTCTACTCACAATCCCAGCTGAAGAATGCTGAACTGACCTGCTGGATATATTTGTAGTATCTCCTGCTTTGAATGTAGATATGATTTGAGCCAGTATTGCTGGGTGCTGACATAATCATTAAGGAACAGTGAGCCATAATGTTTTCCATCCAGTATACACATGGCACTGTAGATCTAAGAATGTCAAATATTCCTACAATTTCAGAAATGGAATGTCCTATTCCTCTGATCCCCATTGCTATATTCCATTCGTTCTCCAATAATTCATGTTCCTTTGCCATGAAGAGCCTAGCCGATATTGACACTGATGTATCAGATATCAGGCCCTAACTGATATATTTCTGGGCATTTCCATGGTTTCAAGGTATATTGGCATCACTGAACATTAACTTTGCATACTGTCTATCCATTAACAAATCAGTGTAATGTAAAATATTGCTGTGGAAGATATTTTAGTGTTTATAATGAAGAAATGTGTATTTTTTTCTTTTGTCTGATTTTTCTCATTTTGGTCTGTGATCTAGAAAATTCATTAAACATTTAAGTAGAAGAATGTACATTTTTCTGTTTTCTGAATAAGTTTCCAGGTTATACCAAATTCCTTTTTTGGTTGTGTGAGGTGAGTCCTGTGATATTTCTGTTTTTGGTAACTAAAATTTATAAAAACAAATCTACATAAAATAAAATTTTGTTTCAAAAGTTTCCTCAATTACTAAGTTTATAAAAATTAATGAACTTGTAATAATTAAGACAGAATGCAGTAAAAACAAAGTTGGATACAAAAGATATATTTATCATGTTGACCATCAAATGTTATATTAAAAATATAGAACATTATGAGGAAAGACCTATTCCAAATCACTTGTGAGGCATAAGATTTGACCACTAAAATAAAATTATTATGAAGGCTGATGAATCATTATGCATGACCAGCAATGTGTCAGATATTAGTATATAAGCACAAAGAATTACACATTGGTATCTTTTTATAAAGAATCACTAATAGTGGTTAAACTTTTTTCTCTTTGTTGATTTGATTCATTTTCAGCTTCTTTTCAGATTTGTCCATTAAGGTTATGCATTTTTTATGCTCTATTCTTGTAAGTAAGTCTTACTTTGTACATTTGGCTTTTTGTCACCTTCTTTTGCCACTAAATTCTTATCTTTTTTCTTTTTTTGTTGTTGCATACATTATGTCATTCCTTCATTTTTATGGCAGTTTCTGTTTGCTAAATGATTCTTCTCGGCAAAGAGGATAACTTCATTCTGAGATCTTCAGAGATTTTATCTCCATAGATTTCAGAAACATCTGGTATCAGAATTAATATTTTTATAAAGTTATGTCAAGATTTGTTTGATTCAGAAAGCAAGCCTTTTCTTCTTTTTATATCTGTAGAATATTGCCAATTACTTTGAGGCCACCATCTCTCTGATCTGCCATTAAGTTATGATTGCAAACACCAACCTTTTGCCAAGAAAATCCTGTGTTGATGAAACCGTTTAAATTTTGAATTTGATCTGACATTTTTGCTGTTTTAATATTTTATACTTAAAGCTTTACATAATTCTCACGCAACTATTTTCTACTATTAAACCTACATTTTGGACTTTCTGTTATCAGACAATCATGTCTTTGGTTTCAATTAGCTGAATCTCTTGTCTATTTTTCGTTCCTCTTGGCTTCCTACTTTTCACTTTATACAAACCTTTGGGATTTTCTTTGCTTTCATTTTGCCAGAATTGCTTCTTTCATAATAACTTCATTGACATCTGGTATTCTCCTCATATTTATATATGTAAGTACATATACACACACACACACACACACACATGTTACTAGCAAGATAACCAGATGTTGTCCAGGAAGAAATAACATTTTACTTTACTTCATTTGCACAAAAGATAATAATATTTTTATTTTTAATCCTGAAACTTAACTGATATGTATTATATGGTAGATTCTTGCTAATTGGGACATAAGAGAAAATTGGTCCAGTTATGTGACAGCTCTAGTTATTTAAAGCAACATCTAAACAATTTAAATACAGTGCATTTCAGTGTCGCAATAAACTATATCTAGTAGGGAACAAAACGAAATAAGATTCACCTTTTAATCATTTAAAAAATCTTACAAGTATTTAATTTTTTTGTTCAAACATATTTCATAATATTTTATCCTTAATGCTCATTGATATTTATAGAATTCTGTGTCTCCTACTGTAATTACTTAAAAATTGAATTTGAATAAAATTTGTACAGTGAAAATAACTGACTGGCTTTATTACCATTTCTTTCATTGCTTCTTGCTTAGTTATATTGTAATTTTTTGAGTTTAGTCTATACAAAATGACACACATCATTGTAACTGTACTTTAAAAGGCTGACTGAAACTCATTAATAGTGAATGCCAGCAATGACCAATCAAAATATCACTTTGGTTTGTTCACTCTGAAATGTTTTCTCAGTTTCCTTCATTCTCAGTAACCCCATGTATCTTAGTGGTTTTATCAGCTTGGTTGGGGTGAAAAGATTGAAAAAAAGTTAAACTACTTGGTAGCTCAATAAAATGAAGAATATTATAGCACATATATTTGATTTTTTTCAAAAGATTTGGCTCAAATGCATGCTCTGATTAAAATAGTGATGCATTTAAATAGAGTCTATTGTATTTACTTGGCTGTACTTGATATCAGAATACAATTATCATATGATTTGTTACCTTTGATCCTCTTTGGGACCAAATTTTTTTCAGCTCTCAGATATTCAGATGAAGAGTGA
>OZ038505.1:46316170-46351170 GCA_964036315.1 Acanthosepion esculentum
AAATGCAGTTATTGTGATAGGATATTTCTCAGGCCTCTTTTGTTGATGCATTAAGCATATGACCTTCAGTCCTTACTCCTTAAGTTGAATAAATTTAAGGCCATGAATATTTAGTCCCATTTATCTTTAATGCAATTATTTATTTTACTTAAGGTTGTTTACTGAGGCTAATTTAATCTGGCACAGGGCCATAGAATTTGAATACACAATGAGAATGAATTTTTTTTATATGTATAAACGTGCTGATTTTTTTTATATTAGGACATCCATATACAACATCATCAGGAAATAAGAGCAATAACTATAATAAATTTACACCAAAAATATTTAAAATTCAATAAAACATTAGATTACAGAGAATATAATCTTAAATTTTTAAGAATACTGAGTACTTAAAAATTATATATCTATGGCCCAGTGGATAAAGACGTTGATTAAATCCAGTGATTTATTCTTCAAGTGAGGACATTTTAATGGTATTGCTCTATGTAATAAATGAAGTAATACTCAACCTCCCACTTTAAGGCTTTATTCATCTTGAAATTTAACAACCAAATGGAGGTTAGGGACCAATATCAATATTTAAATAAGTTTGAAAATGGAGGGGAGTGCATTAAGAAATGTACAAAAATGAGCATATCACATTCTCCCTACCTAAAAAGAAAATATATTATAAATATACATATCATGAATCATTGAAAATAACAAAGTTTATTCCCAAGTGTAGCATTTTGTGGTTTACAAATTCAAGCAGATTTTCTTAGTTCTGCTGAAGTATGTGCTTCAATATCTTGAGTAGGCTTTGCATGTTCTACTGAAATAGGTAGATCAAAACATAGACTGTTGGACTTTTCACTGCAACATCTCTTTTTTTTGTTGGCACTAATTCTTTTTCAATTTTTTTCCCTTTTTCTTCTATTTTTTTTAATTGAAATGAATTTAGTCTTTCCCCTTTTTGAAAACTTTGTTTGAATATTAGTTCTTCGAATCCCCCCCCCCGCCTTTTCTGCTGATTCATATAAATAATGGACAGCATGAGAAGTTCCCAGCTCATGGACAAGGAGAAATTCACCCCTTGCTTAAATTTTGTCCTAGAAGCCTTGTGGAAAAAATGTTGGTGTCCATCTTATTTGTATGTATCTCTTTGAATTTTACTCCCTTTTTTTTTTTTAAATTTTGTTTTTATTTCAACCTGTTAGGTTAATTTGTAAATTTAAAATTTTCATTATATACGTGTGTATATATCATGTGTGATCTGGCTTACTCCAGGTTTTGGTAACCACTGTAAGTAAAATAATTGCTTGATAATTGCATATTGTTTTAAATATGGGCAATGGAACTTATACAAAGTTAAAACTTAAAAAAAAAAAAAACCCAAAACCTAATCATATTCTATTCCCTCACCTTACTAATTCTGTGTAAAAGGTTTTTTGATCAAACAGATTTAGGGCTGGGTAACTCATATATATATATATATATATATATATATATATATATATACAGGAAACCACTCCACTATTGATATATCATGGCTAACAACACACACAATATGAAACCTAATGTTGTGAAGGGGGTTAAGTTTATGGGAGTAAACTTCTCACCCTGTAAGGACAGACATGTGTAACAGGTGTTACCTGACTGTCATCTGGTGACTGCTAGCATAAACCAGGTAAAATTCCTTGGAACTTATCTTTCGCTTGGAAAGGAATAACATGAGTGACAGGTGTCACCAGATCATTGTCTTGCGACTGCTCATATCAAACAAAAATAACTTTCAGAACATGGAACATTCAGACATTGAACAACTGTAGTCGGTTAGATAATGTGAAACAAGAGATGAGCAGGCTAAAAATCAACATCTTAGGTATATGTGAATTTAGATGGCCAAAAAAGGGAGATATTGTCAGTGACAATATCAGGATTATTTATGCAGGTGGAGAGAAAAACAAAGGAGTAGGATTGATACTAGATAAAGTATCTAAGAACTGCATTCTGTGATACTACCAACTATCTGAAAAAGTTTTGGTAGTCAAGCTGAAAGGAAAGCCTTTCAACATGGCTATCATAATGGTCTATGCACCGACAGTACAAAGTAAGGAAGAAGAAATAAAATCTTTCTACTCCATGCTAAACAATGCCAAGGCTTTTTGCAAATCACAAGAAGTCATAATTATTATGGGAAACCTAAACATCAAAGTAGGCAGGGAGAGGGAGGGGGATATAGCTGGAAAATTCAGACTAGAAACCCACAACGAATGTGGAGAAAAATGGATCCAATGGTGCACGGCCAATGACCAGGTAATAGCCAACACATGGTTCCAAGAACATCCGAGACGATTATGGACATGGAGGAACCCAGGAGGAGAAAGTAAAAACCAAATTGACTACATAACTATCAGCAAAAGATTCAAGAATGCAATGATTCACTGCAAAACCTACCCAAGTGCTGAGTGCGAAAGAGATCATCACCCTGTTATATGTAAACTAAGATTGAAACTGCGGAAACTGAAGAAACCTAATGCAATACCCAAATTACAATACAACAAACTCCTGAGTGGCCCGTACCTGAAAGAAAAATATATGGACAATATGAAAAGAAGATACAAAGGACACAATGGAAACTTGAAATGGGATGCACTAAGAGAAGCTTTAGTGACATCAGCAAATGACATCATCCCAAAGAAGAAGGAACAGAGAAGAAAAAATGACTGGATGACTGATGAGGTTCTTGACATGATGCAAAGGAGACAGAAAACTCTGCTAAGGTATGGAACGGAATACAGAAAATTACACAATGAAATAAGGACCAAATGCATGCAGGCTAAAGAAGAGTGGCTAAACAAAAAATGTGCAGAAATAGAAAGATTGAGTCCCACCAACAAAGGAGATATGCATAAACAAATAAGGCAACTAACAGGACAGAAGACATGCTCATCAACAGACTGTATAAAATCAAAGGATGGAATGCTCATATTAGAGAAAGAAAAAATTCTTCAGTGCTGGAACAAGTATATTGGCGAACTCTTCCATGACAAAAGAGAACAACCAGCAATACATAGAACTACTGACGGACCTGAAATTCTAAAAACCAAATAGAAGCTACACTGGCTAGATTGAACAGAAACAAGGTGGCAGGGCCAGATGGAATTGTAACAGAAATGCTGACAGCCTTAGATGATTTTGGCATAGACAAGATCACAGAAATAATAAATGAAATCTACAACACTGGGGATATATCGGAAGATCTCAGCAGATTTATTTTCATAGCACTGCCTAAGAAACTAGGCACAAACAAATATGAACTCCACTGAACAATCAGCCTAATATGCCATGTAACAAAACTCATCACCCATATTCTGATGAATAGAGCATGCAGCAGAATCGGGCCAGAGATAGGACAAGAACAGTGTGGGTTCGTTAAAGACACCAGAATAAGGAACACGATATTCATGCTCAGTATGTTATCAGAAAGAGCAATACAGATGCAGAAGGATGTGTACCTATATTTTATAGACTACACAAAGGTATTCGACAAAATACGGCACAAAGATTTGTTGGAACTGTTCAGCAACCTTGATATATTTGGGAAAGATATTAGAATAATCAAGAACCTATACTGGCAGCAAACAGCATGCATATGCACATAGAGAACGAGTTCAGCAGATATACAAAAATAGAAAGGGGCGTACAGCAAGGATGTATCTTCTCACCAGACTTATTCAACCTATACAGTGAGGCAATTCTGAGAGAACTGGAAATCCTACCGGGATTCATCATTGGTGGCCACAATCTTAACAACATAAGATATGCAGATGACACAGTACTGATAGCAGATACGGAAAAGAAATTACAAAACCTCCTACAGAAGGTAGCGAAGGAGAACAAGAAGAAGGGACTAAGCATAAACTACAAGAAGACAGAATGCATGGTCATCAGTAAAAGGATGAGCCCGAAATGTGATTTACAGGTTGAGGATGCTAAAATCAAGCCGGTGCAGAAGTTTTAACAGAGGATGGTAAGTGCAACGCAGAAATCTGAAGATGTTTTGGGATAGCCAAGGTGCATTCCAAAATCTGGGCAGATTATCACAAGACAAGAGGATTTCTTTGGTAACAAAGAAAAGAATACTGAGTTGCTATCTATCCTCCTTTATGGCTGGACAGTCTCAAAGATGAAGAAGAGACTTGAGGCAACAGAGATATGGTTCTACAGAAGGATGCTAAAGATATCAAGGACCAAGCATGTGATCAACAATGATGTTTTGAAGAGGATGCAAATAAGGAGGAAGCTTATACTTAACATCAGGAAGAGGCAGCTGAAATTTCTGGGACACGTAATGAGAAAGGAGGGCTTGGAGAATCTGATACTCACAGATCGAATATAGGGAAAGAAGGACAAATCAAAGCAATGCATGAGATACCTAGTGGATGACAGAACATGGCCTGGGGGAAGTAGAAAAGGGACAAAACTTATTGAGAGCTACAAGGGATAGGGGGAAATGGAGAGCCATGATCGCCTATGTCCTGAAGGCACATGGCACATAAAAAGAAAAGATTGGCACTTGATGATAGGCATTTTTTTAAAGTCATGTGTCAAAAAGATGCTATATTTAGCAAGGTTATTAACCATACCCATGGTAGTGGGTATGCATCAAGTTCCATATACTGGTTAGTAGTCTGAGAAAAGTCAATACAAATTTTTTTTTTTTGTGGGTCTGTTTTGTGGGTCTTTCACAACAACCTGGGTATGCCAAGGAGATGAACTGTCTTCTATAATGCCTTCTGTCAATCACTCTGTTATTTTCTGCCTTATAAAATTTCAATCCTCCATATTAAAGAACCAAGATTTTTTTTTAATTGGTTTACAGTTAGGGTTCGGACTCTGGGGAAAAGTGTTAGTTTGTTTAGAAAAGCTACTGAAAATACACGAATAGAATCCTTGTCTTTAATTGTAAGTTCAGATCTGCCTCCTCCATACTCAATTTTTACACACTTATGTTGTTTCTGGAAGCCCAGTACCAGGAGTGAATCACAACACAAGCCCTTTAAAATTCCATGAATGGTAGAAGGATAAGTGGGTCTGTTAATTTCTAATATAACATTAGTTCTTCTAAAAGTATTAATTTTTAAGGATTTGGAGGCTAAAACTCTTCTTTTTTCTTTTTTTTTCTTTCTATTTTATTGAACTTTCAGATTTAACTTTTTTACAACAGTTTTAGTGATGGAAGCAATCATTGTTGCATGTATCAACTAATATATTCAATTTGTATCCATTCACAACAGCTTCAGTAGCAACATGTACTAGACCTGAAGGAAAATTAGAAATAACACCAAATAAAGTATGGGTATATAATATGGCAGTAGTACTCAGAGACAATTTGGATCTACATGTGAAAATTTCTGTCACAGAGTATTTCTTCTTTGTTACACAGGATAGCAGCTATAGCACCTTTATGTTGTTAAATATCCTAAGGATCATTATTTTTAACTTCAGGCATCAATACTGCAACAGCCTGAGCATCAGTCAGCATTATGTTGAGCTAGGTCTAAGGAATGAACCTGGTTGTAGGCATTTTGTAAATTTAACATCTTTCTCTCCAAAAGGCATTGACATATTAGGGAAGAAGTATACTGTTGATAAAATCATCATGGATCAATTCTTTGTAATAATGTTCCACCAAAATTGCTTTTATATTGAAATCCTTACACTGTTTCCATAATTCTTGAAGAAATTCATCAAGAATCTAATCAGCCTCTTGTTTTCATATAGCTAAGACATGTCTTGCAAATATTTTATTTGGTGTTTTAACATAGCAATTTTCTAATGTTGATATAGCACTGTTAAAATTGGTACACTCCTTAATATATTCATAAATAGAATATGATACATAATTTAAGTGCCAAAGTTTGTCAGCAGCATTTTCTCCACACTAGTCAATGAAATTTATGAATGTAGAGTATCAATATTTCCATTCTTTGCTTGCTGTAGGTGAATTAAAGTCTATACCAAGGTGTTCTAAGTGTAATAGCCTTTCTAGTGCTGTAATATGATATACAGCTTCTTGTTTAAAACAAGCTGAATAAATTGTAATAAACAAAGCAACACTCAGCTTCATACTTCATCTTGAAATTTAAGAACAAAATGGAGGTTGGGCACTAATATCAATGTTTAAATAAGTTTGAAAGTGAGGGGCACATAACTCATGTACAAAAATTAGTATATTGCATTCTAACAAAAATCATTGGTGCATCAAAGAAAACAGAATCCAAACTAAATTTTTTTTTTAACTTTAAAAAAATGTGCACTACTTATTTTCTAAAGCTGAAGCAAAAATTAAGTAGATGAATGAGAATAAGAAATAAACAATAAAGTGGATTTTGTTAGCTCCAAGCAGACACACTGATGATAGTTTTGTTACAATAAAAAATAAACTTGGCTTGTCTGAATTTAGTATTAAATCTTTCACACACATGGATAACAACAAAAAATATTCTTTTGTTAAAGGACTTTTTGCTTGATGTTTTCTTGAGATGGTTCACTTAGAAAATCCTCCATTCTTTTTGATGGCTAAATCTACTTCTACATTTACATTTGTTTCATAGTATGCATGTTCATTTGTGATATAATGTTGTACATATATATAGTGAAAGTACTTATATGCAAATGCCATCCTCATCTCTGTCATGAAATACATATCTACATTGTTCACACTCTCTCACAGATTTATATTACACTTTCTAATGACTTCAACAGAGGTTAGCTTTGAAAATTAACATTTAAAACTTATTTTAATTTGGAATTTGTTAAATATTCAATATATGATCTATTCAGTTTGTCATTGAATTAAATTGCAGCTATTGTTGATCATCAATATTTACTAAAAATTTATGGAAACCAAGTAGTAGATGTGACCATAATTAGTCATTGGGTAATGTGTTTCTACAATGGCAATGTAGGCAAAAAGTAGCCTCTATATTTCCAAATACAACATGCAGACTCGTGTTAATTGCTGGTGATAATGCTTAGCTAATATTGGTGACTGTAGAAAAAAATAGTGTTTTGTAGCTGAAAGCTTGCATTATCCAATTGCGTTATTATGCTGCTGCTTGTATCGATTATCGACTCCATGGAAATAAATAGGAGGCATTACTTTCAGAGCATCCTTCAGGCATTGCTATCACTTACCCAGGTAAGTTAGGTTAAAGACTGAATTCTAAATATAGTATCTTACAATTGTAAAAATTGACCAAAACCTAAAAAAGTAGCTGATATTTAAACAAAGAGTTTCTTTAACAAACAATTGTAAAACCTTTTAAAGAAGATAAACTTCAAGCTTTGTTTTTATGAAACCCACTGCTAACCATGAATAGCACTGTAACTGCATTGTATTTACAAGTTATCATTGAACAGCTACAATCATAGTATCTACTGCATATGACAGTTGAACTTCCAAACTGACAGTGTTCAAATTTTCAATTTATATCATTTGTTTGTGTCTCTGAATATCTGAATTAGAGTAGCATCTGTATTTTTTCATTTTTCTCATTTCTGATAAAACTGGCTTCACAGAAAAATAAATTCTTTTTTTCATTCAATGAAGTAACAACAATAAATTCTCATTATTTTTCAATTTTTTAGATTTCAAATTATTCCCAAGAATTTAAAATGGCCTCTGTTTTGGAGACTGTTCACATGGGCACTCTCTACAGATTTGATAAAATTTCAGTATTTTCTTTTTATCAGAATTTTCAAACTGGATCAGTGTAGAATTTCATCAATAATAGAAAATGTTAATTTTTTATGAAGTTGACTTAAGTTTCTTTTTACTGAAAAGGAAATCAACATTTAAAAATTTAAGTGTTTCTTCTTTCTTTTTTTCCAGAAATTTTGCTATTACTGAAATATATTGTAATGATTTTTTTTTCATTATTTTGCAGCCAACATGAGAGCTCTAATTTTAGCTTTAAACTCTATCACTTAATAAATATTTCATTTTTATGTTTACCTCACCATTTTAAAAGATTAGAATTTGAATTATATATCAAGGGTGCTAAACTGACATGTTACATCCTGTGCAGTAAGATAGAAGTGAAAATATTCTGAAAGAAAGCTTTGAAATTTGGGCTGTGTTACACACATGGAAAAATATGGATTCATCCTTGAACTATTATAATCACATAATGGCTATACATTTTCTGTAGATATTTCTCTTTTACTAAAGTTTTACTTCCACTAAAGATAATTCTTTATTTATATATGATAAATTTATTTTAGAAATTGATTTAAGACTAATAATATTATATTTTACTTGTCTCAACTGAACACAGACACCTTAGATAATGTCAGATAAGTTTGCCTGTATAAAACTTTCTGTGCAGCAAATTTAAAAGTTTAATTTTTATTTATCTTTTTCAGATCAAACTTTTCAGCTAGAAAGTACTGACTTTCATCTTGGATTTTTTCTTGACCGTCGAGACATGTATTTATTGCTGGAAAAGGAAGGTAAGTAGTCTTTTATTATACATATTTCATAAACACTAAATTTTTCATATTCAATATTTTTGCACAAAATAATTCATACCAAACAGAGGTGATATTTAAAAACAAAAGATGGGCATATAGAAATGACACATGACTAATTATATATGTCACAACACTAATTACAAGTGATCATTACCAATGATGAATAGATGATAGTATGGGGTGAAACACTAGTCCAACTTATATAAGTGACATAGGGTTGGAGAGAGAAGAAACTGGAGCTTTAGATATTGTGGGAGGACAGAATTCAAACTTTTAAAACCATACTTTCTTTTTGGTATTTTGTGATTTTTTTTTTTTTTTTTTGATTTTTTTAAAAAAATCTGCAAGATTTTTGGGGTTGATATTTATTTTATCATAAACGATATAATTGAACTAACTTTGTTTCAGGGCATTTTTCTGATTTGCCTTCACAACATTATATGGGTTAATTTGACATTTGTAATGGGGTCAGGATAATTTACCCTAAATGATATATGTGATTGCCACAAGATATAACTATTTAACTTAGTAAGTAAAAAATTCATATTGCTCATTTAATGCATTGTTTCTTAATGTAAAAAAGTGACAGCATTTTTTGTTTTATTTTTTAATTTTATGTTCATTTAACTTGTAATAAGGAAAAGGGAAAAAACAATGTTAATGTGTAACAATATTTATGTTTTTCTTTTATCCACAAGGTACCATTAAGGATGTTTGTGCTTAATTTTATAGCAAGGTTTAGATATACATATATATTTGATAGCCAAGTAGATATATAAATACATATTTAATAGCCTTATATATGTATGCCGAAATCTAAAAAAATTAGATGTTTAGTAATATTTCTGATAATTTGTCTTACTTTTTGCTAATGTTTTGCCCAAATCATTCTCTAATTTTCTTCAGATATTTCTTTAATAGATTAGATCAATAGTTTGGATTATACGGTGTGCCCATGTTGCCAGTGAGACATACATAAGTAATGTTATCATAGTAAAGACTAAAAAGAATGCAAGATCAAATCTTTCATACATAAAATTATTTACTCACTTCTGGACTTTGTCAAATTAATGTCAGCATAAGGGTGTGTGGTTTGGGGACTTTCTTCGAATATTGATCACCATCTCATAAGTATATGAAAGACTTTTTTGCCCCACTTGGGTAGGGTGCTTGTATAACTACCTCTCATCTGGTTATCCAGTATGTACACAACTTAAGCTCAGCTGGGTCAACCTTTTGTTTATATGTTGGAGCAGCCACTGACATCCTTTGAAGCCTGATTCTGTATCTGGTAGCTATGAGGTTACCTTCCAGGTCAACATTCTGATGCAACTGGTTCTTTTAATACCTAATTTTTTATCACTTAGTAGGCATCAAAAGAACCAGTTATATTCTTTAAAAAGTATCAGGTGGTTCATTATTATTATTATTATTATTATTTCTTGAATTTTGTTCATTGCAATTTGTTTATATAATCAAGTCTGTGCTATAAAGCATGTTGTCATCTTTATGCTTTTTGACTTTGTGGATGTTTTTCTTTTGTTGATCTCTTGCATTTTTAGATGCATGTTTTTCTTACAGATGTTTATTCTAGAGAACAATAATTAATTTCAGAATCTCAGACAAAAACTGTCAATAATCACCAAGAATACTATTACTGAACCAAATTTTTCGCATTAAAAGTTTGTTACTCTCTTGCTTTGTCATGAGATATACCAATTTTACATATGTGAATAGTTATACAGCCTATTCATTTGAAAAAGGAAAACCTTTCATTTTTTATCTCAATAAAACATAAATTGCAAATTGCAGAATGCATGGTTGTTAGCAAAAAGAACAACCGAACATTACAAATTGGAGATACCAAAATCAAACAATTGTCTATATTTTTGGGATGAGGGGTTTTCACTATGGATTTCGTTAATCGGACTGACTTCCTCATCTTGGTTGCTTTCCTCACAACGTTTCGGCCGTCTGATCCTCCGGCCTTCTTCAGGTGCATCTCGAACTCGGGAACCGTCGGTCTGGAATTTCGAACCCAACCCTTTATTGTTACGGGGGTACCATGTTCTCGTTCCATTAAGGCCATCGCTGCTGCTACTACTGCTTGACGCCATCGTTGCTGCTGCTGTTGCTTCTATTATCGTTGTCACCGCTCTTGTTTGTCGCTGCCACTGCCTTTGCTCGGGATTGAACTCAGAACATCGGGAGAACTTGCAATCACTGTTCCAACGTCCTAGTCGCCTCGGCCATGTGTCACTGGTAGGGACGATCGTGTATGAATTTTTGGTATATTTAAACCTAAGTTGTTATTCTAGGTTCTCTCTTACGATTAGGGGTGCCCAAATCGTGTTCAGTTCTATACTTGGTCTGCTCAGGAGGTTGTTATGTCCTAGCATGTGAGCTGTTTCTTTGAGTTTTCTCACTTTCCAGTGGGGCTCACTGTTTATTATTTTAACTTCATCCCAGAGAGGGCGATGGTCACCATTTTCCTTCCATACATGGTAGGCTATACCCGACTTTTCCGTCTCCCCTCTAGTCACTGCTTTTCGATGTTCATCCACCCTTACTTTAAGGGGGCGGCATGTTTCGCCCTTGTAAACCTTGCCGCAGCTGCATGGGATGGAATATATGCAGTTCTTGGTCTGGTTCTTCTCTATGGGTGGCTTTACTCGGACTAGGTGTCTTCTCAGTGTTGATTCACTTTTGAATACCGTCCTGATGTTGTAAGGGGCACATACTTTTTGAATTTTTTCTGAGACGCCTCGCATGTATGGTAAGCAGACCGTTGGAGGTTTTTGCGAGTCATTTTCTTCCCTTACTCTATTGTTCCCTTTGGTGGACAGTATGCTATCGGGGTAGTTGTTACGTCGAAGGGTATTTTTTAGCCTGGTCATTTCTTGGTGGTACGTGTGGGAATCGCTACTTATTGTCTGTGCTCGATGTTGTAAACAGCGTACGATTCCATGTTTGACACTGTATGGGTGATGGGAGTTGAAGTTTAGGTATTGTCCGGTGAAAGTGGGTTTGCGATACACTGATGTCTTGAACCCACACTCTGTGCGTGTTATGAGAACATCCAGGAAGGCCAGTTGGTTATCTCTTTCTTTCTCCATTGTGAACTGTATGGATGGTCGTATTGTGTTCACATGCTCCAGTAGTACCTGGACGTCTTCCTGGTGAGGCCAGAGTATGAAGGTGTCATCAACGTATCTGAGCCACATAGTTGGCTTTAAGGGAGCTGAACCTAAGGCCATGTCTTCGAAGTGTTCCATGTATATATTCGCCATTACCGGTGACAACGGCGAACCCATAGCCAAACCTTCCACTTGTCGATATATGTCAGTACCCATTCTGAAGTAGGAAGATTCCATGCAGAAGGTCAGCATTTCCATTATGTTTGGCAATGGTACACATGTGCGCTCTTGTATGGAAGGGTCCGCAGCTAGTTTGTCCCCAATTACTGTTAGTGCCTCACTTGTTGGTGAACAGACTGACTACGTCGAGGCTAACCATCTGGTGTGAACTGATGGGTGCCTCTTTGATCAGTTCTGTGAAGTGGGCAGAATTCTTAACATGTGTTGCTGACTTGCCTGCCAATGGGTTTATTATATCCACAAGGTAGCGGCTCAGTGGATGTAATGCTGAGCCTCGGCAGCTCACTATAGGTCTTAGTGGAATACCGTCTTTGTGTATCTTGGGGAGACCGTACATGTGTGGTAGCTTACTGTAATGCTGGACCAGCTGTCTATACTTCGCTGGTGCGATGTCCTCCTTGTTCTTAGTTAGGATCTGTGACAGCTTCCTCTCAGTTTTCAGAGTTGGGTCCTTCTTTATTTTACCGTAGCTACCATCTGCAATTAGGCTTGCCATCTTCTCAGAGTATTCCGACATGTCCATTACCACAGTTGCGTTGCCTTTGTCTGCTGGTAGTATTATTATACTGCTGTCACTCTGTAGAGATCGTATAGCCAGCTTATCTTCCCATGTGATGTTTGATTTGGGTGGCTTGGCTTTCTCCAGTACTTGTCTCACTTTCCATCTTATCTCATCGCCTTGGCTCGTGGGGATTCTCAAGGCTACCTCCTCCACGTGAGTTATTATGTCTAAGTATGGAACTCAAAGAAACAGCTCACATGCTAGGACATAACAACCTCCTGAGCAGACCAAGTATAGAACTGAACACGATTTGGGCACCCCTAATCGTAAGAGAGAACCTAGAATAACAACTTAGGTTTAAATATACCAAAAATTCATACACGATCGTCCCAGTGACACATGGCCGAGGCGACTAGGACGTTGGAACAGTGATTGCAAGTTCTCCCGATGTTCTGAGTTCAATCCCGAGCAAAGGCAGTGGCAGCGACAAACAAGAGCGGTGACAACGATGGCGTCAAGCAGTAGTAGCAGCAGCGATGGCCTTAATGGAACGAGAACATGGTACCCCCGTACCACAATAAAGGGTTGGGTTCGAAATTCCAGACCGACGGTTCCCGAGTTCGAGATGCACCTGAAGAAGGCCGGAGGATCAGACGGCCGAAACGTTGTGAGGAAAGCAACCAAGATGAGGAAGTCAGTCCGATTAACGAAATCCAAAATCAAACAAGTACAACAATTTGAATATGTTAGTGTTTTAACAGAGGATGGAAAGTACAACACTGAAATCTGATAGCGAAAGATGCCTTCCAAAAAGCTCCTTCCCAAAAGGATTTTCTGCTGCATTTGACTGATACTCTCTTGCACAGATTTTGATATGAAAAATGTATTTCTCAATGAAGAGTATGTCCATTGCCTTTGATAATTTAGTTACAACCTGTTGATCTCTCTCTTGACTACTTCAATGACACTTATCCACTAATTCTCCCTATTGTCTACTTTAGTAACACTTATCTCATTCCTTATTTTGACTACTTTAATAACACTTGACTACAGATACTGCTATTGACTACTTTAGTGACAATCTATAAATTATTCACCCCCACGACCTTTAGGCAAGGAAAGAGAAGGTAATTGGAAAAATGTATTTGCAATCAGATAGGCATAAAACCTTTTACAATTGATAATTGGTAGGCAAGTGGGGAACAAACTTATCTGTTTTTCTCCTCACTATAAATATAAGAAATAAAAATATTGTATCTGTCTCAGATGAAAACCTCACAGTGGGTCATGATACTTTTGATAAGAATGTTATCTTTTCTTCTGAATATTACTTAAGAATGCCTATCCAGCTTTACAATAACCTTGAGGCAGATTTAACAATACAATCGGAGTTTGCGTTGATGAATTATGACTGTCAATATTGTATTTCTCTAGATAATTGAATGTATTCTGATATTTTTTTTGATGGCAGCCTTGCTCTCCTTGGAATAAAAAAAAAAATTTCTCTTTTCATAAAGTGTTTAGCTTTATTTGACAAATTCTTTCTCTTAGACTCTGTTGATAACAATATTCTCTATTTCATATCATTATTGAATATATATTTACCAACCACTCTGAATATTTATTGTTTTGTCATGCTGAGAACATTTCAGCACTCTTTATTTATATATATATATATATATATATATATATATATATATATATAAATCCGTGGGTAAATAATCCAAGTGAATCCTAATAATATAAAATATTAAAACTGATCCACAAAAGAAAGCTCAATATATTTATTATAGAGCATAGAAATGAATTACATAAAAAATGAAACTCATTTTTACCCCATTTATATGGCCATTTCGCCCCTCGAGAGAGAAATTCCCTGGAGCTTGTCAATACTAAAAAGTTTGTCCAAAGTTCACTTATTTAAGAGGGAGATAGAAAAAAAGGAAAGAAACACCAAAATAGTAAGAGGAATCGGAAGACAGAAACATAAACAAGTCTAGACAGCAGTTAAAAACTGTTGAAGATTAACAATGACCTATATTTAAAATGTTAACTCTTGTTCAAATAAGAAAAGATTTCATAAAGAAATAGAATCTTTAAAGTTAAGAAAGTTTTTAAGATAATAGATTAAAGAAATTTTAGAATTTAATATTAATACTGTTATTTAATTCTAACATTATACAGAGGAATTTAATATTATAATAAAAATTTAGACATTATTAGTATATAAACAAAAAAGCTGAATATTAAAATTAATTAGGCACACACACACACACACATTTCTTGTTATTTCAGTGGATAACCATGTTTGAGTAGGCACCCTATTTTTTAAATAATATGAATTGTGTTTACCGGCCTGCACATCTAAGGAATTAATAAAGAAAATGTTTTCCAGCAAGGTTAAACTACTCTCTTTAAAGAATGTACATTCAAATCTACCCGAAAGCCCATATCTCTTCAATTTCATATCTGAAACATAAACAAAGCAATTTCTAAGGAATCAATGCATTCTATTTTTATCTTCACATTCTTTCTTATTATCCAAATTGTTATTTTAGTGGATTCCTGTGTTAGTTGATGCTCATTTTTTAAACAGTGTGAATTACTTCTACGGGCATGCAAATTTGAGACATTTATAGAAAATATGCTCTACAGCAGGGTATGAACTTGTATCTGTCACATATATAGATATACATATGCAATTGGAGTTTTAGCATGATTAATTATGCTAAAACAATTTCTTCTTCACACACGTTATTTTTTATAAAGAATTAAGCAACCTGAAACAAACACTTATTAATAATCACTTCCTAAACCCTGTTATTGATGAAAAAATAAAATTGCCTTAAAAAATTTTATATAACATAAGCAATCATCTTGAAATAAACAAATATAAAGACACCATTAATTTATTTTATTGCAACCAAATTTATCTTAATTATAAACAATTTGAAAAAGCTACTAAAAATATAATTTGCTGGTATAGATAGAACAGTTAAGTATCCTAACAAATACCTTAGATTTATCATTTATTATAAAAAAAAAAAATAAAATCATCTACTCTAATTATTGCCAATAACTCAGGACCTCAAAATATATATAAAAATAATGTTGTTTATGAATTCTCATGTCCTTTGGGAGATTATCTCCAATATTAACATACTGAAAGTAACATTAATTTCTTGCATTGGCTACACATGCGCCCCACTCTTGGAGGTTGATTTATCACCTGTTGAAACTTAGTACAATTTGTGCACATATTGATCATCACATCTCTCAAAAATAAAAAAAAAATAAAAAAATACAACTATTAAGACAAATTTTAGTGTAGATGATATATGGAAGAGTGTATGAAATATTTAATATGCATAAAAATACAAATTACAACACATGTAAATATTTGATACATGCTTTTCCATTTAATTGTTAAATATGATGCCACCTTGAGCTGATTCCAGTTCCAATCCAAAAATGCTGTTCTTGATAATGACTGATGAATGAAAGTACTTGGACAAAAGAGCAAATAAATGAAATCTGGACAATTTATTCATAATTTCAATCCTGATATACAACATCTCATTGAGAAATTGGAAAATATAATAAAAAATTAAATATCAAACCTTGTTGGTTGAATTTAATAAAACTTGTTTGAATTAATTCTTATTGTCTAAATACCCATTTATCTCTCTCCCACACACGCAAAAATGATATATAAATATTTTCTACTTTGTCATTAATATTCCTAATATGTATGTATGTATGTATATGTAAAAGTGAACATTGAACTCAACACTCAGAGGTGACAGGCTGTTTCATGTTAGACACAATTGTCAGGTCGCGAATGTTGGATTTTTTCTCGAATATTTATATATATGGGTAGTGGTACATTGTGGGTAATCCTTTCTGGAGATTATTTTGGTGGGAGTGGCTTGTTTATTTATTTATTTGTGTTAATTTATTTTACTTGTTTTTATTTTCATTTTTTATTTTATATATTTATTCTTTTCAGTTTTCAGTGTTTTATTAATGTAGTAAAAAAATTTGGGGGGGATTTGTTTCGGTCGCTTATTTAATAGTTTGTTTTGGTCTGGGAAGGTAAAGCTATTTATTCGTCCAATTTTTGGATTGATTGCCTTAGTCTATTCTGCTATTTTGGTGGGGGAGGGACAGTTTTTAATTGGTTTATTATTTTATTTATTTAAATTGATTACTTTTACTTGTTTTTGCTTATTTATGTTTATTTTTATGAGTTCTAATGGTTATTTTAGCAGGAGCAATTTGTTTATTTATTTATTTATTTGGATTAATTTTTACTTATTTTTTCTTATTTGCTTTTATTTTTTGTTTTGTATATTTTTATTTATTCTATTCAGTTTTCGATTTTTGAGTAACCTAGTAATTTTTTTTTTTTTATCGTTATGTAGCAGTTATAGTGATTTTCTTGTCCAATTTTTGTATTGATTGTTGTAGTCTATTCTAACGGTTATTGGTTTGTGAATTTGTTTATTGTTTACTTATTTTTTACTTGTATTTTATGTATTTTTATTTGTTCTATTTCGTTCATTCTAATGAGAGTAGTTTGTTAATTTGTTTATTATTTGCTTGGGTTAATTTATTTTACTTGTTTTTTATATTATTTTGTTTATTTTTATTTATTATTTTCAGTTTTCAATTTTTAAGTAACATAGTAAAAATTTGTTTCATATCAGCATTTTGAGATGAGCTCAGATCGTTTATTTAGTAATTTATCTTGGTCTGAGAAGATAATAATAGCTATTTTTCCCCCAGGCAAAGATCATCGGCCTACAACAATCAATCCAAAACCTGCAAACTTATTTAGGCAGTACATGTTTACCTAGGTTAAATTCTCAGTCTAAATTCAGTTTACTAGCTAGTGAGCTTTTATTTTAATAATTGAAACAATAAAGTAACCTCAGATCATGCGCTACTCTGAATGAAAGATTTTATTTGAAAGAAGAAAACCAAATATTAATTCATAACCTTACCTATGTGGTAAGAAGGCATGTACTGACCAGTAAGGGCTTATTTACATGTAAAATATTCTAGCACTTATATCTCTACTATCATTCAGATGAAATAATGGGAAATATATTGAAAGTATAAAATATGTATGAAGGAACAATAAGAATAGAAATAAAAATGCTGTTCTTTAAATTCTCTTATTTCTTAAAAATTACAAACTTGATAGGATATTGAAAGTTTAAAACTTTGCAATCATGTATAGAATTTGGAGCATAAAAACTGGAATCATCTATATTTTGGGTGTGTAAATATTGCTCAATAGCAACTAATTTATGCAATATTGCATCCTAGTTTCTAGTACTGTACCTTCCTCCTTTCAGAGAGGGAAGGAGAAGTTCCTCCTTATCAGGATCTCAAGGTTTTAAAAAGCAATTTTGCCTTGAGTGATGTGATTGTTAACTCTTATTTGTAATTATAAAGACTCTCCATTTGCTGGATCATCATGCAGACAATTTCCCAAATGACATGACCTGGCAACTCATTGTGGAAAAAAAAATCATTCATTTTGTCCTCTGTTTAGTGTTGGCAGCATAACTTGAGGGAAATAAAAAGAGCCTCAAACCTTGGATCAGTCCTGCTGTGTATGAATGACTGGTTATATATGTCTGTGGCATCCGTCTGATTCAAGAACAGTCAGTGAATGGCTCGAGTTATGAGTCCCATTATAGCAGCAGGACATTCATTTGTGAATGGGCTAATTTAGAAGAATCATATTTTTCAGCTTGAACCTGAGTATGTTCACTCATGGTCCCTGCTACAATAAGTTCATCATGACTGTTCTGTTGTTATCAAATTATAATTAAGTATTTGTGCTATAAGAGAGATGAAGTTTGGCATGAAGCATGACAACATTGATCTCTGCTTTTCATGCTAATGTATTGCCTTTTCTGTACAGCAGAAAGTGGGAGTTGGTTTAATTTCAAACACAGGAATTCAATTTCATTTTCTTTAAGTAAATTGATTCCTCCATATCCAGATTAGGAAAGCAAATACATTTCTCTGACAGAAAAATATCTACACTCTGAATTGACTGATAAAGCTTTTGATGTGTAAATTTAATCATTTTCAATAGTGGTGGTTCCTGATGAAATTATTTTTAGTTACATATTTATTATAACTCCAAAACCCAGAATTTAAGTTATTTATTTTTATTTTTTATTTTTCTTCAGTTTGAAGAGATTTATTTCTTAATTAAAATATTTCTATATAACTGAATTTGGTATTACTACCCCCCCTCCAAAAAAAAACTAAGTATGGTGCAGCAGATGGTGGTGATGGTTGATTGTTTCAAGTAGATACCTCTATTTTAATTTTTGATAAATATTTATTACATCCCAATTTCATTTTTATCACACTAACTCAGAATATGCATCTATGATTGTGGTGTGTAAACAGCATCCATTGGGGGAGAAACTAAGCTTTCAGAAAGACTCAAACTCTCTTTTCCCTAGGGAAGCTTATGTTAGCAGAAAATCAAATCTAAATATGTCGCATTATCCCTTATTTTCCCTAAATGCCATCTTTGATGTTTTTCTTACATACACTTGTAACATAAGTAGTAATATTATCTTGAATTTTATTATTAGAGTGTCAATTACTCAGACTTAAAAAGATATATTTGTCTAAATTATAGCAAATATGATAGAACAACAACTCTGTTCAGTATTACATCATTAATAAAGATTTTGATGTGCAATAAAATCATATTTACTTATAAATTACTTCTTGGGAACTTGCTCATATTGGAGTCATTATAGATAGAAAAAAAGGAAGTAAAAACTTATGGTAAGTCACAAAATCATTAACATTGTATAAAATCCATTGAAAAAAGTTTATTTAATTACAGTCTTCATCCACCAAAACTGACAATGGATATAGAAGCTTGTAAAAACAGCTGAGGTTATAGTAGAGTGGATAGTTTCTACACTCACTGACATTTTTCATTATCGCTGTGATATGCTAATGATGAGTGTAAAGAGAATATTATTTACCATAAGACTCTCTATCTTTCTTTACATTTAATATCTCAGTATCAAGGAGTTAAGTAAGGTGCAAGTTCTAATTGTGTATGGTATTTGGATAAACATATATCAGATAACTTTTCAAATAAAATCTGGAAGTCTTTTTTTCTTTCTTTTTTTAAACAATTTTTTAAATGAGTGTCTTATATGCCATCAAATATAGTAAGCATTTTCCAGGGGGATAAGAGGGAAAGAAATGTAGATAAAATATGTAGTCTGGAATTCAAGCTTTGAATGCCTTTATTTTAAATTAATAATCAATACACCAAGTTTTTGCTTCTTCCCAGCTTTCTCTTTCTCTCTCCCCAAATTCCTAAAATATTTTATGAATAAATGTGCAGATTTTAGGTTTAATCACCCAAAGTTCTGAGTCTAATATAAAATATTCTTCAGACTGTAGCAATTTCTTCATACAGTCATAAACCAATTCTTCCTCAAAAAAAAGTGTTGCGAATTTCTTATATAATGTGGTTGAATTCTCAAGATTGATGAGAAGGTTAACTGCTTGTGGCTGTTACTGTCTGGCTAAGCAAAGATGTTATTGAAGAGTAGTTTTCCCACTTGTTTACTCTATTGACCATTGTGGCCTGCTGTTTATAGATATTTAGCCTGGATATCTGACAGTGGAATAGAAAGCAGGAAGAAATGGATTCATGCCTTTTCCAAAAGCATGAGTGTAAATAGAATATAAACATCTTTGACTTGATTTCTGTTTGCCAATTTTCAGTTTTCTAGACTTTTAACCATTTTACTAACCTGTAATTCACCCTATTATAATAATTCTATTCTTTATAATGTAAATGTATTGTAATGCATTAATTCCTAACCACTGACATTCCATTACTGCTTGATTTTCAATGCATTTCTATAGTAAATTCATTAGTAATCCTTTTATACAAGCTTTATTCTGTTAGCAACACTTGTCTACATTCTTCACCAATGACATTCTATTGTTTTCTTTTCAAATACTTAATGCTCAACATACACTGAAACTTACTGTACAACATTCAGTGTTTAACTATTCTTTTTTACCTTTGACTTTTTTTAAAGCATTTCACCCCAAGCAAAGCGGGAAGCCACTAGTATGCAAGGGGTTACAGAGAGTTGGAGCTACAGCAAATAGGAATGATAGAGGAAAGGATGAAGAGAAAGGATAGGGATAGATCAGGGCATCTGGAGATGTCGATTGACATTACATTTGAATAGTTGGAGATTATAGCTATCAGGAAACAGGAGGAGGGGAGGGAGTTCTACAGGCGAGAGGTGCGAGACATGAAGCTATTGGAGTAGAAGAGATGGCTACATTTAACAGTTTTAACAGTGAAAGGGTGTGAGCAAAATGCCAACCTAGTAGAACGCTTAAATTCATGAAGTCTGGGAACCAGCGAAAGCAGCTCCTCAGCAGTTACCATGAAAGTATTTGTAAAAAAGACAGAGGGGAGCAACGGCACGTCTACGAGAGAGCAACTGCAGATGAGATGCCAGATCAGGGCCAATTATGTTGCATATCCATCTCTGGATCTTATCAAGAACCTTGAGATAAACATAAGGGGCACCAGACCATATATGGCAGCAATACTCCATGCAAGTGCGAATGGTTGATTTGTAGATTTGAAGGATCGACTCTGGCGAGAAAAATTTCCTGGCGTGGCACAGGGCGCCAACTTTCCTTGCGATGGACGAAGCTATTGACTCAATGTATTTGTTCCATCTCAGGTCAGCAGTCAATGTGAGGCTGAATAGTTGCAAAGAGGAGCTCTTGAGAAGTTGAGTGTCAGACATTCTAATAGGGAGCAGGGATGGTTCTCTGTGGTGAGTAATAGAAAGCAGTTTTGTCTTTTAGGCGTTAAAGTTAACCAGCCAATTCCTGCCCCAGTTCACAACCGATTGGAGGTCCTTATCAAGATGAATGGCCAGGTTAGTTTTGTCAACAACACTAGATTTGTTTTTGAGACAGGAGTAAATTGTAGTGTCGTCTGCGTAGATGCCTACTTGGGAATCTATGATGTCAGGAAGATTGTTGATGAAGATAAGGAACAGAGTAGGGCCTAAGATGGAGCCTTGGGGAACACCTGCATTCATGGAATAGGAGCTGGAGGAGAATCTGTTGAGAACGACCTTCAATACACGGTTTGACAGGAATGATTATATTAAGTCAAACAATCGACCTGAAATTCCATAACCCTGAAGCTTGCAAAGAAGGCTGGCATGCCAAACCCTATCGAATGCTTTAGAGATATCTAGAGCCACAGCATGAGATTCTCTGTTATTATGAAGAGCTTGGTAAACAATTTCAGTGATGACTGTAAACACATCAGCTGTAGAACGAGCAAAGCGGAAACCATATTGCTTGTTGGAGAGCAGATCATCGGATGTAAGGTGCTTAACCACTTCGGTGTTGATTAAAGCTTCGAAGACTTTGCCGAAGAGCGGGCAGGAAACTGATAGGATGGTAATTAGAAGGGTCAGAAATATTGAAAGTATTTGTGCAGAAAGTGACAAATGCTAATCAGAAAAATGGTGAAGGAATGATGAAGTCTGTGGCTTTGTTGAAATATATGGATTTTAAATGCTATAATCATTAAAATACAAACTTGATTGTTGTTTTATTTTTCCCTTTCATGGCCATATTTGCTGTTTCATCTTATATGTTAACATTAGAATAAATGAAAACTTGTATTTGTTTAATATATCCTATCTATAAATGTTTTCAACCTTGCATTTCTTTCATATTTCACCTCAAAACCTTTGTACTTGTTTGTCTTTCATTTGTATATTTAGTACACTTAGTTCAGTATAAGGCCAAATGGTTAGTGGGAAGAAGTGGGATTGGAAGATTCTGCTATACATGGCTACCTGGAAAATTAGTATTTAAAATTCTCAATTCTTACCAGGGATTGATCACCAACCACTGTACTGGTCATAAATATGCAAAATCAAACCTACTAAATTAGTCTAAATAATAATTATTTAATAATTTAAAAATTTAGCTTAGTTTGTCACAAACAATAATCTTGTAATGAGTGAGGATTGAACTCCCTACAATACAGCCAGCGGTCTTGCAACTTTTGGTTGCAAGCTGATTAAATGTCAACTTTTAATGATTGTCTTAGAGATATGAAGTCTTGAAATTTAAATTATGTTGGTCAGTTAATGACCAATTTGTAATATGGCATCATAGTCTGAGAATTTATCAGCTTTTAATATAAGAAAATTTAGAACATCAAATGTATGAAAGATTTTAAGTTACAAAAATAATCTTTGCTTAGAACTAAAGGTTAGTTTTTACCAAATATTTATTTCCATTCTTTTATTCTTTAGATGAAATAACATTTCTATTTTGATATTCTTTTTGGCTGGTTTATGTATAAAATGCAAAAATAATTTTATCCTTCTTGTGACTTTATGGATAAGTCTCATTTGCTTTGATATGAATCTAGACATCATTGTGTGTTTTTAAGCAACTATCTTAACAAAAGCTTGATATTATAATTGTAATAATTTATATATTCTTCTCTGCATTCAGCACACTTAAAACAGTTCATAAAACAAGATTTGCTTACTGATTTTACTATAACAACAAAATCCTGGGGCAAAATTTATTTTGTCATTTTATTGTCTTGTATTCTCTATATAGCATTTAATAATTCTTTGGAAAATTAACTATAATTCATAAAAAATATTTTCACTGTTTTTAGTTCCTCAACCATTCTTTAGTGAAATTGTATTTTATCACTCAAATTGAATTATAAGTTGTTACAACTGGACTTTGAGTATGTCTTCATATCTTTTCTGATTCTGTCTATAAATTTTTCATGCAGATATTCTCTTGAAGATGCTTAATTTTGTTACTGTTACTTTAAATCTTTTCCTGCTTAGATATGACATGACCATTTCAGAAAAATAGTTCATCATGACCAATGCTCAATGTTAAAAAAATGTCCTAATAAAATCATTTGCAGAATTTTTACATTGAAACATTTGTCTTTGCCAAGGAGAATAATAATATTTTATCATATTGCCAGAAAATTTGGGTCCTATTTACTATAAAAAGTTTGTTACTAGACTTTATTTTATTCCATGAGTTATTATCAACTATTATTACTGTATTTGATAGCATAAAAGACACATGGGCATTTTAGATACACTTACATTTCAACTGATGAGCATTATATTTTGCACAAACTGCTTAAAAAAACAAAAAGATAGATTTATTTTTTAATAATTAAAATGGTACCAACACTAAATATGAGAATCTTCCAGGGGTTAACATTTAGTGAAGATTTTTGACTATGTTCTTTCTAGAATAAAATTCCGTTTGTAGATCTGCAGAAACTGACATCTCTCAAAATTTATACATGAAAATGGGCAGAGAATGAACTGATCAAAATAATTCAAAAAATAATGTTCAGAAAATTCATTGAATATTAGCAAGAATCCTTAAATAAAAATTGAAAATTCACCATGTACATGACATATAGAAGAAAGGTGAAAACTGGTCAGAGTATTAAACCACTGCATATTCTTTCTGTCATTGTCAAGACTAATATCTAATTCCTTTGGGCTCAAGAGTTAGAATAAAAAATATTTGCATAACTACCTTCCTCCAACAATCTGGAATGCAACTAATGACAATAACCTGCAGTGTGCAATTCAACAAACAGATAAACAACATTCTTTCTGTTTTTTATTTGCAATGGAACAGAAATCAAGCATTTGATATTTTTTTTCTTTTAAGCTTTGTATTTACAAAAGAGAGCCGAATATTTGTGTAAGGAATTAAAAAGACATCTCTGTCAATTCAAAGTGGAATAACTACAAGTGTCCAAACACATTTTACATTTCACTAGTGTTTGCTTACCCATTTTGTTGAAGGTTGTCCAGTTAATTTTGTATCTTCCTTGTTGTGCATTAAACAGTATTGCATCTATGAAAGGCAACTGTCGCTATGATACGTAAGATGATTAAGCGATCCTTTAGAGATATGTGTGACAAAATTAAGCAGAGAAACATCTGTGACACACTCTCGGCTTTCAATATAAACTTGATGTCTGCAGTCATTTTCTAGCACAGATATGGTTCCTTATCACAAACACAAGGAGGAAGCATCTTGTAAGCTGATAATTCTTTTGGGATTTTTGAAAGAACTCCTGATAGTTCTAAGTTGCAATTTGTGCATCTATTTTTACAACCTGTTGAGGTTGCATTATATTCCCCAAGATAAATTAACTATAGGAATTTTTCTTTTAGGCTTTGGAGATAATTTGTTAATAGTTAGTTTTTGAACTGTTCTCATATTCATTCTTTTTTTTTTTTTCAATTATCTGAAACTAGAAAAGATTTCACAGAATTGAACATGAACAGCACATCTAAGCATCTCCAACCAAAATGTCAGTTTCAGTCCAATGAAATGTAAGCCCAGAAAAATTGAGAGGGGGAACATTTTTCTTTGTTTAAAAACTTGACTAGCCTGATAATCTAGGATGTTGGCATATCAGCAAAAGTAAAATGTTTTCAAATATAACAAAATCAATTTGAATTTTAGCTTCAAAATTTAACTGGTTATTAATTGTAAAAAAAGTACTGTTAAAAAGATGGTTTTAGTTAAATACAGTTGTAAAATTACCTTTGAGTTAAGTCAAAAAAATTTATATTGCATTTTTTAAATAAGTTTGTAAAATTGATGAACTTTCTTTTTTTTCTATATGTGATCTGTTTGTTACATCTGATTTTGTGACAAGGTAGCTAGTTTCATCATAGTGCTCTTTGCAATATTTACATAGAATTTTATTAGGTATGTGCAAGATATATCGTGAAAAACTGGTTTTCAACTTCGTATTCAGTCATTAGTGCCGGGAACTTTTACACATACATAATATTATTTGAATTGGTTGCATTAATGTTGCTTGTAAAGACTGATCTGATATCATGGAATATTATATATATATTTATAAGTATATTTTGCGTGTGTGTGTGTGTGTGTAATATATATATATATATATAAATTATAGTTGGTCTATAACAAAAATGTTTTATATTCTTTCTATATTTATGTCAATCTTTCCCTGAGTTATTTGAACTCGTAGTCTGATTTTGATCAGTACTTCTGTAATAATGACATTAATGATTCATTATATAATTTCACACAATATTTCCATCAACTTATGGCTTAAGGATACAAAAAAACCTAAAAATCAAAAAAGAATTTTCTTATATATATATATATATATATATATATAAATTTTAAATCACTTCACCCCAAGCTATAAGAAAGCACTAGGATGCAAGGGGTTACTGAGAGTGAAAGAAACTGAAAGGATAATAAAAGAGCAGGATTCAAGTAGGCAGCACATGACAATTGACATTGCATTTAAATTTTTAAAGATTGTAATTGACAGGAAAGTAGCAATTGGTAGAGAGTTCCACAAGCAAAAAGTGCAAGAGAAGAAACAAGTAGCATAGAAAATAGGGTCACAACTACCAATTTCAACAGTCAAGTTATGAGACCTAGTCTAGTACTGTGCTTAAATTTGTGAAGTCAAGGTGCCAATAAGGAAGGCTCATCAGAACAATTGCCATGAAAATATTTATAGAAGAGGCAAAGGGAAGCTTTGTGATAAGAAAGTGACTGAAGCTGAGATGCCAGGTCAGAAGCAATAACATTGCAGATTCCTCTTTGGATTTTGTCAAGAATCTCTAAATATATAGCAGAAGCACCAGAACAGATATAGTAGACTTATAAATGTGCAAGATATATTCTGGTAAGAAAAATTGACAAAAGTAAGGGACAGTGTGGGTCTAATAATAGAGCTTTAGTGGATGCTTGCATTAATGTAAAATAATCTAGAGAGGCTGCTTAAGGCAACATTCATCACACAGTTGGATAAGAAAGGCTGAATCAAATCAAACAGAAGCACTATAACCTTTTGAAGAAGGTCAGCATGCCAAACACTATCAAACACCTTTGAAATATCTAAAGGGATAGCCCGAGCTTCATTCTTATCTAAAGCTTGACAGACTCTTTCAACAATAACTGTCAAGAAATCAGCAGTTGAACTAAGGAAGCAAAAGCCCTATTTCTGCCTGCCATTAGCATAGCTGATGCTAGACTCTTGGAGAGCAACACACTGCGCCTTCTTCGCCTCATGTTTTTGACTGACTTGAAGTGGAGTGACTACATCGAATCAATAATTGCATCTACTGCAAGGAAGGTTGGGTCACTGTGTCATGCCAGAAAATCTTTCTTGTCAGAGTCCATCTACCATTCCCCTGTGCATTCAATACTGCTGCCATATCTGGCCTGGTGCCTGAGCTATTCATCTTAAGGTTCTTGACAAAATCCAAAGAAGGATCTGTAATGTAATCAATCCTGACTTGGCATCTCGACTTCAGTCACATTCTCATTGATGCAACGTGGCTTCTCTCAGTCTTTTCTACAAATATCTTCATGGCAACTGCTCTGATGAGTTTTTTTCTGTGGTGCCCCGACTACATGAATTCAAGTTTGCTACTAGATTGGCATCTAGATCCAAGCCTTTTACTGTTGAAATAACTAAATGCAACTGACACTTCTAACAGTTCCTTTTCTCATACCTTCCACCTGTGGAACTCCCTTCCATTTACTTGCTTCCCTGATAACTATAATCTTCAAAATTTTAAATGTAACATCAGTTGCCATCTTCTGTCTTCTTGAATCCCACTCATCATATGCCCTTTCCTCAATCCTCCCTATACTAAGTCTTTTCTCTCACTTTCACTCCCTGTACCCACCTGAGTACTAGTGGTATTCCCACCTTGCTTGGGTGAAATGATTTAAAGAAAAAAGAAAGAAAAGAAAGCCACTTCAGAAAAGTGATGCAAGTTTGAGAAATTATTAATAGCAGCTGAGCACTAGACACACCAACCTTTTTATTTGATTCATTTTGTTGTTGCATACAGTGAATCTCTGTTTAACCTGTCAGTGTTTGTGAAGAATGAAACAAGGAAAAAGAATTGAATTTTCATGGTTTCACTGTTTGACCATTTCTCATGTCATGTTTCTCATTCTTGTGTTTCTGGTGAAGCCTTAAATATTGCAAGCACTTGCCACTTAGGAGCTGTTTCAAAAAATATTTTCAGCTTCAACATTCTTGTGGAAACACATGTGAATTTTTCCATGGCAACTTGGTTACAGCTTTTCTAAGAAAGTCTATGATATATTTGCTCTGTTTAGGAGAGTTGATTATAAAACAATTTTTTTTTTCAACTTGTTTAAAGTATTTGTTTCTATTTCCCTTGTCTGAAATTGTTTTTTAAATACCAAAATTCACTTGTTTTGTTCATGATAAATTTTAGGAAGGAATTGGTTCATTCTGTCATCTTGTATCTGTTAAATTTAATCTTACAAAATTTGAATTTATTTGCCTAGATCTTTCCAGATCTGGTCAGTCAAATAGTATAGATATTGTATTTGGTTTCTGTGGAAAAGATATAAGTAAAAATGCCTTTATATATAGTCAGAGCATAATGTTACTAGACTTATATATATATATATATATATATATATATATATATATATATATATATAAGATGTTAATTTGTGTAGATAGCTCACAATTTAAGTTTGCTTAAAAACTTAATATTTAGAATTTAATCCTGAAAGGTTTAGAATTAAGAAAAATAAATTAAAATAATTTATAATTTTCAGGACATTTTCATGTGGAAATCATTTCTCATATGCTTTGCTGAGTTCAAACTAGTTTCTTTTGTAGTAATTGTTGTGTTAGGGTCAACACAAGAAACTCAGTTAATATATATCTTTCATGGAAGAATGGTATTTCTCCAATTAAATGAAATAAATTAATCTCTATTTTTCAGAAATGAGCAATATATTGCATGCATTTCTGCTTATTATATCTTTATTAAAAATATTAATAATAACTTGTTTTGGAAAGTTCAGGTTTTATTATACAAAATTGTATCTAAAAGATACAAATAACATAAACATGTATTTCATAAGTAATCCAATATCCCATATGCCTAAAAAAAAAAAAAAAAAAAAAAAAATTATTTTCTTTTACATGTTAAGTGATTCTTAACATTCTATAACCTTCATCAGCCTTTCATTCTTTGATTTTGTTAACTTTTTTATCATTTCAACATTAATATTCTTCCAATAGAACTTGAATATTGTTTTTGATTCTCGTATCCGTCACTTTTAATGATGGACCACACGTTTTCTATTGGATTAATACCTGCAGAGGCTGGATTCTATTCCATTATTTTGGTATCTTTTTATTTATTTATTTTTGTAAAGCAGGTAATAATTTTGTAGAATGTGAAGAAGCATTGTCTTACATGAATATAGTCTTCAGCTTAAAGCTTTTGGTTATGACTTGTACCACACATCTTCTTGAACTGACAATACTTCTCTGCATTGATCTTGATAAATTAACAATACATTATTCCACCCTCCCACAAGTCATTGTGGTTGACTGTTTACATTAATGACCCAAACTCTACTTCATCCAATGTAGTTCTACATTCTAAATTTACAGTCAAGAAACTCGTTCTGCTCAATTTACATGTTTCTCTTTTTGATGTTTACTTAAAGGTTGATTTAATGTTTTCAATGTTTTGTGGTTGATTTAATGTTTTCTTTCTTTACATTTGCAATACCAGATCCTTTAAGTATTTTCTTGCTGGCCAATTTACTCTTTTCTTTTTTTATCCTTTTAATTTTTTCAAATTTCTTTTTTCTTTTTTTTTTTGATATTTATAAAACCATTTTTTTTCCTGTTATCTTACGAACATTTTCAATTTACTTGTTAATTGTTTTATGATCTCTTAACTTTTTTTCCAAAATTGTATTCTCAGCACTCAGAATCTTTACATTACCTTGTTTCTCTTTCAAAATTACAACTTTCTTATGACCCATGGCAATCTTTATATATCTGAATTCAAAAATATCAGTTACTATACTATTGTATCTATTGACAATATGAAGTTGCAAAATAAAATCTCACACTAGTAAATAGGTTATTGTAAATATTTATGATAAAAAGAAGTTGAAATTCAGCACCTCAGTATGAAAATAGGGAACTATGGTTCTGAATGTGCCCAACACTTTCTCTCTGTGCTGGTATATTCCAGTATGTGGAGGGCTTCACCTGACAACCAATATAATGAATGAAGAACAAACAAAATTACACAAAGCTGTGATAAAATGACCAACATCCTCCTGAAACAAATGAGGTTAAAGATCATAGTGAGTGGGAAACAATGACCCTGCTCTGCATGGATGGACATTAACCCTTTAGCCTTCAACACACTCAAACCTGCTTCATAAATATTGAATCTGAAAGTTTCAGTATTTGTAGTCAGTCTCAGTATGTGTGACTGCTTGCATTATTTGCTATGTTGTAGTCATATGTTATGGCAAAGTATACATGGGGTGGGTTACAGCAGGTTGAACATTGAGAGCTGATATTTATGGGGTAGGTTTGGGCAGGATGAATGCTAAAGAGTTGAATGAATGTATTTGGTTGATATGAATTTTCTGGCAGTGGGAGCTCTTTTGGAAAAGGGAAGATTGTGCTGGGAGATGTTGGCTTAAATGACAGATTAACCAGAGTGCTATAGAAATGGTTTAACTTAATGAGGAAGGAAGCTGTTCTAACAGGGCACTGGCCTTGTTCAATATTTGATTGTATGAAATCACTGGATGGTCATCTGAAGGGACTACCAATTGGATAATAATTATTAAAATTCTCAGAGTAGATTGAATGGTTGGGAGAAAGATGGAAAAAAAACATAATTGTGATTTAAAAAATAAAAATGAATTTAAGAATGATTCCAAAGAGAATCAAACCCAGAAATAACTAGTCACAATTCAGTAAAATTGAGCAAAAGCAAATTTTCCTCAACCTATCCACTTCCCTCCAGTAAGAAGATATGATTAATGTGTTGTCAGAATTTCTTCGTCCTGAGAACCCAAATTCAGAATTTGTTTACATTAATACCATTGGCCAAAAACACTAAAATTCTTACAGAAAAAAAGTAAACTAATTTCTTTAAACAAAGGAAGTCATGTGGTTTACACTGAGATCCCAAACTCAGGGTTTGTTTACATTAATACTATATGCTTAAAATGCTTACATTCTTACAGAAAAAGAGTGACCAAATTTCTTTTGACAAAGGAAGCCATGTAAGACAAGAATTTAGTGAGTGGTGACAGTGCTAGTCTTGTTTCAACAATTACTGCCATATTTCCCAGGCCACCATCCTGCAGGTTTAAATTAGCCCTTCAATAGATAATAGAAACATTTTCTTCTCTAGTTTTAATATTCAATAAACTTGTTGTTACAATTATCAACAGTGTTGTTCATTTTACTGAAGGAGTTCTTATTGCAGCCTTAATTCTCAATGTTTTCCTGGACACAAAGACTAAACTTACCATGGCCATAGTTGAAATTTGGTCATTTTCTTATCTGTGGTACATAACATACATTTTGGTCCACCATTAGACACTACCATCAACCCCAATATCATAAGATTTTTGGAAACCTGAATCAACCCTACCAAGAAGACACACTGGCCACAACCAAGGAGAGTAAAGAAAGCTGGATGACTATAAGGTTGGTGTTTTTCAACAAAGCTTAGTGGAGCTAGTGACTAATGAAGAAGGGGGTTGAGGGTTACACTGTCATCAGTCTATGTCACTTTTGGGAACAAGTGGGCATTATCTAAATAATGATCATATGACAACATAATAGACATCCATGAGTGAGACACCCCTCATACTGCCCTTTCACATTTAAGGTAGCTATCAAGTTGGCAATAAGAATGTGCAAATAATGCCAAATAGCAGACCCAGCACTGGTTCACTGGCAGAAATAAAAGTTTGGCAGTAGACAGCACCTTGTAGAGATTGGAGATGGACATACCCCAATACAGTAATTTGCCATTATCTGGCACTTACTCTGATTGTTCATGATTTAAAAACAGATATTTTGAATAATCAACAAATGCCATCAAATTAATTTTCAGATTAACATTCCACTGTTAGTTTTCCAATTTGTTTATATGCTAAACACAGTCTTAATAAAAATTTTAGCAATCAAGAATTTGAAAAAAATATCTTGTAATAATTTTTTTCATTATTATCTTTAAATTATTCAGATTGATATTATCATCTTTATCAAGACATTTCAGCCAATGTCTTTTGTCTCATATGTACATTGATGAACCAAAACACTCTGAGCAATTACCTAATAAGATGTGGCTCTTTCAAAACAAGTCATCCATTCAAGCATTAATTCTACAAGGATTTTAAAGGTTTCATTGCAGATCTAGTGCCAGCTTATATGATGGTTATTCTGAAGAGTCAACTTGTTTGTCTAATACATTCTATAAGTGTTTGATGGGACTGAGACGTGATTGGGGTTGGAGGACAGGGCAATAGAATGAAGTCTTCATGTTCCTGAAATTATTCCTGTGCAACTCGTACAGTTGTATTTGTTCACATTCTTCAAAAGAAATATGTAACTGCTATCATAGAATGGTTGCTATGAAGAGTTGTATCTGGCTTTCAGTGATGCTAAAGTAGGTAGTATGTCATAAAGTAATTTTCACATGAATAAGATTGAGTGGTTCCTAGCAGAACATTGTCCAAGCTATCACACAACTTGATGCTTTTTTTCCATAGTGTATGCTGATCCTGTCACTTCCTTAAATGGTAATGAGATTCACCAGACCAGGTGACCTTCTTCTATTGATATAAAGTTTAGTTTCAATACCTGTATATTCATTGAAAATTCTTTTACTGATGAACAATTAATATTGGTACTCTCACTGGCCTTCAACAATACAGTCCCATACGTAATAAAGATCAATGTATTGTATGTTATAATATATACTTTCTTTCATCTTAAAGCAATCTGCACCATAGTAGCCATCCTTAGTAAGAATGCTTCTGTTCACTTCTCATATCAATAAGTGCTGGTTACCCAGTACCTTGTCGTCTTCCTTCATTTGGCCATTGCTGATGGGTACACAGTTGAATGTGAGAACTCTCTGGCAAGCCCTGCCATTTCAGAAATGCTCTTAGCCTTCTGGCTACAATAATTTGGCCTTTATCAGTGTCATTCAAATTCACCTTTTACTGGCATATTCAGTGTATCAAAAGGTAGTAATTGAGGCCAGCTTATCTGCTTGTATTTCTCTTGCCTTAATATGCACAGTTCTTATACGACAGTAGCTGTCACTCGTGTGTTATTGGTTGTCATTCTCCGTGTGTGATATATACATATATAATTGCACACACACAAATCTGCATTGTGTTTCAGTTGATGTTTTCCTTCTCACATGTATGTTCCATATCATAATCACATATAAAACCTCTTCACCTCAATTTAAATCTTTAACTTCGGTAAATGTTAATGTTGTTTGGAGTGTTTAGAGGGTACAATGTCATTAATTAATGAAATCTTAATTTCTTTTGTTCACCTTTCAAAATGAGTACAAGTCTAAACAAAGTTATTCCTGAAAACTTCAAGACAGCTTGGCAGGGATTGTTCATGTATGTGCTAATAGTTTCTGTATTCCCTACTAACTTAGATAGTGCCCTACAATGCAGAACAGAATGAACAAGCCAAAAAACTGAGTTTATCATGTTTCTAGGATTATTTATATTGCCTTAAATAAAATTGTGGAATAGATGCGGATGTGCATCAGAAGCAGCAATCCGCAACATGTCTTGTCATACTGAACATGTTAGCAGCCTTTTTTTCTAAGCAATGCTAAACACATTCCTTTTCATATGCAATTATTTGACATAAGAAATACATAAGTACTTAAGCTAAATGTAATACGAGATATCGCAACAGTTGCAAAGCTTGAATAGAGAATGTTGACTTGGGTAGAATTTACTTTTCTGCCAGGAGAATGTGAAACTGGTCAAAACCGAGCAATACCAAGTTTAGATGAAACCTAAAAATATTAACCTTCAACTCACAAATTCTTTTGCAGGACAATTATTTGGGAAGAATGCAATAAAAAAGTTATCAACCTTTAATATTGTAAATTAGGAGTGTCTGAAAAGAATCTAATTTTAAACAAGTTTATTTTGGGGGAATTTTTATATCATAGATTCATGAGCTGTAAATTTTTCTTATTATGGAAGCAAAAATTTCTTTCAAGAACATTTGAACAAGAGAAAGACTGAAAAAACATGGAAGATGAGGATTATTAGTCTGAATAAATGGTGGAATAATGAAAATACTTTATCCCTAAACTTCAGGCAATAATTTTTTTAAATTATGCATCAAGCCCATACAAAAACCTACACTAATATGGAGGCCTACATCTACTTTGGCCAAGGTAGACTTTTTGTTACTGGTGTTTATTGTCATTCGATTATGTATTTACATCTTATGACAGCTTATTATGTTGAAACACCAGTTCATGTCTAATACCTAGTTAAGCAACATTGAGTTAAGTCAGTAACTAGATGGGTGATGCCTTGGCAACACCAGGTGCTCTAAGCTTCAATGTGTGGGTGGTAAATGGATAATGGCTCAGAATGTGAAATCGTAGAGGAGTTCAAATTTGTCAGGTTCGTTACATTCACTTGCATACCCTTGGAAAAGGTACGAATCCATCTTATCCATCAGCCTTGTATTAAATTGTAGGACTTGTATATGAAAAGCATTATCTTCCAAAATACAATATTCAATTCCTATATATATATACACACACACACACACACATATATATATTGATATAGATTGATGTGAGTTTGTGACTGGGTTTCACACTATTCTTGATTGTCAGACAAATTGATTAATTTTTAAATTTTGGAGTTATTTATGGTTGCATATATCGGTATTTTTATGGTAGTGGGAGGAAAAATTGTCATCAGAATGTCACTCATACATACGCAGACATGTATACAAACACATTCATGCATTGCAGCTCACACAAACATAAACATATATGAACATTATGGGTCTGGGCGTATATGTGCATCCATGTGTTGGTGCGTATGCAATTGGTCGCTGTATTCAATGTTGGATTGTGTAGCAAACTTCTTTTGCAATTTGCACTGTCAATGCATAGACTGTTCATCTATTTTGTTCAGAATAATGTTTTCACACACACACACACACACACACACACACATATGTATACACGCACGTTCACACATCATCTGTTTTTTTTTTTTAATTTTTATCTTAAGATGGGGTCTATGTAAAACAATGGTAGGTAAAATTGTTATTATTTTAAAGCCGGTTATTTGCTTGCTTTTGGCACTTGTGCTTAGGTAAATGGTAGAAACTCCAATTTATAATACTTATTGGTATTTATGCAGTGGTATTAATTTTGCTGGGGGGGAGGAAGTATAATTGTAGACTGATGTGGTAATGGTAATTATGGTGCGGTAGTATTGTGAACTAATGCAGCAATGGTAATTGGGATGTGTTAGCAATGGTGGGTGGGGGAGCGGGTGATGATAATAATACTTGTAGCAGCAACTAGTTATGGTAAAATAGTAGA
>OZ038505.1:46361170-46433670 GCA_964036315.1 Acanthosepion esculentum
TGTTGAAATTTAATCAAAATCTAAGTTGGTGCCCATGGGAAAATTAGTTGAGGCGATATGAAATTACACATTTATTAATATCTTAATGTCACTCAGAGAAACAATGAGAAGAGCTTATTTAAGAGAGATGTGTCTTGTACATGTGCCTTGCCTCTAGATTTAGCAGAGGCAAAAAAATAAAAATGTTTGCTCACTTTATTATACAGGTTCATGGTAATTTTATTATTTGCTATGCACTCTTCCCTATTGCTTATTCATCATGGCTGACAATACTTTATATATACTTTCTTTTCTTATGTGAAGTCAATTGACTTTGTTTCTTATTGAAAGGCTGCATAGATTGCTGTAGCATTTATTGCCATATTCCTTTTTGAATAAAACCAGAGATAAATTTGGGTTTTTATTCCCTGTGTGCAATAGTTTCTATTGAAAACCAGTTTTCAACTCTGTATTCAGCCCCAAGTTTAAAAAACAAGGCCTGGGAAATTTTTTGCACACCTGATACATTTCATAGACAGCTAAAAGGATTTTTGTACTATTTTTCTTTTATTTAGAGCAGTTCATTGTTTATTTTCTTTTTCTTTAAATATGGTCACTTTTTGTTATCTTCTCCTCATTGCTCTCTTTGTTGTTGCCTTCTTAAAATATTTCAATCTTTATAGAAGATAATATGAAAAATATTGGATTAAAAAAAATTGGGGACCAACTTTTGACATTTTGATTATATTTTTGTATCAGTTTTGGTTTACAAATTTGATTCTCTTTCTTTTATCAAGGAAATCCTTATTTTAGTTGTCTTTAATAATAAAAAATTTCCAAAATCTTAAGTTCATTTTTTTTCCTACTTGTTTTCTTCTGGTTTGGCAAGTGGGAGAAAAAAAGTGGACTTCGGAAAACTTATTTTTCTTAAGGAAAAAAGAACAGCAGGCAAATTTTTCAAATATTTCCTTCTCTCAACATAGACACTAAGCAAAAGAATTAATGTCCTCATTTTGTTGTTATTATCAACACTGTTTTGGTTATAGTACCCTTAAGCCTTCTTCAGGTATCTGTCAATCTGAGTAACCTTCAGGTAATTTTGAACTGAGCTCTTTCTCTAATCTTTGGGGAAGACACCTGAAGATTGCTGGAAGACGCAATGGTTAAAATGTTGTGGTTATATCAGCAAAGATGTCCAATGTAGATAATGATAAATCTTCATCCCAAAAATGCAGACAGAAAGAAAAAGAATATTTTTAAATTTTCTAAATAACTTTTTGAAAGTCTGAAGTTTAAATTTTCTGTTGAGTCTAAAAAGCTGAGGTAATTTAAGATAAAATTAATTTTTTTTTAATTTAAAATTTGCCAAGGCCAGGTTGAATGTAAAAGTTTTATTATTTAAGCATTCTGCTAAGAATGGCATCCAGGTTTCTTCTTTGAATAACATAGGCACATTTAGTTTTGTGTGCAACATAACCATACTGTTAGGTCTCTTGGGAAATTATAATGGCTCTCATAATGTTTCTATAGAAAATTATATAAATCCCAAAGTCCTGCTTCTCTCCCAGGAAGATAAATATGAAGCATAACAAATTGGTTTGGAATCCAATAATATATTTAAGTTGGAAACACTGAAATTTTCTGGAAATTCTCTGCCCTATCTTCAATTGGACTGATTCTTAGAGATTTTTCAAAATATCTTTTGTTTTGCATTGAAAACATGTATTAGTTTATTTTACTATTTCTTTAGACACAAAACAAATTTCCTTACTAAAATGAAGAGATTCTTATATCTCATCAAATATAGTTTATAAATTTTTCATAGATTTATCATTTTCATCTGAAAATAATTACTTTTTGTTGTTTATTATCCTTTTTAGTAGCTGAAATCAGTTTATTTTCTACTGGTGTCAATGGTCATCATTCAAGTGGAAGTAAAAGTTTAGTTTCCAGGCAGGTTCACACATTTATAAAATTAACCCAGTACAGTCTTGTTGGCCATTTGGCCCAATGCTAAAAGTAGCTAAACTTAATGAAAATTTTTATTATTTATATTGGTAATACAAAATCGAACTGTACTTGTTAGCCCACTACCATCATCATCACTGAAAATATCGTCAAATTTATTTTTCCATTCAACAAAACAGGGAAAAGATTTAATCTTTTTCTCTCTCTGCAAGTTACTTAGGACAAAGGTTCCTTAAATTATGTAGACCATGGAGGTTGGAGAAAGTTGGAAGTTAGCTGAGCTGAGATTTTTAGCTTAAAATCCTCTTTGTTGATTATCATAGAATTAAGCTATGATGTTCTGTATTTGATGGCAGATAAAGTACATAAACAGAAAAAAGTGTTTCTTCATTTCAGAAGAAAAAAAAATCAAGAAATACTGGTTTTCTGTAGTAGTCAAGGTTAAATATTGAATTAAGGAAGAAGCACATATTTACACATAAGAGGCAAGATGATTAGTTATTTTTTTTAGCGTGAAATGGGGGAGTATATTGTATATTTAGCCAAACACTGTGTATTTATATACCCATCCACACAGGTTATTCCAGAAATTACAAAAGCATTTAAAAATTTAATATCATTTTTGATAATCTATTTTTTTTAAATTGAAATCGAAATTTATCCCCGTTTAATTTCCTATAGAAAAAAAAAACAGACAAATATTAAGAAATTATTAAAAATTTTATGACTTTTAGGATACATTGTATATGTCCCCATGTGTATCAGTTGATCAAGTTGAGGGATCTTACTATGAGCAACAGTGCCACATAAAAGGTGTCTGTGACAAGAAATAATTGGTCAATAATGATTTTGTTTTGCAATGATATAAAGGTTGCAGAGGTAAAACCTAAATGGCAATGGTGAGATTAACTGTTTCCTTACAAAGAAACATTTGGCATTTATCAATCGACCAGTTAACATTACTGACAGCTGAAATTTATAAAGTCTTTTTCTTGAAATGTTGTTTTAGGAAAATAGGCTTTACAAGTTCATTGTTATCACCTTTTCTAATATTATCTAACAAAAATAAAGATGTCTCCCTCATTGTAGTAAGTTAGTATTTTTTTTTTCAACTATGCTTTTTGTAAGGTGCAATAAACTTTCATGAGAGTTTATATTTTGCTTATAGATACTTAGATTATAAATTATAAAAGATTGTTATTCAAGTCTTTTATAGAAGATTTCCGAATTAACCATGTCACACAAGCAGTGGTGTTATGGGATTCAGTTGATTAATTTGTTTTGTTGACTTTCCTGGGATCTCAAATCAAGTCAAAAATAAAAGGTGATTCAGTGTAACTGAATGATGCTTCTAAAGTAGACATGACCACATTATTTCCACTGACAAAAATAAGAGTAGCAAGTATTGAAATGATATGGATGAGCAACCAAGAGTAATTGGGATAAAATACAAGAATAAAATTTTAAAGTGAATTTAAAAGTTGCCAAAATCTCAAACAATTTTTCATGGCCACCTCAGTAAAAGTCATGTCCTTGACTCAACTTGATATTGTGTCATGTCAGTTTTTGCATAAAAATAATATACACTTGTCAGTTGGATGACTAAGAGGCAATTTTTCTTTGTACATCATAACAAAGTAACCCTATATGTGAAATATTGATTTGCCAATACAGGTACCTGGATTTTTTAATTTTTGGACCAAAGCTTAATATAGCATTGATACTTCGCATTTCTAAAAAGCAGTTGAGCAGCAAACTATTACAAAGTCCACCAGATTCAAAGCTAACCAGTTTAAAATATGGCCAGTTTTATGGTGTGAGTGGGCTGATTCAATCTGTATATCATGTAACCATTTCTTTTTTGTTGGGAGCCCACCACTGGATTCTATTACAGGAATGCAAAATAAATCATTTTAAGAATCCACAATACAATGTTGTGATGATATGCATTTAGACTCATGCAAAACAAATTATGAAGGAGTTGAAATTTATACTTCAACAATAAATCAAACTTACAGAATTAATGTTCCAACAAGTTCAACACTTTAATTTATTTTTTTATAAAACAAAGCATTGTCAACCATTATTAATTTTTTACAACTAATTTCTTTTAATTTTAGTTGTTTTTCATCATGGTTATTCAGACTGTTGTTTACTTGTTGCTTTAGACTGATGGTCTGAATTGATGTGATGAAAACAAAAATTTAAATAAAAGAAATACTACTCATAAATTAATGACTGTTGATAGTGCTTCATCTCTTGAAAAATTAAATTCTTTATGAATTTGTCTTTTATTTGGTGCTACATGATTGTTGCCTTATATCAACATTGACAAACTCTAGAAAATATATCTTATTTTGGCATACTATAAGGTTTTCAAAATAGAGGTAAATTCAATATTATATGAAGTAAGATAAAATTACCATGATAAAATTTTAAGGTGAGTTATAAACTTTGATTAAACAACATGTTTGATTGTCTGCTCTTGACGCAAAAAAAGACACGTAAAAGCAGCCTCGTCCTTTATCACTGGTTAGTTATTGCATGTTCCAACTGTTTTAGTGGTTCATGGCTTGTCAGTTTTACAATTACTACAACTTATACTATGCTAAAACAACAGATATGATAGTAGTGATGGGGGAATAGAAGATGATTTTTAAAAAAAAAGGGTTTAGATTTTATTTTCTGCCAACCTTAAAAGCTGCCATAGCTCAACTGATGAATTGCTTCTGCTAATAACAGTTGTTTGCCTTTAGGAAACATTTCTTAAACAAAATGACAAATGGAATATAAAAGAATACCATCAATACAACTACACACATGACACTGGGCTTCAAGCGTCAGGTGGTACATCCATCTTAGTTAGGAATGATGTACCTCAAAGTAAAATAAATTTAACAACTACTTTATAGGTAACTGCTGTTAGTGAACTGACACAGGCCAATAAACATCTGCTCAGTATATATCCCACTGAATAAACCAGTAAATGAAGCTAAAATTCAGGGAATCATAAGGCAACTCCCCGCCCCTAGGGGACTTTAACTGTCACAGCACCATACGGGGTTATAGAGACACAAACCAAAAGAGAAGGTCCTTAGAAACAATAATTAATTAGGACAATTTATGCATTTATAATGATAAACTCTGACATACATAATTATCCCTGTGATCCATCAATTTATATGGATTTCTCTTGGAAGGTACTGGCAGACACATGCAGTAGCGATGTAGATTCAACGACTGAAATCCCATACATTGATTTTAAGGAGGTAATTAATAAATACATTCAAAAGGAATGGCAACAGTGCTGAGATGATAATCTACACAATAAGCTCTTCGCAATTCAGCCCAATAGGAGAGTGGAAGTTAGTTTTCAGAAAATCTTGAAAAGAAGTAGTACTGGCATGTTTACACATTGGCCACATGAGAATGCTAACTGGGTCCCATTGATGCATACTGATATCACTATTAAAGAGGGTTTGTATATATAATACACCTCATATGTCTTAAAAAAATGCTTTGTTCATTTTTAAAAATTCATTTCAAACTTTAAAAATTATAATTAAAAAATAAGAGTTGTGGGGAACAAACTATATATGTAATATGCCACACACACACACACACACACACATGTATGTGTCATATATATATTTGTGCCTAAGTATTGAGGGACAGTGTAAAAAATAATGATGACCAACTCGGTGCTGTGCTAACTTGATTCTGTTGACGTGTACTGATATTGCTATTGAAGAGGGTTTGTATATATAATACACCACATATATCTTCAAGAATGATTTGTTCATTTTTAGAAATTCATTTTAAACTTTAAAAATTATAATTAAAATAAAAGAGTGAGGGGAACAAAAATAAATTATACATTGCTCTTAGTGGGATGAGAAATAAGCAGATTTTAATATTATAGATAAAATCTATGGGCTCTCAATGATTACTGAGACCTGCCAAAGTTTACACAAAAGATATTGTGATTTGGGAACTTTTGCAGTAAACATAATTTTGGTTGTAAATATGTCACACTTATGAGGATAACATACAGATATCTTTCCTTAGGTGTTTATAAATTGTACACTGTTCAATTATTAACATTAACAACAAACTATTTTAAATTACGAAATTGTACTTGGATTAAATGAAAATTACTTACAATATAATACATATTATAATACATTCCTTCTTGCTGTCAATTTTGACGGCACAGGTACACTAGTTTCTTAATATTACTGGAAATTTTTGTACGTTTTTAATAAATTTATTCTGTTAAAACAGTTGAAGCCTGAGTGAATGAAAGTGAAATTTATGACTCATTAAAACAAAACAATAATTGCTTAGTAATAAATATATGATAGTCTTGTTTGGCAAAGTCTCTGCCTCATTTCCATTAACATTACTACTACTACTACTCTTATAAATATTAATACTTATTTATGCTGCATTCATTAAGTACAACACTATTTTTATGGTGATTATTCCTTAACAAAGCCATGAATTGCTGGTCAAGCATTTGATGCATTTCTCTTTATCACTTAGAAACTTGATCAATGGTTTTTTTCAATTACTTGGAAGTTTTTTTCTGATTTGAATGATCAGCTTTTGTTCCTTCAGTTTTGATGTATGGTTGATTCTCTACAAAACTTCAGCACACCTTGATTTCCAGATTTTCTCTCTGGCTGAAGGGTTTTGTATTAAGGACAGTCAAATTTTAGAAGTTTTGGCATTATTTTATATGTAAATGTTTTTCTATATATTGGTTCTGTTGGCAAACAATAAAAACTTTAAATTATTTTTCACAAACTTTAGTTATTTCATGAGGGATCTTTTTCCTTTTTTTTGTGGGGAAGCATTAAAAAATGCCAAAATTTTGATTGGAGATAGTTTTGAAAGCTTTTCTTTGCATTTTTTTTAATTTTCAAGAAAAGGTATGTTTAAGTGTTGAATACATGAACAGTCCTTCTGAAAGGTTACTCAATCAACAATGATATTTTGCATTGTTTGATTGTTTAATTTACAATGAACATGCAAGTAGCTTGTTCATATTTCCTGCAGGGTTTTTGACAAAACATTGTATCACCCATGTCTGTCAACCAACCACAACCTCTACAGTACTGATTTGATGCTTTACAATTTCATTATTGAAACACTGGATGAGATTAATGTGAATGCATTGAAGTAGCATTGAAGAGAACTTTGCAAACTGCTTGAAAAATAGAAGTGTCACTTGGATATGTGTTATGACCTAAAGGGATGCACACTGAAGTGGACTAAGGTGACATTGTTCTTGGTAGGCTATTTTTTATTAATGTTAAATGGCTGTTTTGCATTTTTTTCCTCTTCAAAGTTTTTTTTTACTGCTATGATATGAATGTCAGCATCAACAAATGCTAATATTCTTGTTTTCTATGATTTAGAGTTTGTAATCAGCAAAACAGATATTGAAACAAAATACAGTGCGCACTTCGACTGAACAATGAAAATACTACAGGTGTTTATTTTATTCATAATGAGATATCACTGCTATAATCAAACATAATGGAGAATCAGTTATCCAAATATGATTTAAAGGCACCATGAATATTTAATTTTATAACCTTGTCCTAACATAAATGTATTAAAAGTGAGTTTATTGGTTTATTACTGTTTCCTTAGATCAATGAAACATATTGTGTCTATATTTCTGAGATGAGGTATTATGTACAGTATTTACATTAGTCGGACTATTGTCCTCATCTTTGTCGCCATATTTGTCACAACGTTTCGGCCGTTGTATGCTCCGGCCTTCTTCAGGTGGTTGGAATTTCGAACTGAACCCTTTATTTCGATCACTGGGGTAGACTGTTCTAGTTCCACGAGCCATGTTTGATGGATGTCAGTTATCAGTTATCTCCTGGTAATTTTCCCTCTGAAAGTTCTCCACTGCCTAAACCGGGTATTGAACTCACACTCTTTGGGTCTGTCACTGGATCTAACCAACGCCTTTATCCACTGTACCATGTGTCCTTGAACCACCTGAAGAAGGCCGGAGCGTACAACGGCCGAAACGTTGTGACAAATATGGCGACAAAGATGAGGACAATAATCCGACTAATGTAAATACTGAAACATATTGTATTTGTTAGCATATAAGACCCATTTTTTGCCCAAATATTAAAATTCATAAACTAGTAATAAAGGTGTGAAATGAAATAAAATGAAATACCTGAACTACTTGCATCTGATGCAACCACAATCTTTAATTTAGGGTTAAAATGAGCTAGTGACAAATCTGATGTTAAGACTTTCTTGATCTCTTTGAAAGCACTTTGACATTTATCTGTCCAGTCCCATTTCACATTTTTCTTAAGCAGGTTATTCCAGGGTGCTCTTAATTTGTGCATATTAGGTATATATGTATGATAGTAGTTAGCAAACCCTAAAAATACTTGTAACTTTCTTACATCTGTTGGAGCAGGCATGTTCTTTATTGCACTCGCCCTTGAAGGATCCGGTCATCTACCATTTTCATCAATAATTTGTCCTAGATATTTAAGTCTGGACATAAACAATTCACATTTTCCTTCACTAATCTTAAAACCATATTCTTTGATTCTCTCAAATACTTTCTTTACATCTTTTGCATATTGCTTTCGGGTCTTACTTTTAATAAGTATGTCATCCAAATATGCTTGAGCACAATCCAAACCAGTAAGCACGGTATCCATTATCTGTTTGGATATGCTTGGTACTATTTGTATGACCCTCTCTGAGTGTTAATTGTTAATAATTTTGAGCAGTCTTCAGCCACTAGTACTTGTAGGTAAGTGTCTGATAGGTCCAATTTAGAAAAAAATTTACCTCCATTCAATTTGGCAAAAATTCCCTCTGAACTTGGTAATAGGTAGTTATGTTGTTTTAAACTTTCATTTAACCCTGTTGAAAAAATCAGCATATATGTGGATTTTATTATTCCTCTTTTTAACATAGATTGTTGGTGATGCCCATTCAGAATAGTCTATTTTTTATATCACACCTAATTTTTCTAGTCTGTCCAATTCATTATTAATTGGATCTAAGGCTGAAAAAAGTACACTCCTTTTTGGCTTAAATGTCAGTGTTGCATTGTCTTTTAAAGCAAATTTAGATTTTGCTTTTGTGCATGTCCCTAGACCTTCTGGAAAACTCCTTTTCAGTTCATTTTTCAGTTGCTGTATTAGTACCAGGGGTAACAATATTTATCTTGTTGCAAAAAGAGTTAATTAGAAGGTCCCAGATATCAAATAATGCAATCCAGTCTGTTCCAAGCAAATTAACAGTATTCTTTAATACAAACACCACACTTTTTTTTAGTTTTCCCCACAAAAGAAACATTACAACTGAATTCACCCCAAAGGTTCAATCTCTTTCCTGAGACTCCATGTGCAATCAGAAGTCAATAAACTGCGTTTACCCATTCTTTTCCATGTCTCTTCATTTATGATAGTGATATCAGATCCTGTATGTAGTTGCCATTTTATTTTTACATCATTAATTTGCACAAAAACAAATTCCCTCTTTTGAGATGTCTTGTTAATTTCTCTTTTAGGCTTCTTATCATTACTCCATGTATTTATCATGTTCACATTTTATTTTTTCTCCATTTTTTTGTATTTGCAACATATACTTTTGTGTCCTAATCTCCTACATCCATAACATTTCTTGTTCTTGAAGAAACAGTCACTTTAAAATGTTTACCTCCGCAACCATGACAAGTATTAGGTATTGAGGGGGGTTATAGTCTTTTTTTACTGTTCTGTTTGAAAAATGTTTGTAGTTTTTTCTTTTAGCTGGTTGAACATTATGGACCTGGGAATTGTCTTTTCCCTCAATCCTTGCGGTATCAAATTTCAAATTCACAATACATTGACACTCTTCCGCTATTTTCTGGAGAGTTAATTTGGGATCCAGTTCTAATTTAGCAAGTATACCGGATCTTATCTCCATGTCCTTATTAGAAGTTAAACCTTGTACGAATCAGGAGTTAATTCATTTAACTTGAACTTTTCACATTTTTGATTCACGACTATTGCATAAGTGACAAAATCTTCATTGTCGGACTTTACTAAGTTAAGACATTGTCATCGTGTATTAAATAATGAACTACCATAAAAATCTTTGATATTATTAGAACAGTCTCATCAAAATTTGTCTCTCCTGGTTTTTTTGGCAAAATATAATTTACACATTTTTCATGTTCAGCAGGGGGCAATTTCCTTAATGATAACCAAACTTTCTTTTCATCATTCCAATGCAAACAATCTCTTTTGAAGATCCCTTCGTATCTTCTATAATAGGCTGGAAAAGATATCCCTTCATCTGGATTGTATGCAAATTCACTGATTGAATTAGCAACAGCAGAGTGAATGAATCTGAAGTTTTTCCTTCCATCACTTTGGTAAACAACTCAAAATATTTCTGTTGTTGTAGATGTGATGTAATGGTCATGTTGTTGCTTTTGTTGCTGCAATTGTTGTTCTTGTTGTAGTTTTTGTTGCTGCAACATTTGAACCATGATAGGTTTTAATTCTTCCATTCTACTGTATTCTGCTGGATATTTTGCAGATTAATTTTCTCCTTCTGTAAATTGAAGGAATCCTCGTGTAAGTTCAATGAATCCTCATCACCACTTTTAAGATGTCAAAAAATACTCATTGTCACTTTCGTAATGCTTGTTGTAGTAAAGACTTTGTAATCGCAGATACAACTATACTAACACCATTGAACAATACTTGTGTCAGATGCCTTCAAATAACACCTGCACTAATAGTACTTGCTCGATAATACTCACTTGAATAGTAACCACCGAATAATGATCCGAATAGTAATCCATATATAACCACCGAATAATGATCCATAGAGTGATCACGTAGACATCACACTAATTCCCATATATACATTTCCTTTACCAATCACGTGATCTAGTTATTCAAAATGGGATCACCCGTGTTTGCTCTCTGGTGATTTGTGTTCAAACTCCAGTGTTGGCAGTGACACTTTATTCCTATATAACAGAGTTTAAGTTCAAGACTTATTTTACTTTTAAATAACAGTAAAATGTATGATCTTCTTTGGAAAGGTGTATCAATTCTGAAGATATGCCCAAAAATGGGATAGAATTATTTCCTTTTTCTTGGTTTCAAAAAAGAAAAAATTACTTTAAATAAAATCTTTATTTGCTTCAAAGCATGTAAGCCAGTGGATTTCATTACTCTTTCAGTGAAACTTAAAATTTCCATCAATTCCTAATAGCCAGGCATTCATCTTTGTAACAAGATAGCATTTGTCTTGTGTCTATTATTTTATCTCTCTCTCATCTTTTGTTTACAAAGAAAAATTATGAAACAAAATATTAAAAATTATAGTATTTTACTTATCAGACTAGTTTACCTGGACTGTCAAAAAAATGACAGCAATATTTAATTAATTCTGATATTGCATTGATAAAAAATACCAAAAAAAAAAAACTTTCTTGCCCTGCATTGTCTTATTTGAATTCAGTACTTCCTGAATATTAACATAACAAATAATAAATGCAGGAGTGTAGTAATATCTGGGTGGCATGCATAGTCCATTGTGAATGTTGGTGAGGGCTGAAGTGGTAATGGCCGAACAAGCGTAAATTTGGCTAAATGTGTCAGGAACCACATTCTCCTTGCCAGGACAGTATTATATTGTGTAGTCAAATGCTGCAAGTTCTAACAGCCACTCTTGAATCTTGGCATTTTTAATTTTGATATGCCTTTCATTGTTAAACATGAATGCCACTGGTATTTGGTCAATGACTAGGGTGAAATGTTGTCATGATAGTGGTTCCACTTGTGAACCGCCACAATAATTGCCATTGCCTCCTTCTCTAGTATGTGATATTTTAATTTGCCTCCCTGTAGTATTTTTGACATGAATGCTACTGGGCATCTGCTTTGGTTAAGGACAGCAGAAAGGCAACGTCTGATGTGTTGCACTCAACCTTGAAAGGTAAATCTCCCTTCATTCTTTTTTTTAATTGATTGAAAGCTTTGAATGCCCTCTTCTCAAGTGGGAATTTTTAAAAATTTTATTAAAGGCTAAATTTTATTAGAAAATTTGTTGATTCATTTTGCATAATACGCAAACATGCCCAATGCCCTTTTTAATGATTTTGAGTTTTCTGGTGGAGGTAGCTCTCTTAAAGGACAAAATGTTTCTGGGTCAGGCTTAATAACTCCACTGCCAACACAGTATTCCAACACATTGATGGAGTGTACCAAAGTTACAGATTTTGACTTGTTGAGGGTAAGTTTAGCCTTTGTATAATACCCTCCAGGAACTTTATGTTCTGTCTGCATGCACTTGCAACTGTGATTTTGTCAATGTAAGGGAACACACTGCATAGGTTTTTTTTCTTTATTATTCTGTCAAAAGCTCTCTGGAATGAGGTGGACCTATTTTTGACCCCAAACAAAATTCTACAAAATTGAAACAAATGACATTCACCTCAAAAGCAGTGTATTTTTTATTTGATTCTTTAAGCTGCATTGGTGGTAGTTATTGAGAAAAAATACTGTATCTAGCGAGGTCATTAATCATTTTATCAATTCTTGGCAGGGGATAAATTTCCAGTTCTGTTTATAGGTTTATTGTCTGCGTGTAATCTATGCACATTTGTTTTTAATGACTGTGATTATGGTCCTTCACCACTACTAGCTGGGCTTGCCATGGTTAAATGCTCTCTTCAATTACGCCTTCAGAAAGCAAGTTCTGAATTTCTTTTGTGATGGAAGCCTGATCTTTGTTAAAGTGCCTCAACTTCGCAGCAATGGGCTTACAGTTTGGTGATAAATTAGGAAATAGTAAAGGTTCTTCTATCTCCACTGCATTTATGCTCAGAATTGATGAGCACTGTCCACAGTTAATTTGAGCAAGAACCCACCATATTTGAATACTACTCTTTGATGTAGAAACAGAAATTCCTGGCTGAATATCACGTCAGAACACAAATCCCTCAAAACACCCAAATAGGTGGCAACATACAACTGGTTGTTAAGGCAAAGGGCTAGATTTACAACTACAGAGCTCCTTGAATTAGTGTTTAAGGTTTTCTAGACCATGGTAATAACTTTACTAGACAGTTGAACTTTCTAGTTCTCACATGACTCCTTCACTGTCAATGTTACAAGAATCGAGTAAAGGACTTGCAGCAGGGTAGAGATCTCATGGTGTGTTAGTAAGTGTGGTCAGTATATGAGGACCAGCCACTATTGCTAATGAATTTGATGAAGGTTTGAACTGACATACACAAGTGTAATGTCATTGCTTTGAGCATTTTTTATAAGTAGTTATGCGAGTATAACAGCAGTCCCATGAATGATAGGGAAATCCACAGAAAATGTATTTATGTTTTGCTTGATAGGTTGCGGCTACTGCTAGTTCATTAGGTCTCACTGGAGATTTATAACAATTCTCACATACCTTTGTGTGTTCTGTGTTGGCTATTGCTGCCCTTTGAGCTTCTGAAGTAGTGTACAAGTCGTTATTTGGTTGGGTCAAGTCCAATGCAGAAGCTTGTGTATAAGCTGTTTGTAGGCCCAGAGTCTAATTTTCCAGAAGATGCTACCATATGGAAGGAAACCTATGCCTGTAATGAAGGCATCTCACATAGCTTCATTGCTGCATTCTTCAGCAGTATGGTCTCTGAAGTTGCAGTTCTTCATCAGCTTTTCCAACTCCCTGAAAAACTCATCCAGTGACTCTCCTGGCTTCTATGATCTCATAACCAACAGGTGCCTTGCAAAAACCTCATTAGGTGTTTTAAAAAAAATAAGTTATCCAATTTTTGTATAGCCATGTCGAAATCTGTACATCCTTTTATATATTCCAACATGCTGGAACTCATACAGCTCAAGAGAGCCTGGTACTTGTTAGGAATTCTTTCCTTGTAATTGTTGAAATAGGTCAATAGGAATGGTTTGCCACTAGCACTAATTTCTGGTGAACAGGGGTCAATATCCAAGTGGCTTCCACACCATTTCCATGTTCATTTTTGTATTGGTATAGCTAAATAATTAGTGATAAGTAAAACAAAACTCAGAACAGAAATAGAAGTACTAAGTTTTATTTAGCTAAATGAAACTCTGCTACAAAATAAAAGGGAGGTAAGTCACAAATTATATAGCCCTCGTGGGTGAGTCTATTGATCATACAACGCAAGTGTAGAATACCACACTAACTAAAATTTTTACAAAACAGAGGAGTTCATCATACATAAAATAGGGAGTTACTTTTCAGTCACCCTGTAGAAGTGTGGCCATTCAAGAAGGCCAGTTAATAAAGATATGAAAATCTACAAAGTAATGGGTAATTCATCAATTCCTATGTAGATGATGACAGAAAAGTGTCAAACACAGTTTTATACAAGTTGGTTTTCTTTGTTATCTTTAAATTCACTATTTTTCTCAGTAACATTTATTAAATCCACATGAAGATGTGAAGAGAAGTTAAGCAGGAATAAGTTTATTCATCTGCCAAGAATTTCTCAGTTTTTAATATTCTTGATGCTAACAATTCAAATGTATAAAAGTCAAAACCTAAATTTGTTATTTACATTAAATGGTAAATGAGAAGAAAAGCTTTTCACATTTTTACTAATTGCTACAGAACTGCCAAAATTATAAAAATTCTTGCTTGAATTATTTAAACAACTCTCTTCATCTTCGTTGTTTTGATTACTACAGCATATAGATTAAATATGGAAACATAAATAATGGTTAAGATGAAACATTTCAAAATGCAAGACTTAATCATAAAGTTTTTCACTTACCCCCAGAAATATTGAATTTGTTAATTCAGAGAATGACTAAAGCTGAGGAAAATAATGGTGAAGTAGCAGTCAAACCAGTAGGCTTAGTAAGAAGACCTGAAGCTTTATCTTCACATAAAAGGTTCAGAAGCCCCTGCTATAATACAACCATATCATTTCATTTACCTTCACTACTACTAGAATTTATTGGGTCACTATATAATTAAGGGGTGCTGAAAAGATGTTGACTGTACCTAGAACCCCTGCACCACCCCAAAAAATAATAATTCTGATTTTTGGTCAAATTTTGGAAAATGCTTTGAGCTGAGAATTTTCCAGCATCTCTTATATAGCATGATTAGTCATTGAAAATATTTGTATATTATTTAATCAGTTCTACCTGTGATAATAAATAAAATAAATATATAATAATTATGTTAGCTGTTTATTTTTTCTTAAATATGTTAAATGTATATCTTAATAGTCCATTAGAGAAACATGAAACCTGTAAGAAAAACTAATGGTTTTCTTTTCCTGTATTCACCAACCTACCTTTTGATCTTTCTAAATTACCAGAAGTCAAAATCTGTTTTCTGCATTTGATTTGTATGAATGATCCAGTTTTAATTTTCATGTTTGCTTCTATTGATTTATTCTGAATTTATCTTCGCAAATCTACTGTGCTTTCATAATCTGCACCAGCCACACTTCCTCTACCATAATTGTTCATTCTTCACTTATTTTTATAATACCCAATTGGATGCATTCACCTCTGGCCTGTTGTTCAACCTATGTTCTTGATTCTTTCACCTTTTCAGTTTTATTCTTTTTTCTTCTTTCTTTCATCTCCATTAATCTTACGTGGGTTATTTGCTAATGAGTCAAGCATCGTAAATTCAATATAAATAGGACGTCAGCTTTCATGTTGTTAACTATTATTCGTATATTTTCTTTTGAATACACATAATGATTTGTGCCTAATGGAGTTTTTAGTGATATCAGAGATCAGGGTAAGAAGTTTTGAATGCTGATTTTCAAGGCAGGCAGACAGGCAGTTTTACCTCATTTAGAAGATTATGATAGAATATTCCTACTCATTATATGCCTTTCCCAGTTTTTCTTTCAGATATTTTTAAACCTGTTTGAAGAAGAAAACTTTATTAACTCTGTTTGGTAAAAGTTTGAAGCTTCTTCCTCTTTTTTACTGTTACACAAGAAAAGTTTTGAAATTTAAAGCATTTTGCTTTTTTTCTAAATGGAAATTGATGTAATCCTTTCTTCACTTTCTCCAAAAGTTCTCGGTGCTAGGAAAATCTTAGAAATGTCTTTGGAGTTTACTCAGCTCTTTAACTTACTTTAGTTGAAATTTTTTTTACTTATCTTGATGAAAATCATGTTTGAATATGAAGTCCACATTCAACACTGATCTTCTTGTATGAGAAAAATCTGTAGCAGAAACTTGGAAATTGATGACAAAAGTTTGTTAGTGATGCACTATATCCAAACTCAGAAATCTTTTGTAAAGTTTTAAAATGATTTTGAGTTAAATGACAAAGAACACTTGGAAAGCCACCAGAATTTAAAAACTGATAAATTGATGGAAATTTTGAAGGCAGATGCTGCAAAAAGAACATAAGTTGCTGGAAATTTTAATTACCTTAAATTTAAGTCAATTCATTTCAATGATGCATTGAAAGAAAAAAACTTTTTTGTAACTGCTGACTAAATGTCAGTCTTCAGGTTTATTGATCCACCCTCATATATGGTGAGATTGAAAGGAATTTCTTTACTGAGAACCAAGCAATTTCTTCATGTACTGCTCTTAATTAGACAAAGTTTTTGTTCAGCCCAATAGAAGGACCTGTAAAGTGTAGCAGGCTGTCTGTCTAGAAAAGCCAGCAACCTGGATTATTTTTTTTAGCAGAGTTGATTTTTTTCTCAAATCATTCAATTTCAACATATAGAAGCTTGTTTTTCACTCACAAGTGGATGCAAGGCATCTCTCAAGGAAAGCATTTACAAAGAAATGAAATTCTCTGTTAAAATATTATCCAACTTGAGGACACTCGTCCAAATACTATGAAGGCTGGAAAATTCAACAGCCAAAATGTAATTATGAAAAGACAAAAGTGTAGATATTAGTCCAAATAATCTATGGAACATCTAATCAAAATAATCTGCACCTTGAAACATTTTAATAAGTTTTTAATCCAGATTTATATATTAGGACATTTTAAAATATTTTATTTTCATCCAATTGAATTTGGGATTTTTTTAAAGCTGTTACAAAACAAAAAAAAAAAATTCTCATTTGTCTCTTCAATTCACTTTATTTGACCAATCATTTTGCTTGATAAATTTGTAACATTTGGCCCATTGTTTTTTCCTAATATTCCTGCAATGGTGGTCTGAAAAGAAAGTAGCAAGCCGAGACTTGTAGAATTGATTTTTTCGTATTTATCCAAATTTTATTTACAGCACACTTTGCCAGGAGCTGCCACATTCTCCAGGGAAAATTCATCAAAATTTTCTTTTATATCTTTGTGTAAGTCTTTTTCACAAGTGATATCTATTGACCTTGGTTACAACTAATTTCATTTGATTTTCTTGTTTGACTACCAAAAGATCAAAAGCAATAGATCAAATACTGTTTCTGGACTCTGCTCTCTGATTTTCTTGTGTGACTGTTGATTCTATGACAACCAATCCTGGTAGTGTTTTAGTTTAGAAGTATGCATTTTGGCTCTAATTTTTTTCTAGTTGTTTTTCCCAAAATGTTTTGTTGAATGTGTCACCATTTGTTGTATTTTTATTGCACAATTTAATGCATTTAAAAGTGATAAAAATCACTTTTTAATTCTATATATATGACTAGTTGCATTGCCAAGTTGTGAGATCCCAATCCACCCAAATATATCCATAGCTTGGGTGTCAGAGAGAAGAGATGGGTTCATGCTTTTGCCAAGTGAATGCAGCAGATTAAACTGGAATTTGAACTTTGCCTATTGATTTCATTTAATGTACCAATCACTATTGTATCACCCACATATTCTACTCTTCTTTTTAGAAGATACAAAAAGAGCTAATCTTATTAGATTGTTACTTGAGCTAAAAAAAAACAAACTTTTATTTGATTAACTCTCATTTTTATGCTTTTTATTTCTTGCAGCAGATCAGTGTTAATTATCTTCTTAATCATTTTAGATCAGATTAATTAAGATTGTTGTAGAACCATTTCATTTGAAATAGACATTATTACATGTATAGAAAAAATTTCTTTAATTAACAATATGTTTGCTTTTTATTTTATCATTAAAGTCTGAAACCACATAAACTCAAATACCTGCTTACCCACTCCAATATTAACATTTTGTAGATTTGTAATAAATTCATAAAAAAAACTTCTTTTGGACTGACACAAATAGAAAACATGAATAGAGTTCCAATAACATTATATGTACCATCTAAAAATTAGATTCTTAACATTCCCTGAAATATTGAAATAGCAAATTAGTGGTCCTGCATGCCATCTTATCTGGTAAATTTTCTCTTTAATAATTTTCTTCTCATATTTATTGTAAACAACAAAAAGAGGAGTTTGATGAAACAATTAAATTATTGTTCTATCAAAAGATTTGTTATATATATATATATATATATATATATATATATATAAGTGTTATTTATTATTAATAAACAGTATGTTTAGTGTAGATGCAAATAGAAATGGAATTTGATATTGATGTCTTCTTATAAGGAATGCAATATTAGAAAATCTTATTTATAAAGATACCTTCCTCTCATTCATTATTGTTTATTTATTCTATTATATCACTGCAAAGTGCATTTGCATAAGATTATATAAATCTTTGCAGGACACTGCTGGTGATCAAGACAAGAACTTGCAAGTGATCTACTGCTCTGAACACCTAGCCATGGCCCAAGATGGACTGGTTGGCCAGCTATCACCTACATTGACTAGCTATGTTATGACACTAATGACCTTCTGACCTTGATGGTTGGCATGATAGACTCATGAATGTCCAATTTAGCTCAGCCAAATAAATAAATAAATTATATCCTTAGTTAATCGGGACAACAGTTTATTTGAGCCAAAATCTTGAAAACTAAAACAAATTGCATATATTTGTATGAATTTTCTTATTCACTCATCAATGTCTCTACCACAAATTCAACCATCAACACCTCATCAATAAAACAAGAGAGAGATTGTCTTTAAAATAAAATTCTTTGTTGATTTTAATATAAGAAAAGATTTGCCCCAAAGAGGATCAAGGATAACAAATGATATAATTGTATTGTGATATTAGGCAGAGTCAAGTAAATACAATAGATTACATTTAATTACATCACCAAGCAACAGGAACATTTAATTTTTTTTAGTTTATACAGCAAAGTAAACCAAGTATTTTTCTATAACATAAAATACAACTGTTATGCATCCCTATCTTCCCTATATAAAATAATGAATTATTTTCTTGTTCTGGCAAAAGGAAGCAAAACTCTGCAACAATAAACAAACATAAGGAAATAGCTCATTAGTATGTATGGAGTTGACTTTAGTCAGGATCCTTTCCTTAGATACATAACTTGTTCTTTGCTGGGATCACTTTCAGTTTTGAATTAAGAGTTTTCTTTCTCCTAGACCGGTTGCCACCCAAGGCTATAGAACTCAGTTTGTCCTACTATTTACCCATAGCTGGGTGGAAGGAGAGTTGGATTCCTTTCTTTCCCAAGGATATTAGCATACAAATGAATACAATCAATTTGACTTGGATTCAAACTTGGCTCTCCAATTCTTCAATCCAACTCGCTATTCATTACTCTAGTGTCTCTCATACTAATGGGGTATCTGGCTGATAATAAATTGTTTTTTTATTTCTTTTGTTTTCTTTGGATATGTTTACAAATAATTTCTTACATATTACAATAGAGCTAATTGTAGAGAATAAATTCTAGATTATTTCACCTGTTTATATAACTCATGCAAATGTAACATATTTCCCACATATACTGATGATACAGGTAAATTATTTGTAATAATTTCCTTTGTTTAATTGGGCCATGAAGCTGTTTAATTGGGCCAGTGTGAACAAACCAAAGTGACATTTTTGTTTGTCAATCAGCCTGTGTATCTCTTGTAAAAAGCTTTTTAGAATATAGATTTAATATGTGTCATTTTGTGAGTGTAAAATTCTAAAAATACAACATGATTATCCAAGAAGCAAAAGTATCCCTTCTAAAGATATTTGGAGAATGAACTGTCAAAAACAATGAAAATGAAGATAGTCCCCAAAATATTCATTGTCTATTGACAATATCTCATCTGAAAGTTCTGTTAAAAAAGGAATTTAAAGATGATGATTGACCCCTAAATATTAACTATAAATGTACCAGACAGAAAAAAAACAAAGATGATTATACTTCTTTTCTGAATTTTGTTACACAGAATACAATAAGCACTCAAGGAAAACTTTTAAAAGAAAGAAAATGAAATATTGTAGAAAAAAACATCAATGACAAAGAAATTAGTACAAACAATATCATATACCATGATTAAAGATATAAATAATTCTAACAACATACATTGGATATTAACAACTCTTCTCAAGATTTCAGTAAAATGGGATGACAAAGATTTGTTGCTATTCATAAAAAATAGTAGTAATAAAATGGAATATAACTAGTAATAAAATAATAGTTATTGAAATTCATATCAGAGAGAGAAAAAAAGATGATAGGTCTCTCAAAATCTGTGAATGTTTTGTCTCTTAATCAATTTACTTCTTACTTAATGTCTGTGCTATCATTTTCTATTTACATCATCTTCAGCTTCCATTCTCATGAATGTATTTAATAAATATCCTCTCTTCCCTGACCATCAGCTCATACAAATATCTCCATTAAATCTTCTGATTGTAAATTATTAGAAATTTTCCAGTCCATATGACAAATGGCCTATCGATGCAATCATAGAGCTATGATGCAAATACTTGCAATTATCTGAATATGTTTTCCATAAAGATTTAATTAATCTGCTTATTTGCCTTTACAAAACAAATCATTTTCAGCTTTAACTCTTTGCCATTCTAAAATACCCAAGTATTTTCTCATTCACAGAAATTCAGTTTCTCTCATTTAGAGTTAACCCAGTCAACCAGCAGGCTTGGGAAATCTGCTTGTCATATAAGCCATATGACCAAGTGATGGAGCTCCTTGCCAACATTTAAAAGAAGATGTGAAGCTGCTAATAATATTTCAACAACACAAATACAAAAAGTTTTATACAAGAAAGAAACATTTGGATGATTATTTTTATAAAAAATTACAATTGATCATTGTTTGACAGTTGCAAGGAGTGTAATGTCCTGATGGATTTTAAATATTCTCACACCTTTTCAGATGATGTTATCTAGTCAGTTAAACCAAAATGGTTGGCTGAATGAACAAATCCTTTTGAGGAAAATATTGACTGGGTATATCAGCATAGGCTGAAAAATTTCTACAAGAGAAATAGCTGGAAAACCAATATATTCCCTATGCTAGGTATCCTGGTTTTATTGCCAACTCTATCTGAATTATATATAATACAATCAATGACTTATAGAATGTGTGTGATGTGGTGATGTTAATATACTATGAGTTTTGGAGAACTGCCCTCAGCATTTTTCCCTAAAGTGATTCATTCACAAAATTTCCTGGAGTGAAATTTTTATCTGGATATTTTCTGTTGCCAATTTTATAACTGCATTGCATTGAGGGTAACTCACACACACACACACACACACACACAATCCAGCAAAAAATATTCATAGTCCATTGACAATATTTCTTGATAACATAACTGGTTCCAGAACAGATTAAATCATGAACTGGGGAACACAAGAGTGAAGAACAATTAATAAAATTCATTTGGTTTAATTAAACTAACTGAATATCTTGTATTGCCAATTTAAAATTATTTAAAGGGAAAATCTTTCTAAAATAATGAATTAATGTTGTTTTTATATAAACTAAGCTTAGTTTTGCACAGAACCACAACTGTATGTGATTCAATGAGGATTACTTTCCCTATACTAGAAAATAATCTGTGAAACTTATTAACCATCATGCTATGATAATGATGTTCATTCAGAGTTCTTTGTTATATATATTCCTCAATCCTTGTTGGTTGGCCTTTTGCCAAAAATTGACTAAGTCCAATAAATTGATTGTTAAATAAATTATATGAAACTTTTATTGCTCTTGCCAATCTTGAATTATTTTCTCCACAAAGAATTAATTAAATAACCAGAATTGGCCTTTTGTCATCATAAAGCACATAAGAAAGCTTATTCCCTTTGTGAAAAGAAAGACAATCAACATGTCAACCAAGTCTTTATTGAATATTCTTTTTAATGAAAGAATTTTATATATTAATAATCATTTCAAGAATAACTGTAGGTATTTATTTAGCCCAGTACCTCATGGGAATTAGGAAGATTATGTTTCACCAAGTGAGGAAGGCACAGTCTTAAAAAGATGAATCATGTTTAACTTCATTGCATTATGGGTAATTTACACACACACACACACACACACACACACACACACACAATCCAGAGAAAATGCTTCATTGTTCATCTACAGCATATGACATTTCTTGATAATATAACATAGCTAACTGGTTCCATAACAGATTTGACACAGAATAAAACAATTTCTTGAAGATTAGAAACTGAAGAATAGAAGAGAAGTGGACAATTTAGTAGTGAATTTCATGCCTGAACATTTATTGGTCCCTGTCATGGTTCACTGTAGGGGTTAGTAGCTTTCTTATTATACTGTTTGAGCATCTAATGTAGTTTTGGGAGAGTAGTTTACCCAAATGTATACTCACCCATTCTTTTTTCAGGCCAGTCACCAGATATTTATAAAATACGAGCATTAATACAAAGTGAACCTAAACAGAGACTCAATCAGAATTTGAAATTGGTTTACTGATATGGTTTATATTTATTTACTAGGTTCAACTCAACTGCCTTATTAGTGAGCAAATTCATTATACTGTGATCCTATCTTAGCAGCTGCTTTGTTTTCTGCAGTTATCCTGCAATCAAACCCAGATATAGGATTGACCGCAGATTAATCGTTTTCATAAGTTTTACCTGATAATAGTTGCAAGTACAAGTGTACTGATGTTAGCAATTTGGATAGGCATGAAAGAAACCATAAATTGTGTGGGGATGATCAAAGTGAAATTACAAATAAAAGGGAGGAATCACTATATCTATTAGAAATTTGAAGTTTTACATTTAACTTTCTATGCTATATTATCTTGATATAGTTTAAGCTCACTTTAGTTTGGCACAAGGCTACAATAGTGAAGCACCTAAAGTCTATTGTTGCTTGTATAGAGCTGATCATATCTGATGTCTTTTAGAAAAATATCAAATAAACAGGCAAATATCTCAAAATTTGACTCCTTGGAATCTCAGAATTATAACCTGAAAACTTCATATTTCCTCTTTGAGAATTTAAAATTAGTGTTGCATTTTAGGTCAGTTTTACAGTGAGGCTTTTCATTTTCAAATGGCAAAATTTGTTGCCTTTATTCTTATTCTTTTAATTTACTTTTTTCAAAGTGTATTTAACTCTTGAACATTTCACTTCATTTTGGTTGTCTATTTTCCATTTGCTCAATTTGACTTAGTTTATTAAATTGTTCAAGTTTTATTTTGCAGCATGAGAAATTAGTTGGACTTTTAGAAAAAATATATATATAAAAAGAAATTGTTAAAATAATTCAGTTTCTTCCACATGAAATATTTGCTCAGAAAATCTTGGTTGCTAGAAAAGTTAATGCAAAAATGTTTTGTATTGAAAGCAGAAAATGGTTTCAAAGTATGAATATTTTATCAAATTGCAGAAAAACTTTCAACTTTTTATGAGAAATTTTGTTGGAAAGAAAAAACTTTTTTTCTCTTGTCTCTAACTGCTTATCTTCTCTTTTACTCACCCTATAGCATGCTACAGTTAAAAATGGAAAGTTTATATTTTCATTTTCCTAATTGAGTAGATTTGCCTATTTTTTTTTAAAATAAAGCATTTCAGGCAGAGAATATATGTCAGAGGTATCCAGATGAGCATTTTTGATTCTGCTTTTTGCTCCCCACAGAAATATTCAAGAATCATATGGAAACTTAAAATATGAAAATAATATTTCATTATTTAGAACAGTCCTTCCTAAACATCTTATAAAATTTTACAAAAAAAATCATGGAAACATAACAGTCCGTCCTGGGTATGATGATAAACTCCATCCACATCCTGAGTAAAATGATAAACTGTGTCCAACTGCAATGCCTCTGATCAGGAGGTTTTGAGGAGCATGGAACCACCTCTTAATTGCTAGTGTTCCCAGGTTCACCATGACCCGAGGTGGTAGCACCTGTTAGGGTCCCAGCTATAGGCAAATAGTTAACCCCCAAACTGGGGTCAAAACACTATGAAAGTGTTAAAATATGTTTTAATACCAGAAATACTTAAAAAATTATTACCAGCAATACATTTAAAAAAAACAAACAAAAAAAACATTACTAACAATAAAAATTTTGTCGGCATTAAATAACCCATTGAGGTTGTATACCAAACCAAACCATAACAGTATTTTTAAAGACAACTGCTACCAACATAATATTGATAAGTCATGAAATAAATATTGTTTTAGTGAGGCAATTTATCATATAAAAACAAAACAAAAAACAAAACATTTTGTTTTTATTTGTTATAAAATTGAAATATTTTGGAAATTTTTTTACAAATCACTGAAAAGAATGTTGCTGCTTTTTGGAATCCAGCATCCTCTGCAAATTTGATTTAATATTCAATAATTGAATTTGTATATTCCATGCAACATCCACTATTACAATATTTAGTTTTTGTGATAATATATTTAGAAAAGCCAAGTTCTCATATGTTACTACTAATGGGAATAGAACTTGATTAGTCTGTTTTGCTAACTCTGGATATTTGGCAAATATATTGCACCAGAAAACTCTTATTTAGCCTTTAACTGAATATCTCAACTAATTTCAGTTTAATTTTCATAATTTAGTCAAAAATTCTGTCGGCTTTTCTTTAACTTTGAATTGATTTTTCATTCGATAATCTTTGTTCTTCAAATTTTGGTGAAATATTCAGAGATTCAAATCAGCAACAAGGGTGATTTTGAATATCACTGCTGATTTCAGCCTCTAAATCCAGTTTAGATTCTTGAAAGAAATAATTAAGTATGAGAAAACAGTCAAAAGTATTTTGTTTCAGAGCTGAGATCTGATATTGCAATTTATGTGATAATGACACCATTTTATCTTTGGCTTTAAAAATATTCACTTCTTTTTCTTAAAAAGATATATGTGACTCATTCAGTTTTGTGAAAATATTGGTTAAGCATGCAATTCTTCAAAGCCATGTTGTACTGAGAATTTGTTAAACAATTGAAATTTATGATTGATAAAATATAGCTTCACCAGTAGGATCCCTAACTGCATGAATGAACTGAAGCACATAGAAATTTGGATTAGATGTTTTGCAGCATTGGCTAGGGTAAAGAAACTGAAAGATAAGAAGGCATCTGGAGGTGAGGCTGAAATTACTGATTTATTTTGGGCTTCAGCAGGATGTGAAGCCATAAAGAAAATATCCATTATCGTGTACCCCAAAATACTGGAAGACTTAACATATGAGGAAATTTCAAACATTATAAAAAGGAACATGCAACCAAAAAAAAATTTAGTTGCTAGAGAGAAAACAAAATTTTTGGAAAATAGACAGGACCCAAATGAAACTGTCAGGCATATATGTGCTCACTTTGCCACATGAGGTAAGTCATCTTCTCTTCTACACTTCTCCCTGATCTTCTGATCACATAAATGACACTGAGTTGGTGGTTGCCTTCATTGAATGCTTCTATGTAAAGGTGGAAAGGATCTGCCCATCTCTTCTGCATTTGTTCCCACTTGGTCTCTTTTGTTAGTGGCATCATCATCATTGTCTTCAGCATCTGTTTCCACTGGTTCCATAGATGAATAATCTGGCCCTGCACTGAAAAATAATAATAATTTGAGTCACTTTCAGACAACTTATTGCTGCTATTGTCTTCTGAAGATGCAGATCTCTGATGCAAGCGGAGGTCTCTAATATTATGTGGCATTCCACTGATGAGAAGTGGCGGTGCAACTTTGATAAACCCTTTAAGCAGACTTGATAGTTGTGTGTGTGTGTGTGTGTGTGTATGTATGTATGTATGTATGTATATATATAGTTGTTGCTGATGAAGCTATTGCATCATCTTTGTCATCATATTATATCAATATAATGCCTCCATAATGGAACATCCCAATTGAGCAGTGATATGCTTGATGGTATGATGGCATCACTCCATGATGCCATTCCCTGATGGTTGATAGACACACTGAAATCTAAGTCAGACACCCCAGTTCTCTGCAAATCTCGCAAACACCCCCCCACTGAATGTCAAATGAGCAGCTTGGCAGGTTGCCCTCTCTTGCAGAATAGCGACTCCATTGCAATTTGCCCTGCTCCTCTCAAACACATAATCTAGTATACAGGTGCCATTCTCTAAACACTGGATCCTTACTTGATGGTCTGAATTGCTGAAGATGTGCCCTTACAAGATACAACTCACAGCTGATCTCACAAAAAATTTGCATGCACCCAACCACTCTTGCCAATTCTCCTAGCCACATGAGCTAAGTTATCCTCTCTTCTAGAGCATTGACTACGAATGCAAGTGAACATGCTGTAGCCACAATTTTATCTCAAGAAGGTCATCCAATAATTTACCTGTTGAGAAAGTTAATGTCAGCTGAAGCTAACTACTCAAATATTGAGAAAGCAGCTATAGCAATAATATGGAGCACAGAAAGAGCTCAAAATTTTTGGTTAGGATGAAAATTTTTGTTAAAGTCAGATCACAAACTTTTAGAGTTTATATTTAATCCCAGAAAGGAATTACCAAAAGTCACATCTTCTAAAATTTTAAGATGAGCTATAAAACTCATGGCTTTTTATTTTGACATCATATCTGTAAAGGGGAACACTATTCCACATGTGAATTCGCTATACAGACTAAATTTTAACAATAAAAAATTAGAAACATCTGAAAATTTAGAAGATAAAATACTGCGATGGGTTGAAATGGACATGTGACCCCTAAATCATTTCAGAATGGAAACCATACAAGATCCAGTTTTAAGTAGAATAAAAAGAAACACATGGAGCAATTTGCTCAATGGCCGAAAGACCCTACAAAGAAACAAAGCATAAGTTAGCTGTAGAGAAAGGTATAATATGCAATGGAGATATTATAATACCCCCACAAAGTTTAAGAAAAGAAGTACTTAAAAGGTGTACATGATAGTATAACAGCGACACAAATGAAATTAAAATTGCAAGTGTGGTGGCCAGGATATTCTCAAGATGTAGAAAACTATGTAAGAAGGTGCCCAAAATGTACTGAAATGAAAAAACTTTTGGCAAAACAAAATCCACTCATGGCCTAAAGGAAAAGAACCATGGGTTTGTGTACACATGAATCATGCCCATATTAAAGGCATGAGGCTATTTTTAATTTTAGTGGACTCGTTTTCAGGATGGCGTGAAGTAATTAAAGTTACGGACAGAAAAGCTATCACTGTAAGACAAATATTAAGAACAATATTTTCAAAAAATAGGGTGCCTAAAACTTTGGTCTCAGATAATACACCAGAATTTTGCAAGGAAATATGCTCATGGCAAAAGCATATTTGTGCATTACATATAAAACACCATCCTGCCACTCACAATCGAATGGAATCGCAGAAAGAATGGGGCAAACTGTGAAAATGAGACTAAAATCATTTTCCTCACCTAATGATAATATAGAGTTACTTACCGAGGTAACTGTTAAACTATAGGACAATTCCACATGCTGTAGACTACAAAGTCCTTCTGCATTAATGGGTAGACAGATTAGAAATCCCATAACATTGTCATTTTCAACAAGTGAAATTGTATAGTATAAAAAAAGATAAAGAATCTAATCCAGAGAAGGTGAACTTTGTTGTACAGAAAGGACACAACACAGCAATACTAACAGAAAATGGACAAAATGTATTGGCCTATGTGGATCAATTCAGAAGCAGAATGGAACGCAAAGATATAGAAATGGACAAAGAACATGAAGGGGACTAATAAATCCAGTAGTGAAATGGAACAATCTATGGATGCTAATGACCAGAAATCTGATGAGAAAAATCGGAAGAGGAAAATGAACTCAGACCTAGGTCCCCTATAAAAAGAAATCAGTATACACATCAAGAAAGACAGTTTAGATTCCCAAGAATAATTAGATGTCAAAAATCAATGAAGAGCATAAAACCATTTCAGTTCAGGCGGGTGTAGTATTGTATATAAATGAGATACTGCTATAAAAGCAGAATGTCACAGTGAATGCCAGTCGAGCTACCATTTATTGTCCTGACAATGTCTATTCCAGAGATTACTTCATAACATTAACAATTACCTTTTTATTTCTTACTGAAAAAAAAAAAAAAAAAAATAGCTAAAATATTCACATGAGATTTGTTTGCATTTCACTAAGAATGGTAAATGCAAGCTGAAAATATGTGACTGGAGTTTGGCTTCCTATGCTTCGTAAAATCCCGTAAATTATTATTTTGAAAATGATGAATTCATTTTTTATAAAATAATTTTTAAAAGCACACCTCATCCTGCAGAATCCATTTTTAGAAACATTCATCTGGAACCATTCTATTATTTGTTTGAATAATTTAAATTTTTTCTACTGTTGATATTGTTATATTTGGGCCAGTCCATTTTTCAGACTTTAGTCCCTAAAAACCTCACATAAGTATTATATCAAAAATTTATTGAATTATATGTAATTATTGCATATTCTATAAGAATTTCTGATTGTATATCTAAGAAAAGTTAAAGATGTACACTGCTTCTATCAACTGTCTTATTCTCCAGTGCTCTTCTATATCTATCTCTCTCATATATATATATATATATATATATATATATATATATATATATTCTAAGAAATGTCTGAACTTTTGATATTTGTTTCAAGTAATTGAATACATTTATCATGAATTTCATTTTGTCAACATTTCAGTATCAAGTGTACAGTCCATGAGGAATGAAGAAATCTTTTTTCATTTCTCCAGGGAAACATGAAAAGTGGTCATTAATATGAAATTGGCTGTTCCCTTACCACCCCCACTCATCAAAAAAAAAAATCTATCTTTCCTCAAAACTTATACACCTGATCAGAGCTGAAGAATATTTCAACCAACATATTGTTTGCAACTTCCAATACTCAAAAAATAAAAAATTGAATGTCAATGACTCTTCACAAAGTATTGATGAGACTGGACAGTACAAGAATTGCTCAGGGAATAGTGGATTCGTGCCTTTCCAGAGGACATTGAATAAGCTTCAGGCAAATTTAAAAATCAGTTTGCTGATGCATTTTTGTGCTTATTAACCATAACACAATCATGCACTCCATTTAATTATTTTAATTAATCAAGTTTTAAATATGAATATAAAAATGCTGTTCCCAAGATATTAGATGAGATTTCTTGTTAGAAGCTGCTTTATTTCCATTTCAAACTGTTTATTTAAACAGATTAGATTAACCAAGATCTTGAAGAAAATTAAAAATTAATCACAGTTGAGACTGAGAAATATAGGTAAGATGTTTTTCTTGTCCCTAAATCCATTCAACAATCTTTGATAAATAGATACTTGGCATGTCTTCTATAAATGTTTACCAAAAGAATTTTATTTGAAACTTATTTGAAGCTACTGTGCTCATCTTCCTAAGTTTTTAATATTTTTAAGTTGAAAAGACAATTTGGAATTTTATTTTTATTTTAAGGCTTGTTAAAACAAGCATTAAAATAAAAACCAAATTCCAAATTTTTTTTTCACAACAATTCAAAACTTGGGAAGCTGAGCACACCAGTTTAAAGCAAACCTCAGTTTCAAATAAAATTCTTTTATCTAAACATTTATAGAAGCCATTAAAATTAATTTTTCTAAAGTATATTTCAAGCATAGATAATGATCTTATAGGAAATTAAATTTCACATAAGAATAAATCTCTCACCACTTTTTTCTCATTCATTGATTCTAACAAAGAAAACTATTTTGTTTGTTTAATGTGTAACTATTGCCATGAAAATCCAAACTTGCCTGATAATGAATTTCAAGAGTCCGGTTTAAACAACAGAAAAAAAAAGAAAGAATAAAAAAAAATGACTAATGCAATTATCTGCTTTTCAATTGGTTTATCTGTGTCATGTACTTTAAGCTTTCTTGATCAATTGTCATTAGTTATAAATAATCTGCATTTGGTAACAGAATTAAATTTGTCCACCCACAGCCTAAGTAAATGCATTAATTATCTATGGAAAACATTTCTCTTAGAGTGTGTATAGTGGTTTGCAAGTGAGTATCACATGCCATTGGTTGTGAGTTCAATCCACACTGGGTGTTCAAATGTTATTAGGACACCTGCCATACAGCATTGTGAACCCTCCATTTCTTGTATCAAAATTGGTGAAATTATAAAATCCTTACATGAACTATCTTTCCTTACAAATATTTTTATTATTTCATCAAAATGAAAAGCTTATATGATTTAAAATCCCAAACTGTTACATTAACAGAGGGGGTGGTATATTTATCCACTTGTAAATGTGAAATGAAAGCCACTTTTGAGAAGCAATAAATTTTTGATTGATCAAATATACTTGTGAATTGTTTACATAATTAACTTGAAAGAGTAATCATGGAGTTTTCTTAAGGTCAGACACATGTTGTTCATTTTTCCAACCCAGTTATGGAAAAAAAAACATTTCCAAGAACTGTCTCTATTATTAAGTGGTAGTCTACATAATAATAATAATATTTAACCTTGAAGATGTAGGGTAATTTTTCAATGTTTATTTTAGGAAAAATTAATGTCTTTCATGCTGGCAAATGCAGTAATTATCTTTTTATGATTTAAAACTAGAATTGTTGCTGATTAGTTGATGATTATTTTTGGAATGGAAAAAAATCAACATTTTCTTGGCAAGTTAGTCAATATAGTGGCCACAAAATTTTGTATGTTAATTTTTAAAAAAAGGCAACTTTTTTTTAATTTTCAAAGGAAAGGGACAGAGGAAAACAGCTCATAGCCCCTGCCCAACAAGCAGAACAGAGATTAGGAGAGAGCAAAAAGACAAACTGTACAAAGAGCTACAATGGACAGGAAATTATGGAGAGCCATAGTCACCCACATCCTGAATGGACATGGCATATAGAAGGTGCAGAATCTCTGCAAAATATACAGTTTTTTTTTTAGTTTTTTTATTTCTACTTTTGGAAATGTATGTATCCAGAATTTCTTATTAAGGTTAACAAGACAATTCTTGCTTTTATTTATTGGTTTGTTTATAAATCTGTATCATTTTTTTTAATTCTTTGAAAATTGTTTTCAAATTTCATTATTTCAACATTTAAAGTTTTTGCCATAGTCATATAAAGCGAAGTCATTGCAGGAATTATTGACTTAATCAAACCCAATCACTAGATGCATAATCAATAGATTTAATCGTCAATGCTTGTTTGTGAGTGGATGATATTTTCGTTTGCATTACTCATAGTCATATTTTATCGACAGAATGGTGGGCAGGGGAGTGTCTGTGCTGCTTCTCTGGAGAGCTTGGGATAATTTTAACATATTCTCTGCTGCCTTGGATATTTGAAACATACAGTGCAACAAATTAAGCACATCCATTGCTCACTGCCAAAAGGCAGAAACTGAGTCTGAGTTGCCATGGCTATTTATATTGTTTTAACTAAAGTCAAGAAATAGATACACTGGGACATAGTGTAGCAGTGAATATATTAACTACAATTCTTATAAACTATTTGCTTTAAGTAAACGTTTAAGGACTTTTGGGGAATCTAGATTATGTTTTGTTTTTTGTTTTTTCATTTTCTTCTGAGCATAAAATAAAAATCATTAAAGTTGTAGCCACAGAATAACTTACTAAATATAAAGTTGAATGTTATAATCTAGATAATGTTGTAATTGTTATAGACTGTTATCTATATAATGTTATAATTGTTGTCTATATAATGTCATAATTGTTATAGAATGTTATGATCTATATGATGTAAATAAATTTTAAATGATTAAAGAAGAAGCAGAGCTGAAGTCACTAAAATCCAAAATGTATTTATTCTAAGCAAATGTTTAAAAACTGAAAAGAAAAAATATATATGTTCACCAGCATATTTTCTTTTTAATTGAAACATTAAATAGTCCAATATAATAACATTATAGATAGGAGGCCTGTTACTGAAGACTCAAGTTTTACTTCCAGATGGCACGGGGGTGCCCTCCCCCCAAAAAAAGACTTTAAAAAAAATTCTGCTTTCATTTCAATCATTTTTTCCAAAATTAAGCTTAAAAGTGATCAATTGCAAAGAATCTAAAATCATGCAGGAATTAAAATTACTTAAAATTAAAACACTAGTAGAAAATGAAATTGCTGAAAAATACTAATCCTCACCAATAAACTAACTTATTAGTTATTTGTACTTTAAGTACAGGAAATACTGAGCTGAAATGTTAGCCTGTTGGTTGATTTTACATGTTAACCCTTACTGGATTATAATGTCTAATTTTGTATGGAATACTCAGTGAGGATCAAACTCACTACACTGTTATAATGGTCAACCAGACTAGCTTTACTAATTATTCATTATCCTATGTCAAGTTGAAGTTTTGCCTAAGTGTGTGTGTGTGTATGTATATATATATATATATATATATACACACACACACACACACACACACACACACACACTTGGGCAGAATGTAAGGTCACTGGGGTTTGTGATGCTAATGTATTCATTATTATCCCAAACCCCAGTGACCTTACATTCAGACCCATAGTAGCAGGACCAGCCTGCCCAACTAGCAAACTCAGTAACCTAATAGACATAATATTACAACCATTTACTAAGCAGATTAAAAGCTACATCAGAGACGATATTCACTTCCTTAGCTCCATACTACAAAAAGGTAGCTTATGGCAACTTTTGACATTAGTAGCCTATATAGCAACATACCCCATGAACTAGGTAAAAAGGCAATCTCATTCTGGATTGAAAAACATCCAGAAACATTACATCCCAGATTTACTAAGGAATTCATTATTGATAGTATAGACCTAATTCTAAACAATAACACCTTTGAATTTGACAACAAAAACTATATCCAAACCCTAGGTACCATAATGAGAACAAAAATGGCACCAACATATGCCACCCTAACATTAGCTTACCTAGAGGAAAACCTCTATGAAAAGATAGAACAAATATATGGGGAAAATATAAAAAAACCACTTCACTAAATCCTGGAAATGATACTTAGATGATTGCTTCATTTTCTTGAAATCCTCATGCAGTGATATTAATTAATTCCACACTCTACTTCAAAACGTACACCCAAAAATCAAATTCACCCAAGAATATAATTTCAACAAATTACCATTTTTAGATATATTCATTAGAAATAAAAACAACCACATAATCACAGATATCTACCACAAACCTACAGACACCCAACAATATCTTCATTTCAAGAGCCATCACCCAAAAAGCTGCCTGAAATCCATCCCCTGTTCTCTAACACGTAGGGTTTGTACTATAGTGACTGACAAACACCTGAAAAACCTGCCTAGAGGAACTACATAAAACTCTAAAAAAACAAGGCTACCCCTGTAACAGAGAGAATTTGGGAACCACACACACACACACACACACACACATATATATATATATATATATATTTTTTTTTTTATTGAAATTGGAGTAGTGAACAGTGAAATTATATCAGAACAATTTTGTTTACTGATGGGAATCTGATCTAGCGCATTTGATCTAGAGCTTACTAAGGCTATGAGGAACTTTGAAATTCACATAATTTTGGGTTGAAGGCAGCACTCGTGATAATCGTGTGCGGGCCAAGGGTCGATTTATGATCAGCCAGGTTTATCTATATAAATGTGCACAGAAATCTGTTGACAGAGTGGTTGGCTCATCTGCCATCGAGTGCAGTTGAGCTGGGTAGAGAGGGGTTGGAGATTGAAAGCAACGTCAGAGATTGGAACCAAATGCCTGGTAACATATTTTGTTGATATAAGTATGAAGAAGCGAATTACTCCTCCAACAATCTAAGACTGCTACTATTATTACTACCACTGGAAACGGAAACGTCGAACAAGCTACAATAATCAAAAGGTTGTTTTTGGGCTCGTCTGTCATCGAGTGCAGTCAAGCTGGGTGGAGAGATATCGGAGACTGGAAGTGACATCAGGGATTTGGAACAAAACCCCTGCTAACATGTACCGTTAATATAAGTACCGATGCTTCTGCTACCACAAAGATTACTACTACTGTTACTACCGCTGAGGAGGAACACAACTATAAACTTTAAGCCGCACACAGAAATCTTTATCTCTCCATTGCAAGAGTCGTATATCATTCTGAAACAATTTCACAACAAGCTAATCACAATACACTCTCTCTCTCTGTGTCTAGAATCCAGTGTATGAGTTTTTACGTCAATTACTTTTCTTTTCTGTAACCCGTTTCTTTTCTATACTATTCTTTTCTGCTATATAAAAGACATTAACAATTCAACCATTGAATAGTTGTTTGTTCGGCTTTCTGCAGATATATATATTTTTTTTTCGGTGCGTTCTAAATTTCTTAGCACAGACTCTCCAGCCGTGTCTACATCTTCAGTCGACCATGAATGAATGAACATCACTTCTGCTTTCTGGATCAAACCAAACACAACGTGGGCAGAAAGCAGGATTAAACCAGTGGACTGGTCAAATGATCTACGAATGCTCAGGGGACCTACAGTCACTCCCTTAAGTTTGGTTAAGACTGAATAGACACCTCAACCTTGAGAGTAAGACGTCGGAGGTAGAGGGGCTGGGGTGAAAGTGTTAGACCCCACAACACTAATAAAGAAAGGTTTTGAACGCACAACTAAAAATTCCTTTAGACCAAAGAAACATAACATTGAACAAACTCTGGCAGCTGTTTCAACATACAACAAGAACAATCCAGAACTATTTACAGAAATTACAAAAAATCTAGATCTACTTAGCAAGAATGACAAACTGAAAAATATACTAAAAACAAGCACAAATAATTAAAAGGAAATGTCAATCTAAAAACCTAAAACCTCATCCAAATTTAACCAACACACAATACAGGGAGTCACAAAATGTAACAAAAAAGATGTCGGGTTTGTGACATCATTATAGAAGGAAACTCCTACACTTTTGAAAACCCAAAAATGACATTCATAATAAATAAAAATTTAAACTACAACTCCAGAAATGCGATTTATGCACTCAGATGCACAAAATGCAAGAAATCATATATAGGTATCGGCCAACAACTAAACCACAGGGTCTCCCTACACAAAAGCAACATAAAATTACCAACAACAGAAAACTCTTTGTATCACAACACATCTATAAATGTAACCAGGGTGAATTTAAAATTATGCCAATACACCAGACAATTATTCTTACCTACAAATACAAGAAAAAAACATCATAAACAAATTTAAACCAGCACTAAATAGATTATAACCCCACACGCAAAAGCACACAACATTCACACATAATGGCCAAATACAGTGGTCAAATCACTCGCATCTATGTGGGTATATTTGGAGCACGAATATGTATATACATTTTGGCAAAAACAATAGACTGCTCACAAGCATGCATGCAAACCCTACACAACATAGGAAGTGTGTGTGTGTATGTATGCATATATGTATGTGTCTGTATCCTAATTCATTATAATAAGACAGTATATATGTATAGAGAGGGAGTGCGCATGTACATGCGTGTACTGGTGTATATCTATACACATGTTGACAAAAACAAAACTGCTCATGAGCACACACACGAACCCTACACAACATAGGAAGTGTGTGTGTATGTGTACATATGTGCATACTGATTCCTTATAATAAGACAGTATGTATGTATGTATGTATGGAGAAGGAATATACATATGCCTACGCATACTGAGAAAAACACAAAAATGGAAATAGATCTAGGAACACACAGGGGTCATTAAAAGATAAGAATATAGATATCTTTCTCACACTTTCTTGGACCAGTCTTAATTGTTTTATAACCCTTCATGCAGAACTTTTTCACTGCCAGTTCAAGGAAGACATTTGGGCCCCTGACACACAAAAAAGAGAATGTCTAATATCAAGAATATTTAACATCGAAAAACATAAGAAAAATTAATTCCTTTTAATAATATGTGGAAATATCCACTCTTTGCCTGATGAAGATCACAAGACCGGAAACTCGTGTAGCAAAGTTATGGAAAATAAAGCATAATATATATTTTTTTTTTAAACTATAACCTCTTCCCTTTATATATATATATATATATATATATATATATATATATATATATATATATATATATATAATCTCCAAATGTAAAAGAACGAAGAGTAAGATTTCAGCATTCAAAACATTAATTTAAGACAGGGCTCAATACAAAAGTAGAGCAATAATGACGGAGGTGGAAGATGTGCTTTGTTAACTGCATTTCAGAATAAAATATTTTAGTAGCAACTTGATTTCCCACCTGATGAAACTTTTTTTTTTAAATTTTAACGTTGAAACAAGATGTACAGTTTTGTAGTGGATATGTGCATGTTTCTAATGTATCTCTGCATATATATGAGAGAGAGAAGGAGTCATTAATTCTATATACTATATTGTATTTTACTATGCTAGTTAATATATAAAATTTGTATTAACCAATGTTGGCAAAATTTTCAGGGTATACTTATATTTATGAGCAATATATTTTGTAAGTTTCAATTTATAAAGTATATTTTGATTAACAATATTGATAACTTGCAACATTTATTTATTAATAAATATCAAATATATAGACCCCAGAAATATATTTGCTTCACATAATATCTGATATACCTGAGTAAATTATTTTACTTAAATATTTTCTAGGGATACAAGATTTAACAACTGCAATAAAAATGAACATATTAAAGCCAAACAACAGAAAAAAATAACAAACAAATTTATAGTTACCATAAAGAGTTAAATTGGAAAACAAAAAGGACGAAAAGAGAACAGGTTAACGAGTTTTCATTCTACTCTAATCAGAACTCCATTGAGGACAGAAAAATGTGGACATTGAATAAAATAGAAAGCACCAAAGCCAGGATATATATATATATATATATATATATATATATATATATATATATATATATAAAATCCTCAAATGTTTCCTGTGTATAGAAAGAGAGGTGGAAGGACTTAATATTTTAAATACTCTATATAGAAAATGAAAATTAGCCTTCCTCAGTGCCGAGAACATCTTGATTATAGAACTGGGTACACTGATGGTTATTTAGAAATAGGTCAGTTAACACATACTGTGATATATTGATATTCTTATGTAAATTATTCAAATTTCATTTCCTGTCAGTATTTTATTATTTTCCATGTTAATATGGGATCGTTAGCATTCTATAATATTCATCATTTTTTCAATCCATTGATTTGGTTAAATTCTTTACTTTTTCAACTTTAGCATTACTTGCAGCAATTTTTATTACTTTTCCTAGATTTTTTTTTGTTTGGATATTGTTTTTCATTTTTCTATATATCTCTTTTATTGATTCACAATATATTTTTTATTGCATTAATATTTGGAGAGATTGAGAGCTATTCAATTCATTTGACGTGTTTGAAAATTTTTTTGGCAAGATGAGCAATAGTCATGCAGAATGTGAAGGAGTATTGTCTTTCATAAATATACTCCTTAGCTTCTTCATGACATCTACTACTCAAGAAACATCTTGTTCAAGAAATTATAATAAATCTCTGCATTTATCTTAATAATATCAACTATGAAGGAGCATATAATTATACTGCCTACAATATCAGTACAAAATATTACTGCACTTCTTCCCTATTTCCATTAAGGATACAATATCTAGCTCAGCCATTAGGTTCATGCAATATAGCTCTACATTTATCACTAAAAATGAGTTTTTCTATACTTATTTTTACATTTCGTCTTTGTAATATTTATTTAAAGGTAGTAGTTTGGTTGCTTTCATGTTTTTATATTCTCAATATTCTACATCTTTTCTCTCTCATGTATTTCTTTTTGGCTTGTTCTATGATCTCTATTAAATTTTTTCTTAATTTCCAACATTGTGTTCTGACCACTCAATAACTTTACAATATATTTTTTCTTCTTTCAGGACTTACAATCAATGACAATTTGTATATCTTAATTCAAATATAGATATCATTAACCATACTTTATATATATATATATATATATATATATATATATATATATATATATATAATATTTCCAATATGATAAATAACCCTCAAGTTGTATAAAATCACACAATGATAAATATATTGTAAATTTTTCTAAAAAAAACAATATATGTGAAATTACAATATGGTATATTTATAATATATTGTGAAAATTTTACCAACATTGGTTGGTAAATCCTAATTTTATTATCAAAATATTGACATTATAAAATCTGACAATGTCTATACATATATGTCTTCTCATATAATTTAGCATGTATACATGCTTATAGGAATGTGTGTGTGTGTGTGTATATATATATATATATATATATATATATATATATATATATATATATATATATATGTATATATATATAAAAAACCTTAAACACATGAATAATGTGTTTGCATGCCTCTCATTTTTGTTTTTCAGCCATATTCTTCTGATTTAACCTGTTAAATCTCTCTACTTGTATGGAAATGATTTTCTGATTATTCTGTAAACTGGCTTCTGCTAATTGCAATAAATGTCAAATGAGCTGACCATTCCAATCCTTTGCTGCTTCAGTGATGGCTGCTGCTGCAAGCCAATCACCAGGAGTTATAGCCTTAGAATGCATCTGTGGGTTTTCAATTCCACTCTCTCAAATACTTGACAGAAACTGACTGTTATCAAGATATTTCAGTATTTAAAAAAGAATTGAGAGTTTTTAATCTTTTTTTTCTTGGTTTTATTTTTATTCAAACTTATTTTATTCTTGACAGCATCAAAATAAATTATAATAGTATTTAAAGATTTTCTGTTAAGCCTCTTCTTTTTTTTTTTTAACATCACTTTGATGTCAGGATGTTTGAAAGTTTTGACAGCATTAACAGATTTTCTATGATCATAGAAAAAATATCAAAATGATAGCTACTTTTCTAATAAGATGATAAAATTTTGCAAATATTATGAACAAGATATAAAATAAATGACTGTCAGATTCCTCCTCCTCCTCCTCTGTGTGCCATGTCCATTCAGGATGTGAGTAGTCATGGTTCTGTACAACTTCTTGTCTTTTGTAGCTTTGAGTAAGGTTTGTCTTTCTTGCTATCTCTCTTCTACTATTTACAGAAGCTCATTAGGCAGAGGTTATTCACTACTTTCCTCTGTCCCTCTTGCCTTCAATATTTCCTGTGAGTGTCAAATTTTCTAATCCCCCTTTCCTCATTTTGTGCCCTAGAAATGTCAATTGTCTCTCTTTGCATTATCCAGTTTATATCAGGTAATCAATGATCAAAACAAATAAGGAAGCTAATAAATATAATTAATAGAAAATCTACAGTGGCAGATTTTCTACAGTTCTAAAACAAAGTATTATTCCAAAAATAAATTGGTTGATCTTATAATATTTTAGCCAGTATGTTCTCTGGCCTTCATCAGGTATATGTTGCCTCTGATAATCTAGATCTATTTTTTTTCTCTTCAATAATAGCAATTCATAGATTCAAGTGTCAAGGCCTTCTGTTTACAAAGGAGATTTTTGGGGTCACACTGGGTTGGAGAGAAAAGCATTGTAACAAAAACAAAAGAACATATGTTAATTAATGATATAAAGGTTCTTAATGGTTATTACTTAATTACAGTGGTTTCCCATCTGTAATCAACCCCACAAATAATCTATAAATTTTATTTAATAACTGTTAAAAAAAAAGTAGAAAAGTAGTGATGCTATATGCTGAAGCTGCTAAGATTGATAAGACCAAATCTTTGATTCATTACATAACTTTTACTGCAGTTAATTGTTTTTTTATTATCATTATAATTTTAAAAATTAATCTTCCTTATAAGTATTTGTAAGAAAATGTATTCCAAATTTTGATGCTTTTTACTTTTTTTATATTATAGCCAGTCCTATTTAAAATAAAAAAAGTATTAGACCTAGCACTCTTCCTAATTATAATATTTTTGCTTTTTTTTAAGTTCTTTATATACAGTTTTTAATTCTTTGTTTAAAACTCCCTCTGATATGCTTCTCCAAATAATATATATATATATATATATATATATATATATAAACCAGCACTAAGCAGATCATACTCTCACACACATAAACACACAGTATACACCCATAATGGTCGAATACACTAGTCTGACTACACTCACACAAATATCTATGTACATACTGGCAAAAACAAACACAATAGATTAACCACAAGCACACATAGGAAGTGTGTGTGTGTATATATATATATATACACACACATACATACACACACACACACACACACACTAATTTCTTATAATAAAACAATATATATGTATGGAGATGGAATATGTATATGCAAAGTAGCAAAAACACACACTCACACAATATACACAAAAATAGAGGTAGATTTAAAAAGATACTGGGGTTATAAAAGATAGAATGAAGACCTACTTCCTTTGCCCTTTCTCTGACGAATCCTAATTGTTTTATTACCCCTTAAGCGGAAGAATTTTTTCTCCACAAGTCCAAGAAAAATTTGGATTACTACTGCACACAAAAGACAATGGTTAAACATCAGAAAACATAAGGAAAAGTAATTCCTTTTAATAAAATGTGGAAATAACCATTATTTGCCTGATGAATATTGTAAGACCAAAAACATTTAGCAAAAATATGGAAAATAAAGTATAATATATATTTAAAAAATCCACATTTTGACCAAAACTGTTTGCGGCTTCTCTATTCTCTTTAAAATATACACTTTTCTCTTGTTGGAACAACTATAATCTCTCCCTTTGCAAGTCCTTTGTAAGTGATCAATATTTTAACTAACATTTTTGACCAAATTACGGTGTTTTTAGCTTACTATGGTTAGAATTTAAAGGTGATGTCATCCGCAATGGACAAGCTGAAAACTTATACATGCTCTTTTTTTATATACCCTCTTCAATATACAATCTCCTATTGAGAAAGATATTTAATGTTGATTGATTCTTTTGTATTATAATGGCTTCTAGAATTTTGAGTTTTTCTTTGCAATGAGTCCAATATAATATTTTGGTGTTACATATTAAAATTTGTCCTATGTTAATATTATTTTGGTTGTTTGTGATATGTTGATCTATATGTGCACAAATTGCACAAAATTTTGACAAATAACAAGTCAACCTATAACAGAGTGTGGAGCATGTGTGGTCAACATAAGAATTTAATGTTTGTTAACTGTTAACATTTGAGATAGAATCTCCCTAAGGACATGAGAATTCATAAACAACATTATTTTTTACATAGGGCTGATTTTTGAGTAGCTTAGAAATTAGATTAAACATTTTGAATTTTTTATAGTAAATATATAAGACTCATTACAAAGAAAGTACTTGCTTGCATGAAGCATTAAATTCCACTTTCAATTATCAAAATATTTCCCATGGTTTTCACAAAGAGTGCTTCTGATTTTTGATCTGATGAATTCTTCAATATCTTGAACTTGTCTGAACAGCTGACAAGCAAATATCTTGCATGGAGTGAAACAAATGATAAGGACTAGATGGGATATTCCTAGATATGAGTAGTGGAGTGAGAACAGTCTACTCTGTAGATTAAACAAGGGTTCAGTTTGGAATTCCCTGTAGTATACCCACATCGCTATACACCTGTGGAAGGCTGGAGGGCACAATGGCTGAAATGTGATAAAAACAACAAAGATGAGAACAATAGTCCAATATAAATAGTGTAAATAAGTGGTACTTTTGTCTTCTAAAATATGCAGCATGTAGAAGAACATAACATTTTTTTATCATTTCATCTCACGCAAGGTAATAAAGTCTCTGAGATATTGGGGGGTACTGAATGTGAAAGAATATATGGAAAAGAAAACATTATTAAGGAGCAAAAACAATAAAAGAACAGAAATTAAGAAGACAGAAGATAGACCAACTGCATTGATTAATTGCTACTTCACATTTGAAGTTTGAGAAAATTGTTGGCAAAATCACTTGTTAACTTCCTTTCTCAGAAAAAGGCCTTTCGTCTTCTAATATATATTTTAAATGAACAGATTATTATCTGTACTTTTGTGCACAAAGATTTTGTCCTGGAATTCATAAAAAAGATTTGCTTTTGAATCCCTCTTGATGTTTTGATGGAAATGTTGAAGGCTATCCTAGATCTACTTAAAATTATATTATATATCGAGCAATAAAAGAAAGGTGTTTAAGCATTAACTGATGTTCCTTCCATAACTTCACGTGGAAGCCATTTTCTGAGCTTCTGAATTGTTTCCTTATAATTGATGTTAACTGATTGCAATAAAGAACTGAAGAAACTTAAAAAGACACTTCTAAGCTTTCCCTAATATTGTCTAAAAGATGGTGTTGTAAACTTTCACATTAACCTAATACATTAGTGCTAAAAAAAAGTTCATTTTTGTGATGACTTCAAAACTTTATAATGTTGGAAATTTATAAACAGACCAAATACAAATCATCCAGCATAACTTATATCTTTTCACTGAGTACACAAATGATACATTTTTAACCTAGACAGAAAACTCGCCCCACTCCTGATCAGTATATAATCCTTGTAATTAAATAAACCCTACAGTTGTTAGATGCAAGTAAATAAGAAATCGGTCATCACTCATTTGACCTGCCAGTCAATTTAGTCAGTTTTGCTCTTGAGAGAACCATATTTCTTGAAATAGCAAAGTGAGGAGTGGCAATCTTAGCATCTCTGTTTCAAGGTTTTCTCACTTGGGGGGTGGAGGGAGTCTGTCAACCAAAATACTGACAGCATGAGCGAAACTGAAATATAACAAAAATTACACTTAACATCTGTTTGTCTGTCACTTTGGTTATTTGACTCCAGTTCCAGATTCTCATCTAAACCACACACACACACACACACACACACGTGTGTGTGTGCACGCACCTGTACACACTATTTTCCAGTTTAAAGTCAGTTCTATCCAAACAAAAGCCAAAATGTTTTCAATCATTTGGAAATTATTTTTCCAACTATTTGTAAATATTTTTCAAAGAAAAATGGACATTTTGTCATCAAAAAGTAAATTTTTACTTATAAATTTGTTTTTTAAAGTTAAGGTTTTTTTTGGGGTTTTTTTTTTTTCAAGAATAATGTTTTAAAGAACATTATTTAACAGAAAGAAATGAATTTAACGAATATAATGGTGTCTAACAGTACTATTTGTTAAATTATGGGTCATGCCACAAACATATCCATTACTATCTGATTCAGTGAATGTATTTCTTAAGTAAACTTAAAATTACATCTTGAAGATTCTCCCCATTTCCAGTTCTTAATTCAGATCTTACTGCTAATTTTTGTTTTTATAAAAAAGCATTCTCTATTGATTTCCACATATAAGAATATAGGTTCAGGAATTTAACAGAGGAATTACACTCTGATGTCACTTCTAATAAATCCAGATGCCCATATATTTTGGAGTTATCTATAATAAAGTGGAGTTTGTGGGTAATTGAAGTTGATAAAACTTTTTTCATTGAAATTTCTGCAACTGACTGTGTGGTTCCATGCAAATTTAAAATTCATATTTATAGTTTATTTTTTGGCACATTATTGGAAAGAATTTTCAAAATGGATAAATAACCTTTCTAATTATTAGGTTGAATCATAAGATTGTGGTAACCAATTGTAATAACTAATATATCATACTAATTACTAATCATACGTGGCAATTAAGAATAAACTTGGAGTACATGAATATTTTGCATGGTAGTGGCATTAAAGGAAAATGTTGTCCTCTATATCAATGCAAGGCCATGTACAGCAAGAATAACAAAGGAAAATTTAGGAACTTGATTGGTCTATTCTACTCTACCTACCATGTTCATCTGACCTGGCATCAACAGATTACAACTTTCAATTATTGCAAAACATTTTGATAGGAACAATTTCTCTTGAAAACCACATTCAAGAGTTCTTTGAATGCTTTTTCATGCCAAAACCGGTGGAATTTTACTGAAAATGTATCAAAGAGCTGCAACATGTCATTGCAAATAATGGTGAACATATTGAATAATATGTAATTGTGTTTTATTTTCTGAAGAATAAAATTGATAAACAAAAACTGAAATTATTTATCATTCAAAATATTTGAAATTATTTTAAATTAACCTTAATTTGCTTTTTTTTTTAAAGAAAAGAATAATCTTGAATTTTACATAAGTAAAATTTTAGTTTTCATTAAAAAAATTTTTAATTTCATTTTAAAAATCTATAGTTGGTTGGGAAAAATTTACAATTGATTGAATAAATTTCACCTTTGGTTGATAAAAAGTTTTTGTTGGTAAAAATTTACTTTAGATTAGAAAATTGTATGTGTGAATATATATATAAATTTTTGTATCAGTTTGTTAATTTTCTGTTACTATTATCTGAGAAAATCACTCAAAAAATGAAATTATTGATCATTATTGATTCATTTTTTTTTACTTAAATTTTGACAAAATTTTACAACTTGCTTTCTGCATTCCAACACTTTTTGTCTTAAAACTTAAACAAAGGTTAAAAGTTATTATGATTTTAAAAGAAACACATTTGCTAAATTTTGTCTGTTTTGCTGTTTTAATTTTATCTGTTAATATTTTTACCTATTTTTTTAATTCCCCAATTGTAAAATATATTGGAAAAATAACTTGATTTTATTTCAGTATTCATGTGTTGCCTGACATAGTTTTGATAATTTAATGTTGGGAATTTACTTTCAGTTCAGTTTTTTTCTTTATTCATCCATACTTAAGTTTTCCCATGAGACACTTGTACATTTAAGTGGGCTTTTATCACATATGGATAAGGAAAGCTAGAAGCACAATATGATGTGTTTTGTGAATTACCTATTGATTTATCTATCAAACATTTCCAGAATATATTACAGAATGTTTAGGGATGTTCCTTTCTAGTATCAGTAATCTAAATTGAATTTTGATAATTTTAATCGCTTCAAATAAACTTTGGAAATAGAAAATTGTGAATATCTTCCACAAAACATTATATTTCGTAAATAATATCATCATTCATGCAATTTCTTCTCCATTAAAGAATCAAAGCACTCTAGTTTATTGTGCATGTGTTCTAAGAAATCTTTGGGCTGCCATATTGAAGACTTCATGACATCTTTAAGGTAGTTGTTAATAGGTGTTTCTCATCTCTTCTTCAAATAACACAAGACAGTGCTTGATGACATGATACCAGTAGTAAAGGACCCCAAATTAGATGACTTTAGAAATAAAGAAACACAATGGTTTGTATCTCATTATCAAAAAATTGAAGAATTCTGCATAAACAGTAATAAACAGAATTATATTGAATAAGGATATAAAGTGGAAATATTACATTGAATCAATTGCTAGGGCTGCAGTTAGGAAAGTTTGTTCCCTGTATCATGTTAGACATTTTTTCTTGCCAGAATCTCTCTTACATATTTTATAAATCTACTTTTTGTCTGTGCATTGAATATTGCTGCCACATCTGGTTTGGTGCTCCTATACATTTAGAAATTCTTGATAAAATCCAAAGAATCTTTAATGTTATTGGTCTTGACCTGGCATCTTGGCTTCAATCACTTTCCTACTTCTGTAAGGTAGCTTCCCTGTACCTTCTCTATAAATATTTTCATGGTGATTGTTCTGATGAACTTTCCCCTATCGTACCTAGACTTTATGAATTTAAGTGCAGTACTAGATTGATGGCAAGGTCTCATCATTTTACAGTTGAAATAGCTAGATGGAACCATAAGTTCTATATTAACAGTTTCTTCACTTGCACTTCTCACTTGTGGAACTATTTTTCAGCTTCTGGCATCCCAGTCAACTTTGATCTTCAAAAATTTAAATGCAATGTCAATCATTATCTTCTGTCATCTTAAATTATATCCTTTATTCTTCTCTCTTATTAATAATGTTTTCTCATATTCTCTTACACTCAGTAATCCCTTGCATCATAGTGGCTTTATAGCCTTGCTTCTGATGAAAAGCTTAAAAGAAAAAATAGAAAGAAGAAAGGAGCTTTGCAGTTTCTTAAATTTTTATTTTAAAGAAGGAAAATAAGATTCTAAATATTATACAGCATTAATTTGTTAGTATTATGTATTGATTGATTCAGTTATAAAGAAAGGTTTGGGTAGAAGTAGTTCTAATGAATTGTGCTTCCAAAAATACCTTTGTAAACTATGCAGTAAATGATATATGTATATAATATACCCTGTCAGATTCTATTATGCAAATTGATATCTTCACATTAAAATTGGTATTAATCAATTGATACTGGGAAAATTTTAAAAATATATTTTTATGCTAAATATACCATATGAACTTCAGTTCATTATATCTTATTAGAAATATTTGCAATAACTTATTTGGCAGTGTTTCATTTTGTTATACAAGTTAATGGTTGTTCATCACACTGGAAATAAATAAAAATAATAATGTAGTTATTAATACTGTTTTTTCTTATTTAAAGTGTATAATGTGATTGTATGGATTGTAAGAAAGATAGGATTTCAGAAAAAGAAAGAGGATATTGTAAATTATTGAGTGATGGGAACAAAATAGATTATGGTCCTATAATTTTATTCCCACGATATTAGGACAAAACATTACAACACTTCCACCTGATGTCTTTTAATATCCAACTGATTGACTGCTTCCATGAAAGACCCAACTTCTAACATAGCCATGAAGACCATCCAATGTAGCTACATTCATCACTAAAAATGACTCTTGTGAAATTAGTTTTCATGTTCTCCTTCATCCAACTTAAAAATTTTCCTTTGTAATATTTAACTTCTTAAAGATGGTAGTTTGGTTGCTTTTATATCTTTACCTAATTTTCTTAATATTCTGTATCTTTCCTCTTATTTTTATTTTACCAAGTGTTGAGTGCATATGTATTTACCCACTTTACTGTGAAACACTTAAATAAAACCCAGAGCAACCAATTACCTTCAAAATTCACATAATTTTTAGAGTTCATCTGATTATGACAATTTCTTTTGAGTAAAGTAAGGAATAGAAAATTTCAGAGGTTTGTTAGAGAAAAAGAACAGCATTAGGAAGACCAAGGAGCTCATCAAGCAGGTTAAAGATAAATTTCAGGCAAAGTATAAAGCTGGATTAGGTTATAAAAAAAGATGTTTTGAACATCTTACATGACACTAATGAATGCATCATTTGAAAATAGATTATGGCACAGCCATAAATCTACCAAGACAAGGCTGTCCACCTAAACTGACTGGCAAGAGAATTAATCAGAGAAGCAACCAAAGTAACTCTGGAGGAGCTGCAAAGACCCAGATCTCAGGTGGGAGAATTCAGAGTCTAAAGATCCCATGGTGATGTCAAAATGGTCTTCAGTGTTTTTAATCCATTGACCTATCGTTGAGACAGACTAGATGATATGTGTCAAACTGATGTCATCATTCGCTTGAAAATAGACACCCCGATCCTACCTTGACTTAACCTCTTTCCGAAAGTAACTAATATGTTGACACAATATGTTAACCCTTACGTCCCTTATTAAAATAATTGGTTTTGCTGTTTCCATAGTAATTAATATTACGAATGTATATGCTTATAAAGCTCCATAAATTTCAAGATTAGTTATTCCAAAATTTGCTTGAGGATGAAACAGAGCTGGGCACTTTAATTCAATTTAATTTTTAAAATTAAATTGAAATTTTTAGCTTCTGTTTTTGAAACATGAGAACTCTTAAGTAGCGATGGAATCATATTTTTAAAAAATAATTATAATTTAGGCTCTACTTATGTATTGTGCACTGTTTTTTAAAAATCAAAACAAAAATAATAATGAACTTCGGATTATTAACCTAACAGTTCTTTCCTATTTTTCTATATATTTGCACACACACACACACACATATATATATATATAGTTTCTGATACACTTGTGTTTCTATTCTGTGGTTTTATTTAAAGCAATATAAATAAAATATAAATTTCTCAGTGTTTTTCTTTTTCCACCTTTATGTGACACAAGTGTGTTACTTGGCATGAAGGAATAAAAGTAAAGCCATTGCCAAGGACACATTGGTTTTGTTTGTTTTTTTCTAGTTTATAAATTTAAATTTAAGTGTTTTTGTGTCTGTGCACATTAATCTCTTGTAAAAAACAAAAAAAAAATACAAAATGACAAATAAATCATCTTCTTGATGTTTCATGTTGAAAAGGATTTAGAGATTATTTCCTAAGAAAGAAGGAAGGAGGGAAAATGGTGTGGAGATTCAAGAGTTGTGCAACACTTCCACATTAGTTCTCAGAAACAACAAAGTAATCAATCAGCCTTGATTGTAACTTGTGATATTTCTTGCAGAACAGAATGTATATTGTGCCTTATTTTCTAAAGATCATTAGTGGAATAATCAAACTTTGGATAAGAGAGAAGAAATACATGAGACACATGTAATGAACCGAAGTTCATTTTTGCTTTTGATTTGCTCACAGTTGCCTCTTCAAACTCTTCTTTTTTTTTTTATTCATTTTGTTTAGGACTTCATTTTTATCTTTCTACTTATATGAAACACTAGATCTCCATTTCTCTCTAGAATTTTTGTTTACTGCATGAAACATTAAGGAACACACTTTGCTGTCCATCTCAAATATTCTAAACTTGCCATTCCAGTTTTGTGGGACAAAAGAACAGTTCTTCTTACTCTACATTTTCTAATACAAAAGAGAAAATTGATATTATGTAGATGCTTTAGTTACTCATCTGTCTTAGAGAATATAATGATTACCTTAACCAAGGAAGGGTACAAAGGGAATTTCAACTCCTGACATATAGCTTCTAAAGAAAAAGGACTAATTGATTCTGGCCCTTATAAAATGCACTCACCACTTTTACCCACTTTTCACAGAAATTAACAAGATACAATGTATTTCCTAATGTTTAACCCATCTTGTTCATCCAATTTTGTGTTTTTTATGCAGCTATTAACCTTTTTTCTTATTCGGCAGTGTGAACTGTTGTGCCCGATATGGTTACAAGTTAGGCACTTCTTATTCTGATAAGGGCAATCCTTATACCAATGTAGTGACCCACAACTTGAACATGGGTTAGGAGGCAAGTTGTCTTGTTTCTTTTTGGACTGGTTTGATTTAGAGGGAGAATTAGATTGTTTTTCTTTCTTTCTTTCTTATGTGTGCCATGCCAGATTCTTCAAATGTTTTTCAAATCTTGGTGTACACTTACAAATCTCTGACAGTCTCCCGTTATTTGTTGGAGAGTAATGTTTGGCTCGTTTTCCAATTTGTTCAAAACTCTACATCTAATTTCAGCATCTTTAGATGAAACGAGTCCCTGAACAAATATCAGACACTTGAAATTATTTGAACTCAATTCTGACAGTTTAAAATTGTCACAATGCTTGTTCATGACTGATGCGAATGTAGTGTAATCTTCATTATCCTTTCTGGTTAAATTCATACACTTCCATCTCTTATGAAAAAGTGAAGTTTTAGCATTAAAAAGTTCTGTAAGAAGTTTAACCACTTCAGTAAATGTCAGTTCACTTGTTTTATGGGGTAAAATATAGTTCACAAATGTGCTCCATAGTGCCTAGTTTTTGAAGTAGTAGGCAAACCTTCTTAGAGTCTGCTCAATTCGCACAATTTCTGGTATATAAATCCTCATACCTTCTAAAATAGGAAGCAAAAGTTATGTCCTCGTCCGGAGAATATGCAAAATTGTCTATTGCGCCCAAAATCGTGTTTTGTGAGAACGCATTTTTGTTTTCACTAATTTGTCCTGTTTGTCAGTTCAAGCAAATTTCTTTGCTCTTGTTGAATTTGAAGTAGAATTTCTTCAAGTTTTTGTTGTCTGATTTCCATTTGTTTTTTTAATGCGAGACTTTCTTCTTCAATTCACTTTTGAAGTTCAAGCCTTTCCCTTTCAGTTTGCTTTAGAATTTCAAACCGTTCTTTTTGTATATTCAACTAGAGTTGTTTTATTCCTTTTTTGCTGTTCCAGTTGTTTTTCTTGCCATTTAGTTCCCGTTGATTTTGTTGTTCATATTGGAACTTAAGAAAATTGAGCATGGCGGATTTGAACTCGTCCATGTTTGACTATGTCCTTTTATTTTTTTTAGGTTTAAACCAAAATAGAATTTAATGGAAAAGAGAGAGAAAAACAAAAAAACAAGAAAACAAAATAACTTTAATTTCTTACTCACTCAGAAAATCACAAGTGCTTTTTTCTTTCTTTTTTTTCTTTCTGAGAGACATGAATTCTCAAAAAGTTCAGTGTAAGTTAGTTACACTTTTTTTTCCATTCGGGTTCCTTTTCTGGATTGCCAAGTACTGTTGAGTAGAACCAATATTGACAATTTCCACATAGTCCTTTTGGGGTCCTTAAGGGTCCTTGTCATGAAGTTGTTGTGGTCTTATTGGGGCCAGAAATAAAGACACAAAGAGAGGAATTGAGTTAACAAATATATTAACAGAAAAACAGTAATACAATCATATACAAAAGAGCAAGAATGTTAAGTCTGACTGTCAGAGCTGACTGCTGGAAACTACACTCTCTAAAAAGCAGTACCTGCTCTTATTTATAACTGGGTGAGTCCATCTGTGCATGGGTAAATTACCATAACACTTTCCTTACATTTTTTTTTAAGTTCTTCAATCTTAATATTCACCTCAAAATAAATTGGGTTTGCACTTAATTAAATATAACGTAGACTTATCCTGGTGGAATGCTTATCGAGCTTGTTTCACAGATTTTTATTTCTGAGTTGTGAGTCTGATCATAACACAGTGCATAATATTAAACTCTGTAAATATCTAATCTATTAGTTTCAGTACAAATTTACTTTTAAGAAAGTTTCAATTGATTGAACTCCCTATCAGGTCTTTATTTTTGAAACTCCAACTGTTGGTTATACTTCTCTGCATATTCCAATTTAAGTGCAATGAGAATAAATGCAAGTAGAAAAGAATTCTTATCTTTCTCTCAGTTGTAAGTCTTATACAATCCAAGATGGTTTTGTGAAACTATTTTTGGTTCTATTAACAATGACTCTCTTGTCTCTTTACAATCCTTTGAAGAGTTTGTATCTGGTAAAAAGAAATACTAAAGTAAAATGTCTTAAATCTATTGTCAAAACTTTTATGCATTCAACTAAACATTTAAGACATTTCTGTTTTGTATAGACTTAAAAAGTTCTTTTTGTAAAACATGCATGCTGTTATCTTAGTACAGTGGAACCTCGACATGCAAGTGACCCAAGTTACGAGCAGAAAAAAATGATGTTTTTTGCTTCAAGTTATGAGTTTTCCCTGAGGTACAAGTTGAACACACTAGCTTTGATTTTGAAACTTGCACATAGCCCAACCATCTACCAAGTTATCAAAAGATAAGCAAACTCTCTCAGCATCTCATGCGAAGAATGAGATCCATGCAGCTAGTTTCATTGTTTATCTTGTCAAGTACAGTTGTGGTACATTCTAATCTCTGTTGTGTTTAGCTCAGGTTTTGATTTGTGCAGTTATTTTGCCAAATTTATATGTTAACTCAACTATGACCCTTAAGATATTAAATCCAAAGGACACTGCTATGAAGAAGCAAGTGATTTCACTTGAAATGCAAAATCATTGCAAAACATGAATGTGGAGTATGTGTTGTTGATTTGAGTGTAGTACTTTGACAATATTTGCACTATTCTTAAACAGAAGGATACACTGCAAACCATATCACCAACCAAGGGCATTAGAATTCTTTCAAAGTTTCGGACTCCGCTTCACAAAGAGATGGAAATGCTGCTATTGGTGTGGGTTCATGAAAAACAACTTGCAGGGTATACCATGACAGAGGCAATTATTTGCAAGAAGACACAAGTGATTTACAGTGACTTGTTGAAGCAGGCACTAGGCACTTCAACAGACTTATACTCAAAATATTCATTTAAAGCCAGTCATTGCTGGTTTGATAAGTTTAGAAAACGGTCTGGCATTCACTCCGTTGTGAGGTATTAAGTTATATTTTTGAATACAGTTTGATTTCTTTAAGAAATTGTAGGATATTATATGGATTAATGTCATGAGAGAGTTCTTTCATGTTGGTTGTTTGGTTGATTAGCAACATATTGACCTCTGTGGGTTATACCAAAATCTAAATATTTTGAATGCAATTGTATGCATTCAACTACAGATAAAATGTATTTCTGGTTATTTTACTATAGATATATATTGTTGGTTATTTTTTTTGTTTTTAGATAAAAATGAATTGCTGATATTTTTACTATAAATATGTATTTTTATACTTTCATACTGTTTTTTTTTTTTTTTTTTTTTTTTTTTTTTTTTGGAGGGGTTACTATCATAGCTGGGGCCATAACAGGTGCTAACACACACACATCACCACCTCTAGTAATTATGTCCACACAAACATGTATATACACAAAAGTTGAGTATCATCCACCACATATTCAATTGTGAAAGCAGAATAATATTTTTATTACATCCGAACTCCCAAGAAAATTAAATTTTGGCATTAAATGTCCCATATGGAGTTGATATGCTGTTAATCAAATCAACTTAATAGAAGCTTACAAAGGAGCTGCAATATTTTTATTCTAAAATATGTAAAATATAACTGTCAGCTAAGGTATATTAGCAAACTGATAAATATTTCTGTATTTGATTCTGTTTTAAGTATAAGTTTGGCTTAGGTCATGTGAAGATTGAACATCATACATCAAGAATGTATTGTGAGATTAGCTAATTAAGCATTGCTCTACAGCAAAGTCTCTGAATGATATTATTGGATAGTTGCATGAAGGCTACTTTCACTTCTACTGTGATGTCACTTCCTGCCACTTCTGTTTGGCTAAAAGCCAAGGTTTAGAAAATGGTTGGCAGTTGAATGATGTCAGTAGTGCTCAATTTGGTGAGTCAACTTGAAGTTGTGCAGTGACATAGTGGAAGACAGCTGTTTTTGTTACTGTGTCAGTTGGATATAAATATGTTCTTGGGAAACAAGTGGTGTCTCATCCATGCCAAGAAAAGTTAATTGTAATCTTCTCTGCAGATATCCAAAATAGCAATTAAAGGAACTAAAACATGCTTGTATAGCAGATATTTACTTAATATCACACAGAGGCTCCCAAATGCAGAGCATCCAGTGTGGATCAGTCTTATTTCTATAGCAATGGTCTGGGAAAAACAAGCTTACTGGCAATTCGTCCAAAGCAAATTATTCTTTTGCAAAAAATCAGCATATGACTAAATGTTTATGTAACATACGATATATTCCTAAGATTTATGAAACACGTTGAAACTTTTATTCACTCTAGTCATTACATGTTTTAGTGCTAGGTGAATGAAGCAATAATCACAATTATATTTTAGTGTTAACTGTATTTGAATTTGGTATACCTGCAGGTATGGTTTTGGCATTTACCAATACCTACTCACTTTACAATTCCTTAATTAATTTTTTTGTAATAACAAATTTGATATTTCGGCAAGGTTGATGATTCATCAATGCAATTTTTCCATAAAATTTGTTTAAACTCATTGCAACATTCAACCTATTTTGCATCAAATCAAGAAAAAAAAAAAAATTGTCAGCATCATAGGACTAGTAATATTTTTTTTTAAATTGATAAAGAAAACCATTCAAGTATTCTTATTTTTTTAATGTATAGCAAAACATGTAAAATCTAATGCAATTTTCTGGATATTAGAATCTTTCTTTCTTTTTTTTATTGTAAAGCAATCTGAAATGTTTGTCTGAAATTAATTTTTATGTTGACTGATTTTAAAGTTTTTAGCTTGGGTATTAAAATATTCATGATATATTTAGACTAAGTCAAATACTTTATATACATTTTCTTCATAGATTAATAATTTTTAATATATTAAACAATTCATTTTGAATTTTTATTATAAAGAATTATGAAGTTAATTATTATTAATTGATGAAAAAAAAAACAACTGAAATTACAATTAAAAAAAGAATATAAAAATTATTAAAGGCTGATAATGATTCATCTAATATACAAATGAAAATTAATATTACACCTGATTCTGTAGACTGACAGTGAGTAAAGTTGTGATGAAATTCAGATGAATGAAATATTTGTAAAAATGAATAAATGTCAATCTTTTTTTTAAGACTACCTGATATTTCTTACAAGTGAAGAAGGTTGAAAAATGCATATAAATTTTATCAACCACCACCCCTTCCTCAATTACATTTAATTTACAGTATTATAGAGTTTGGCTTGCTACCCACACAGGTAGTCTATGGTGCATGGGTAAACATTAGAATACAAGATACTTCAAGGCTCCATAAATATTTCCCATATTTTCTTACCTATAAGATATAAGAGATACTGAGTCTTTTTTTTTTTTTTTTTTTACAAAGTGCTCATATATACTCTCAAATATGGTAGTCTGAAATAAAATTCATTTTTTATTCTTACACTTTTTCTGTTTTTTTTTTGGGGACTGACTCTTCCAATTGCAATTTTCATTTCTCTCTTTCTCAATGTCAAAGCAAACAATCCTGTACTATTTTTTTCAATGCTTATGTAACTATCTCATGATTTTTGGCAAGATTTTCCTGTGTGAAAATGTAGAATATTCTTTTGAATTTCAGAATTTCTTGATTCTTCATTTTGTTGTGGTGGTTGAAAGCCAATATCTCAGATGTGTGAAAACACTTACAAATGAAAAATATATATATATATATTTAAATATTTTTGTCAGAAAAAACATCAAAGAATTAGAAAACATTTCAGTTTCTTAATATTTTTTTTTTATTGAAAACCAAATCATTCTTGGTAATCAATTTGATATGAGTGAGACAGTTTTTTGACTAAAATAAAAGTTTTCCAATAATCTTAGAATTCGAATCTTAAATTTCTGAAAACTTTGGTTAAACATTTTTCTGATGTGTGAACATGCTTAACATGTTTGTTTTTTAAAATATTGTACTTTTATTCCATCATTGAAATTATAAATGTTAGTTCATTTTAATACCTTGACTTTTAAAAAAGAAACGGATAATGCATTTTAAACAAACAGATCTAATCTTTATTGTCCAATTCTAATTAAAATATGATTCTAAGAAAATGCCATTAGCAAGAAGAGGTTTGTAAAAAGAGAAGTATCAATATTTTGAAAATGTTGCTTAACAAGTCAGATTTTACTACATTCAAAAATGTATTGTTTAAATTGATAAATTTGTTATATTTTTGTTATAAATGATATTCTAATGAATTACTTTAAATCCATCAATAAAATGTAATATCATATTTCCCCTTTATCTATCAAATTGCATCATCCCATCATCTCTGATGTTATGTCACCCCCTACCCATCATCACTGATGTGATGTCAGGTTTCTCCTCTATTATACTCACTAAAAGTTATGATCACAACAATGATGAGATACTAGTCAGAAAATTTATTGAATAATATTTCAGTGATGAATAAAAGAATCAGTTAGAGACACAATATGTAAAAAAAAAACAATACCTTTATAAAACTTCTATTTTGTATTAAGTGACTTTCTGACAATTATCTTTCCCTCTAAGGATATTATATCATTCACATTTAATGAAAGTGTGTAAAACAGCAATGGAACTTCTTTTCTTTCTCCTTTTTTTCAACAACCAGAAAATCAGAATTACTTAATCCATTATATTATACAACCAAATTAGATTGCAAAAAAATAAGGTAAACTGATTTAAAATAGTTTTTCTTCTCTTTAAACTAAAGCTAATTTTCTCAATACTAGCACCTGTGGTGAAACCTTAGATATCTTTATAGCTTGAACACTATTCTAGATAACTCTGCAAATGTTTCCATAGTTCCCAAGCCATAGTTCTGAGCTTCAATAAATAAACTTTCTTACCTCCAGGTTGATGCTCTCCCCACTAAACAATATCACTGCAACAATATAGGCATGGTTTTATAGATTTCTTCTTTTGCATCAAAAGAGGAGGAGGAGGAGAGGAAATATATAACCATTTCTGGTTAAACACTACAAAGGCAGTAAATAAGTTGTTTTTTTTCCCATGTCTAGGAAAGGAAAATATTACACAAATGCAGACTTAAGCTGGGCAATTAGTAGCTTTCCTAATGCATTTTATTCTTTTTTGTTTTATTGCAAAGCATTTGTTTTTCTATGATGTATTTTAATCTGTTGCTTTGAGGATTTTTGTTTAGCTATATTTTTATTATTGATTTGCCTTAACCCTAACCTTAATATTCAAGTCTTTCTCGGATGAACTAGGTTGAAACAATGCAACATTTATCAACAGATTTTGAGAACCTGACAGCTGAGATAGAAAACTAGGAATTTTGTTTTTCTTTTCCACTTTCAGTCTGAATCAGTTTAACCTCGCTTCCACTTTACAACTCTCCCCACCATACTTGTTTCATAAAGTTATATTTGCCAACACTTCCCTACCTCTTATGTCTACCAATTATATAGAGAAAGTAGACCTTTTTTTTTCTTCAGATGTTTCTCTCTGTCCAGGGGGTTTAATGTTGTCCATCTCCCCTAATTGGTATGTGTACAGTATATTTCCTCCTTTCACTCTCTGCCCAGTTAGATGATCTTCTCTCTACCCCAAGAAAAGATTTATTTGAAGATGGATTTATATTGGCAAGGTGTTCTTGCTGCTCTGCAATTGCAGGTACATTCCATGTGCACATGACATATTTTGTGCCACATACAAAAATTGTCTTTCTGCAGTTGTTACCCCCACCAGCAACCATTATTGTTGTTGCTGCTGCTGCAAACAAAGCTTTGTAGTTTCTCAAACACTCCCCCCCCTTGAAATTATTCCATTAATATGTTAAATTTTCAGAAAAATTATCAGAAAAACCTCAAACATGTCATATTCATAAAAAAAACATGCAACTTTAAAACCTCATCATTTTATTCTTAAATAATTGAAATTTCATAAATGCAAAATTATAAATGTTGGTTTTTCAATCTTTAACAGAAGCAATTTAACAGTTTTAGATTTAGATTCCTACTCTATATCTGTATAACTATCAAAAGCAGACATATTCTGAGAAAGAAAGGTTTTATACTGTTACATGCTGAGTTACCCAAAAGTTCAGTGATATAAAAAAAATATGTATAACTGTTCCCGAGATAAAAACTTCTTCTCTGCTGATCTACCAAACATTATGGTTATAAACAAGCCTGGAATGCAAAAAAAATATTCTCTAAACCTTTGGAAAAAATTGTGTTTGTTACATGTAGTAAATTGCCTTAAATTGTAATATCTTCTGTCATTCACCAAAAATCTTTTTCCCGTAGTTCTTAAGTTTTAACAATTTTAATAAAAAATTTATTTTCTATGTAATAAAATTTGTCCCTGTCCTACAAACTTGTAAAATTTTGATTCAGTATGCAGCTGACATGAAACATAAAATTTCTGTCTTGATTTCTTTGATTTTTTGTAACCTGTTCATCAAAATTTGACAAAATTCTTTAGTTCTAAAAACATAATAAAAACCCCAATTTATTTAGTTTTAACTTTCTCCTTTCCATCATTGTTATTAACTCAAATTTCATATTTGTTAATTGTTAAAATTATTTTGTCTTCAAGGCAGTTTTATGACAGAATTTATATATATATATAAATGAAGGTCTCCAGCAAAAAATCATTTAACAACAGAAAATATACTAACAATACTACTCTGTCAAAGCCTATATGACATCTCCAAAACACAAACTAAAAGACACCAAAAATAGCATGGCAGATGAAATAAATATCACCAGCTTAAAACAACACCTGAAAAATGTTGTAATCTTTGCCTAAAGGAGAAAATAGCAATAATTACCTTTGCAAAATCAGATAAAGTCCTAAACAAAAAGATCAGAACTCATTTCCAAATAGTCATGAGGAGAAATTCCTCCTGTGCTACTTACAATCACACCATGACAAAGAAGACTAAATTAAATACATAAATTAAAATATCCTGATCATATTCACAAAATTAGAAAAAAAATAATACAAATAATCTAGGCACATAATAGTAGCTATCAAATCAATAATGACTACAGTTGAAAAGAATTTATCTAAACTTAATACAGAATTTGTTATGACTACTTCAAAAATATAAAACATTTAACATAAGAATAATAACCTATAAACCTCAAAAAACATTTTCTAACATATCTTGAAAATTAGCTAGAAGGACAGCGACCTCTTGAATAAAGATAAAATGTGATATAACAATCAATGGGATGCCAGTGGTTAGGAATCATGTCTCACATATTATGTCTGCTGTGAATTCAGTCCTTGTTGCATTACTCAGCTAAGCTGCATAAATATCTTCTTGGGCAGCTGTCCTAGAATAATTATGAGCAAGCCAATCACCTGTGACTCCAAACTTCTCTTGATGGCTGATATCCACTTATAATTTTGTAATAAGTATATCAGAATTTAAATTTTTGATTAAAAATTGGCATATTAACATTTTTAACAAACATACTTATTTTGCAAACTATTATTAATGAGGTTATCTCTGGATGCTCAGTAATTGTTAGATTTGGCAAAGCTTAGTAAATATCCCTGTTTGGAAGAGATATTGACTGTGCCTTGGTGAATGGACAAATTTAACATAAAAATAAGCAAATTTCAATAGATAAAATTATTTGCCAAAAAACTAGGCTGTTTTTATCATAATCTTATTAAAAAAAAAAAAGAAGAAAAATCCCTTTGCAACAGACAGAAATCAAGTCTTGAAATTTCTGAAGCTTTTCAGATTTGATTTATTTAATTCTGCAGACTTGGGAAAAATTTCCTTCAATTGATTTATGATTTCAATTTTATGAAAATTAATCATTTGTCAACTGGTTTCTCTTTTAAAGCTACATTTCTTTATTCTGTCTTTCTCTCAATCCACTCCCTGGTTTTTGATCTTTGAGTATAATAAATATCTGTGATTGAAGTTATTTGAAAGCATTTTTTTGTCATTTCAGTATTATTGCAATGAAAGTTTTAAAATTTAGAGGCCTGAAACAATGATGGCATTCAAATTAAAAAAAAAAAAAACTTTTGATTTTTTATGGCTTAACTTTTAAGAAAAAAACAAAAACTGCCATTTTAAAAATGTTTTTATCTTTTTGATATCATACGAATAAAAAAAACTTCAGTTTTTGCAAAATTCTTCCAGAATTATATGTATTTTTTTTTCTTACAAAGCTCTTTTTAATTGACATGGAAAATTTGTTTTGTATCTGTTGGGAATAGAAAGAGAATCAAGGATATTTTAATAAAGATTTATTAATTACCTCCAAATTTGTAAAGATATTTTCTACAATTTAAAGGAAAGTAATTAACATTCGAAGCATTACTTGAATGACTGAATTCATTATTTGTGTTTCAGGTTATAAATATATATGTCAAGAAAGCTGTAAAATGGGTTGGTTTTAAAGTGCTAACAGAAACTCAAAGAATGAATTCAGTTGTCGCAAAGCTTGGAATAACTTGTTGAAATTGAACATTTTATCTCTTTGAGTTTGCATAAATGTACTATATCTGATGGCATATACACCCCCTTTTTTATTTCAGAAACTATATTTTAGGTCTGATATGCAAAGTTATGCTAGAAGGTTAATGTTTACCCATGACCATATATTCAGTATTTGTACTTAGCCTAACCCCAAACAAATATGAAATGTAAATAATGTGTTTACAATTCAAAATATGTCTTGGCTTTAAATAAGCCATGAAGGGTTAAGCCATAAAAAACAAATCAATCAAACAATCTATCATTCTATCAACATCTATCAAATTAAATCTTCCTATTTTTTTCTTTTCACAATCAATGTTGATAAAGAAATAACCTAAAATTAGTTAAATTATTCATTTCTAAATAATTTAAAATTTTGAACCTCGTTGCTGTTTGAGTTTTGATATTTATTGACAATAGTGGATCATTTTGAAGATAATTAATTGTCCTAGCTATCTGAAGGTGTTTCACATAAGCTTGCTAACCCTTGCTCTGTCAAATGTTTGATCACCAAACAATTATTTACTCTATCTTATGCATTAACATCTGAAGTATTTCACTATTTATATCAAGCAGACATATTTAGGATTACTAACATAAAAAATTTTCATGCTGAGCTTATTTCGAATTTAGCAAAGTTAAGAATCACTTCCCTCTTCTGATATTGATCATTGTCCCACTGCATTTTGATTTCTTTTTTTTTATATTAATGTTCACTCTATACAAGATCCAAGGTCCAGGGCTACTGAAGGCAGTTTTTGTGTTGACAGTAAGAGACCTAGTATACGTGGATATGTTGGGAAGATAACAGTTAATGCTAAACTTGAAGAGGTTAAGACAAGAGTTCCCAAAGTTTTTTGTGTCATCACCCACTTTCACATGGAAAAATTTTCTATTGCCCACCTGTATCATAAATATTATAAAGTGTACCAAAATAGTTCAGTAAAAGTTTGTTACTGGTTCATAAACTGACTTTATGATGTAGTAAAAAATACCAAAGGAAGGTAACTAATAAGACTGTCTTATGCAGCTGCTGTTAATATTGTATTAAAGAACAAACAAAAGCAAACTTGATCATTGAAAACACACACACACACACACACACAGCTATATATAATTTAGCTTTATGGTTAGGTCTAGGCTAGCAATTAATAAAAATTCAACAAATATTTTTTTATTGTTCGTGGTCTTCTCTTATCTGATTTATTTTGTCTGAAGAATCATTTGAATGTTAATGACAGAAAAATACATAAATAGACAATACCAAAATATTTGTTTTTTTGCAGCAATATTTATATCTTATCTCAGACCCAGTTAATCTCAATTAGCCTCTTGTTTTGTTTTTGTTTTTTATACAGGTTCTTTGCCCATCTTCATTGAATATTTTTTTGGTAGCATATGTTGAAATAACTTTTTAATACTAAAAATCCTATGTCACCCACCAAAATTTTTAATCACCCACCATTTTCTGTTCATTTTCTCATCGCCTATAAAACACTTGAAATCACACACTGGTGGTTGATATCACCTAAGTTATAGTAGTTAGGAAAGCATCCTCCTTGGAGTCAGTTCCACGAAGCAACAGTTCTTAGGAGTAAATTATCTGAATGGAACTTACTCCTTACTAAAGGAATACAAGAGAATGAGGGTAGTTCACCTCAATGTATGTAGTGTGGTGGGTCTTAGCTGGGCATGTTAGAGTTGGGGGAACTAAGGAATGTAGCTTGTCTAAACATTTTTCATGTAAATAGTGATAGAGTATCAAGAGGTTGCAACATTTTTTCTGTAGGGAAGGAACTGTAGCGTGAAGACTGAGCAACTCCAGCCTGGCTCTTGTAGGGGTAGAGCATAGCAGGTGTTAGGTACTTACTGGGACAATACAAGGCATGAACCTTCTTTTTTTCCCAGCATCTTTAGCAATGGATCATATAAACAAGATTTCCACTTGAGGTCTGGGATAAGCTTAAGTCCCAATAGGTGTTCAAGACAAGGAGTTTCCTTGAGACAACACCTGTTCATTGTAATAGATGGAAATCCAGGGTCTGCTCAGTGATTATAAAACATTACAAGTTTGGTTTTTGAAGTATTGAATGTGACCAGCAGTTCCCCTCTCCATTTAGTTGCTAAAGCTATGTCATGGGAGAGATCAGCTGCCAGGTTTTGTTCATCTAAATTTTTGAAAGTGCATGATTATTTGATGATTAGACAGGAATTAAACCTGTTCATCACTAAGCTGTTTAAAAGTCATAAATAATAAAATATCTTTAATTCTGGAACAGCAATTGATTCTCATTCATCAAAGGTGCATGGGTTCAGTCTTTGACCAGATCAACTGCCTCCCACAAATTATGCCTTTTGTATTTGGCCTTCAGATTATGATTTATGCATTTGGAAAATCTTTTACATCTTTTGGTTCGAACATTGTTAAATTTGCTTTTACTTTCCTGGAAATGTGTTTTCTAATTGATGTCTACAAACTTGATCATTTCTGTCAGTTCAAAGTAACTATGATACACAATGTCATTGCATGAAAACATCATTTAATAAATAATATTGTCTAATGAAACATTCATCACTGTTATGACTAAATATCAAATTTAGACAAGGTTATTGCTGGGTTAGTGATGCTTGTTACTTTATTGCACTTACAATTCAAACCAAATGTTTTGAAAACATTAAAATAATTCAAAATGGTTAAAATGGTTAGTTAGAAAAATATACATTTGTCCTACTTATAGCTAACAAAGAGTATTCTAATTGATGTATTCCCTGATTAGAACCGTTTACATAAGGGTGTGTGATGTCTGTATATCCTAAAATTCAGTAATACTTTTGTTAATTTTTTAAAATTTAAATTACAAAAAATAATGTTTGACATCCTTAAAAGAAAATAATAATAAAAAATCTCAAATTTTAAACTCTTTCAGTTACTTTTGAGTTGGGATCTATCTATATATGTTTGTATGTATAAATGTGTGTAAGTATACAAGTACACACATTCAATTTTATATTTTATACTTGATATTGATTTATGAAGGGAAACAACTAATCTTGACTTCCATTGATGTCAGTAAATTAAAATATATAATTGGTCTTTTGGAAAGTAGAATATTTTTTGTTATAAAGGCAACGTTACTTATCCTTCATGATTCATTCATGTCTTTTTCCCTATTTGTGCCACAATTGAACCATATTACTTACAGAAATTTCCCCAAACCAATGTTGAAAGTTCCATACTCAAGCACAATACATTTCAGCCAGTTCACTCACTACCCATTTTCATTTGAAATGTTCACAGGAGGATTTGTTACTAGTTCATGTATTGTTCACACACACACACACACACACACACACACACATGTAAATCTGCTAAGTTATGCTGCCATGTTGTCTTAGTACCTTATACTGCTGCTGCTGATGATGATTTAAAGTCTTGTAGCCATTTGTTTTTTTTCAGTATCCTCTTTATTATGAGTATTCTTTGTTTATTTGTGACTTCTTTGTATCTGCTTGTAGAGGCACATTCCAGAGACAGTGGAGGTTGGGGGGGTTAGTTATTTTTTGTGTGTTTGACTGACTTTTGTTTCTTACTGTTTAAATAACAAATCATCCAAAAGAAAATGTCAGATGCCGGCTGCATCAAGTTTAAAAAAAAAAAACAAATTTGGGTTTTAAACAAAATGGGTCAGTTTTCAAGTTAAAAAAATTCTTTATTGAAGATAATTCAAAAGAACTTATGAGATTAAACCTCATAAATTCACTTGTAGTATTAGATATATTAATCTACCTATTTCTTAGGTGAAACATTGTCATTGACTAGCATAGAACCAATAAAAAAAGGTCAGGGTTATTCACATATTGATTAGCTCTTGTACCTATATTGTCAACCTCGAAGTTTTATTTTTTAGCCCTCTACCGTATCTAAACACTCTACACAAAAATATATTTGTATACATATTGCACTTTATACAAGTGGATATTATTGTGTCATTTTTTCAAATTATTTCTGATAATGGCCATCTTTCATCATAAGAATTTGTATACAATTATATTTAATACTAATAGTGTAAAAGTAATAAACAAGATGATAGTCTAGTAACAATGACGACTATAGCTATAGGGCTTATTTGAATGTTGGTAAAGTCTTTGTAGACAAACCAGTAAAAACACTGTCATAGAAAGAATTTGAGATACAAGTTAAAATTCTCTTAAAGGCTTATTCATTATTTCTAATTCTTGTTGTTGACTTAACGATCATTGACTAGAAATCCAAGTTGCAATACAGAGCATCAGAAATATAATGAAACAAATACCAGTTAAGCATTAATTATAATTGACAATGTTTCATCATAGAATCTTGAACATCTAATACAACACATAATAAAAAATAGCAAAATGAATTGATCTGTTTCTTTCTGCAGTAGACTGGTTGCCAACCAAGGCTATAGGACTCAATCTGTCCTTCTACTCAACTCATAGTTGGTGGGAGCAGAAGAGATGGATTCATCCCTTTCTCAAGGGTATTTGCATGTAAGTGAATGTAACAAACCCAACCAGAATTCAAACCCTGCACTCCAACTTCTCATTCCGAGCTGATATCCATTTCGCAACAACTCTCATTTCCTGTGAAAAACTTGTTTCCAACAGACATGGAAATGTAGTGGAGGCAATTTTCCTTATTCTCAGTTAAGATGAAAAATACCAAAAATGAATAGTATTCTTTATGTGCAGTATTCCCTCAGGACATAGGCAATCATGTCTCTCCATAAATACCTGTCCTTTGTAGTTTTTAAGAAATTTTGTCTTTTTGTTATTTTTCCTAAACCCTGTTTCTCCATCCATTTCCTCGAATTCATTAAGCATGTTATGCATTGTTTTCTTCTATACTCTTTGCCCTCAATCTGTCTTATGAGTATCAGATTTTCCAAGCCTTCCTTCCACATTATGTATCCAAAGATTTTCAGCCATCTTTTCCTGATGTTAAGTATGAGTTTCCTTTTTGTTTCCATTTTCTCAGAAACTTTGTCATTACTCACATGCTTGATCTATAGTATCTTCAGTATCCTTCTGTATAACCAAATCTCTGTTGCTTCAAGTCTCTTCTTTATCTTTGAGGAGATTATCCAACATTCACTGCCATACAGGAGGATAGATATCACTTAACAATTCAGTACTCTTTTCTTTGTTTCTAACAAAGTTTTTCTATATTCTGCTTAGCTTCTGGAATTTATCTTTGGCTATCCCAATGCTCCTTAGAATTTCAATGTCACACTTTCTGTCTTCTGTTAAAACACTTCCCAGATATTTAAGCTTTTGTACTTGTTTGATTTTGGTATCTCTGATTTGTAATTTGCATTTTGGGCTCATCTTTTTACTAACAACCAGGCATCCTGTCTTCCTGCAGTTGATATTTTATCCTTTTCTTCTCACCTTTCTTCACTACCATCTGTAGTAGTTTTTGTAGTTTTTTGTGTAAAAAGATTCCTTTGAAAAATTGTTTTCCAATTAAATATTTGGTCACTAGTTAAAAAAGAAGGATGCTGGGAAATTTTACACAGATACCTAATAATTTACAATGTTTCATCTAATAAATTAAAAACCTGATTATAGAATAATGATATAACAATTGCAATCATTAATAATGCAAATCATCATCTAAAATGTAAAACAAATAAAGATTACTACTGTCAGATGAAAAAACAAAGTAAATGAAAGAAATAGTCAAAAATTAATTATTTCTTCTCAATGCAACTGGTTTCCAAAATTTTCTAACTTTTCACATTCAGAAATTCAATTTAAAAAAAAGTTGAAACCTTTAGAAGCAGTTTTTGTATAAATACTGTCATGTAGAAACAACTTGAAATATCAGCAAGGTTTAGATATGTTGGTTTGCTTTAAGATTTAACAGCAAGTTAATAATATATTTATCAAAATTCTCCCCCCACCCCCGAGTCATGTGTCATATTATTAGTGTTTTTGTATGCAAATATCCCTTAGATTTCCTATTTATAATATTTTTGTCAGCATATCCCAAATACAGATACCCAAAAATATTGTCTTGGCTTATCACACTTTGGCAATATGGTTCTCACTCAACTCATGAGGCAATAGGGATATAGGGATATTGGCTTAGTATGTTTTATCTCTGTAGAACTGAAAGCAACTCTTTCTATTTATCTGCATTTAAGTGATCAACTTTAATGCTTAATTTTCAATGTACTGTTGTGTCAAGAACATAATCTATATTCTAGTTTTCATGTTTGTTTCAGAAATAATTTACATGAATTCAACTAAACCAGTCACATTTCTTATATAGATAATTTATAAAGAAGATGATTCTTTCATGATGTATAACACAAAACATAATTTATTCCAAATAAAGATTATAATTTAGCATATAATAATTTTATGGCACCTTTCTCATTTTCTACAAGATCCCTTTTCTATAATTTTTTTTTTTAAACTTAGAAATGTAAGGCAATTACAGTATCTTTGGTTCACAGTCTGTCATCATCTTTGTTCTTTTTTGTTACATTCCTTTTCCTACATTGCAGACATGAAGAAATTTTATAAATTGTCTTAGGTTCTTGTTTTCTGCTAGCCACAAAAGGATGTATTTCTTCTGTAAAGTAACTCTCACAGTACATTGCCTCTTCAAATATTTCTTGTTTGCTTAATCTTTTTCTTTTACTATAAACACAATTCTTTCTTGACTTTTATTTAAAAACAAAACAGACTAATCTCTTGTGACCCTGTGCCAATCTAGTTGAAGTGTTTGCTCGTAGGAATGCCAAACATTCCTTATTGTTTAAAGAGTCTTTGCACAATAGTAATCTGCTTGAAAGTATATTTATCACGGAGCTGAATTCAGCCAGGTACTTCTATCCAGCTATGAACCAAGTATTCATTTGTCAGTACAGATTTATTGATATGTAAAATAAACACTGAATATTACTTTTTTCTCCTCCTTTTTAATCAAAGGATTCAGATATCTTACTGCTTTGAATTATATAAAATTGGTGTCTCTCTTTCACATGCAAAGACTTGAAAGAAATATTTCTGAACTCTGCTTCTCTTGCGTTTCTTCATATTGATTAGATCTACAACTAATTTTCTGACATTATCTTGTTTGTTACATGATGAAAGTAAGGGTCGTCTTTTCTTTCAATTCGCTCAATGGTTGTATTTTTTCTTTTTCACTTTTTATTTCCTTAAATTTGCTTTTGCTGGTTTTCAAACTTCAGAGGATTTTTCTGGTAAGCAGCAGCAGCAGCACCTCATGTCTCAACTATAATGGCATTTAGTGCTGCACACACGGATTTTTTTCTTCTTACAAAAAATTTTGGCAATTGAAGAGAAGTTCTTTTAAAAAGTTTTCAAATGATTAGACAATTACCAAGGAGAGCCAGATCACCTTGCTTGTACAATAAAATCAGCTTGTGATTTTCTTTCTTTCTTTATCCAGTCATCATTTTTTTATTTTTTATTTTTTTGAAAGGCTGTAGTGAATGCAGCTACACAAACAATTTTTCCAGAATTCTTGCTTCCACAACTGTGCCTGATTATCCATTTTACTTAACAGAGGTCACATAATAATGATTTAATAATATTTCTGTGATCCCCATCTAATTTCCTTACATATAGCATTAGAACTGTTAGAAGTTGAAATTAAACAAATTTAAAGAGAAGGAAGAAATCCAAGTGTCTGCTTTTTATTCACTGGAAAATCAGTGGTGTACTTGTTCAACTTAATTTATTTTGGTTATGGTTGAGTGATCTCCCTTTATTTATAATGAAGAAAAAGAAAGAAAGGATGAAGTTTCTTGATTTTGTATTCATTAAGCAAGGAATAATCTCTGTTTAGTTCATATGACTGCATGGGAATGCATGCATGTATGGAAGGAAGGACCTGAGTGGAAACTTTGCATTTCTCTCTCTCTTTGGAATACTTACTAGTACTATGTATACATTCCATATCCAAAGCTTCATCATGCTGATATGTACTTAAGTCACATGACTAGTTGACATATATTGCCTTCATTCAATTACATGTGTCAAGGACATGACCTTTGAATATGTCCTGTATAATTTATTTTTGTTATGTCCCGTTACTGTATATATTACACACATTTTTTAAAATGTTTTTTTCTTTTCTCAAAAGCAATATTTACTCCATTGTGTAAACCATAGCATTAATTTAATTGATTCTTTTAAACTAGCATCCTCATCATTTTTAAAAGTATATTCTGATTGATACACTTTTGGACTTCTTCATTGTTGTGATAAACACAACAAAGATGAAGATGCTAGTTTAAAAGAATCATTGAAAAGAAAAACTCAGAAATTTAAATGCAAGTAATTTGAAAATTTATTTTAAATGTTTTGTCTTTCCTAAACTTATTTTTCCACCATATCAATTGAGTATCAAATTCAAAGGCACCCAGGATTTAATGAAAAATAAGTTGTGGTTTTCAACTTATTACTATAATTCATCAGTTGAGTATCTCAACTTTATTTTAATAAATAATACAAAAGAATTTTCCATATTTCCCTACATATAAAATACACAAACATATAATATGCATCAATGATTTGGCAAAGGATATTTAAGGAAACAAAAAAGTCAATATACTTTCAATTCCCAACCCTTCCTCATCCAGGTTTTGGTAACAGCTTGTGGGGACAGGGAACTTACCCCCTTGTTTAAAATAAAACTAAGTATTTGTGCAAGAAATACTCAAATGTATAGGTGTATAGGTGCCAGTTACTCTCAACTTGTTAGCTTACCCCAATGCAAAAAGTGATTTTTTTTTTCTTCAGCAAAATGTGTTTGGATAAAGACATACACAAACTCACAGTGGTGTGAAATAAAAATCTGTTTGAATCTGGACAGTTCATTGTTCAATACAGAGCAGGGTTTTTTTATAAAATTTCTTAAACTGGTAAAAATGTTTAAAAAAAAAAAAAAAAAAAAATATATATATATATATATATATATGTGTATGTATGTATTTTCCCAAACAAAATTGTATTTGTTAAAAAAATAATCAAAGCACACATCTAACATTAAAACTATTAGGTAGAGTCTGGGGATGTTTTGAAGAATAAGGTTGATAAACAAAAATGGAAATTATGTATGACTCAACCTAATATATTATTGAGACAATGACTTATATTGCCCCAAAAATGGAGTTTAAGAATTTCTTTCTTCTGGAATGTATACAGTGCGCTGATTTTCATAATCTTTCCTAATTATGTATGTTATGCTTCCTTTTTGTAACCAAGCAACACACTATGCAAGCATTGTCCACTGTCTTCTTGTAGGCAGCATAATGAATGATTGTCTAGAGAAGACATCTTTCTTGTTGATAAGCATATATACTTTTTCAATATGGCATTGACATATCTTAATTATTTGGCCAGAAGATCACAATCATTCACTTATAGTAACAACTAAAAAAAATAATACTTTTAAAATGTTTTCCTTCCTATATGTGTGCATTGACACATATATTAAATGTATGCTATATACATTAAACTTGCAGATGTTCCTGACCTTGAAAGGATTTCTAAATATCTAAAATGAATGTGCTTACATGGGTTCACTCTGTATCAATTGTTTTTGCTAGTCCTAAAATGTTGAATCTCTAAGTATTGCATCATTTCCAGTAATTAAGAAAATATACATATTTTTACTGTTTATAAAAATTTTCAAAAATAAATAATGAAACTCTCTTTCAGTTTTTAAAAATATTTATTTGGAAAAAAATCTTTTTCCAAAATATTGTACTAATTTATATGCATAAGAATTTTTTTTTTTAATGTCAGCTATATTATTTATTTCTGTTCATGCCTTTCCCATGGACTGGAATATGAATTGAATGGAAATTACCTCAGAGTTTTCACTTCAGCTGGTCAATTCCATTTTTTATGCTGGTAACCATTTGACCATTAGTAATTTTTTAAAGAATTTTTCATAGATGCCTAAAATGACAGCATTTACAGTTTATGTAGTGTCATAAAAAGATGTTACTGTTTGCAGTTTGACTCTAAATTTACCTGTTATGACATTTCATGATCATGGAAGAGAGTGTCACCTATACCATATTCATAATTGAGTCAAGTTAACCTTACAGACTAATTATCAAATTCCAGTCAGCCATTTTAACTGGTCATAAGATACAGGCAAAGAATGAGCAGCTTTATAGTGTGTCTCTGTGTGTGTATAGATTTATTATTATCATTGTTATAATACAATATAGGCAAATTATTATTATATATGAAAATAAATTATTATTAATGTAATAAATTGAAATAAATATATATACTAATTTATCTGGCCCAGATGAGCAATGTTTATATGAAACTTAAACCAGTCATGAGAAACGTCCATTGAAAGTGCTCTGAGGAGGATAGAGAAGCTGATGTGGGTTTTGCTGTACTTGGCACACTTTGCCATGGCTTGCTGAACTTCCTACAGGAGTCAGTGAATGTTTAATGACCCTTCTCCTACATATCAATGAATCACGATACACTATAACCATTAGTGTTTATGCTCCAATAATGGGCAGTAACATCATTTTAAAGGCTCAGTTCTATGAGAAGTACAGTTGCAGCCAAAATGTTCAGTATGGCATTGTTTTCATCAGAAAAGTAGGTATCATTTTTTATCAAAGTTGTTTTATATTCTATAAATTTCACAGACAATAAATACAATATTATTTGTTATTGTCTGAAATTTTGGTGTAATTTGAGAGGATAATACAAAAGTTATGGATGATTTAGTGATTTACTGCAAAACCCATGGCAGCCAAAATGATCAGAATGGTTGCTTTTACTCCGTGTTTTAGTATATTTAACCGGCGAACGCTAATTTTTTAAATTTGTTTACATGACGGTTCGTTAACTAAACATTAGTAAGAATATCTGCAGTGTAATTTGTTAATATAATGCCACTTACTCCATTACCAATTCATCAGCAGATTATTAAGCTTTGAGAGAAGGATAATTTAAGTATTGGGTCTATTGCAAAGATTGTTAACAAGTCAAAAAGTGTTGTTCACGGTCTATGATGATTGTGGTTCGTGTGAAGCAAGAAAGTCTACGGGTAGGCCAAGAAAAACGGCCAAGAGAGAAGATCATGCTATGGTAAATTTGGTTAAAAAGGACATATTTAAAACTACTGCTGCTGTTTCTCAGGAAATGAGCATTGAACTGAAGAAAATTTTATCTCAAAAAACTGTGTCTCGTCGTTTAGTTGAAGATGACCTACAAGCAAGAGCACCTGCAGTGAAGCCACTGATCAGCTCCAAGAATAAAAAGTGTCGTCTTGCCTTTGCAACCGAGCATGTGTTGTGGTCTCAAGAAAAATGGCAAACGGTGCATTTCAGTGATGAATCTAAGTTCATGTTATTTGGCTCAGATGGGAAAAGGTACATTTGTCGAAAAGTAGGTGAAAAATTGTTGCCTAAATGCGTTATGACTAGTGTTAAATTCAGTGGAGGAATTGTCATTGTTTGGAGGATGATATCTGGAGATGGTGTGGGCTCTTTGGTGTGATTACATGGAAAGGTAAATGCAGGAGTTTATAAACAACTTGTAAAAGATCATATCTTGCCTGTGCTGAGAAATTCAACTAAGTGACCACTCATATTCATGCAGGACAATGCCCCATGTCACAAGGCTAAGGTGATCATGAACTTCCTCAAGGCTGAAAAGGTTATTGTTATGGATTGGCCTGCTCAAAGCCCAGATCTCAATCCTATTGAAAATGTGTGGAATATTCTAGGAGAACGTTCGAAAGCCAGAAATCCTAAAACAACCAAGCAATTATAGAATGCCCTTGAGGAAGAATGGAATAAGATCACCCAGCAAGAAATTGAAAATTTAATTTCCTCATGCAGTTGAAGATGTTAAAGTGAAATTGAAGCTAAAGGGCTTCACACTAAATATTAAATAATTCCAGTATTCTCTGTCATTTTTGATTATTTTGTTATTTTTTCAACCGTTCTGATCATTTTGGCCTCCATGGGGTTTGCAGTAAATCACTAAATCATCCATAGCCTTTGTATTATCCTCTCAAATTACACCAAAATCTCAGACAATAACAATTAATATCGTATTTATTGTCTGTGAAAATTATAGAATATAAAACAACTTTGATAAAAACTTATACTTACTTTTCTGCCGAAAACAATGACGTTCTGAACATTTTGGCCGCAACTGTATACTCTACATGATTCCAAAAGATGAAAAGATTGTTACTTTAATGTCCAAGTTGGTGTGGATGGGGAAACCTGGAGTAGTTTGGGGAAATATGATGCTGGGAAAACCAACACCAATGATTTAATGCTTCTCAAACTTTGCATTGAGTTGAATCTTTTTATCTCCAGCACTCAATTCAAGCATAGGGGTGATCATGTTACTACATGAATGCATCCTCATTCACACCAGTGGCATCTCATTGATTATGTCATAATCTGCAAGAGAGATATGCAGGATGTCCATATTGTTAGATCTATGCATAGTGGAGATTGTTGGACTGATCATGCCCTAGTGAGAGACAAAACAATGGAAAGCCTCCTGCATGTGTGAATGTCGTAAACATGCACACCCTGGAAATGCATAAATCACTAAAACAACAATTTCCTGAAATCAATGATACATCTTCATGGGACTCCTTGAAGTAGAATATATATGAAGTGGCTGAGGAA
>OZ038505.1:46441170-46666170 GCA_964036315.1 Acanthosepion esculentum
CTCTCTCCATTTTATTTGCTGGCCTTTCAGAAGGAATGTCTTTTCTTTTTCTTAAAAAAAATTCACTTCATTGCATTTCATCTCAGTTCCCCAACAAGCTTTTAATACTTGGCTTCCCATCCATAATACCACATTTCATGCAATGTAATGTTTTTGTTTTTGTGGTATTGTGGAATGGAAAAGTGATGGTTAGCCTTAAGTCCATTAATAAATGAATATTTAAGCCAAAGTCCTTCATTAATACAGCTTTAATGAAAGATCGTTGACAAGGAATGAGTTTTTTTAATATTTTAATTAACTTTTCCGATTTCTGTACAAGACAATTCCTGTCTGGAGCCAATGAATATAAATCTTGTCCAAACATTTGTGATCTAGTGGTTTCATCCATATGGTGGTTTTCTAAACCTAACTTAGATATGGCACAAGGCCGAAAGTGTCAGGCACCCAGTGATGATCAAACTCACTATTCAGTCATAATTACGCTTTCATCCATGTGTGGCCATTATTAAGAGCAGAAAAAATCTGTGGATGCTATACATTTTTGAATTTTTTGAATTTTTTTTTTTTTTGCTTTACTCAGCATTTGCCATTTATAAATTATTATTAATTATATGCTATATAAGTAAAGAATTTGTATCTATAAATTGGTAAATATATTTCAAATTCCAGTTCTGAAACTGAAGATCTTATTTAGTTTGGGGTTCTTGATTTTATGAGACGAGCTTGAAAATATGAAGCTTTACTTTTTTATTTTTTTTTGCAATATTGTGTTGTATATGCATATTGTTTATGAACATTTAATGTATACAAGGGAAAATATCTGTTTCTAATGGACTATCTTCCTTAATATGAACACAAATAGCATTTTGACTTAACAAACAGCAAGTTAACCTATAGGATAGGGTTGTAGTTATGTCCAACATTGATAATAGCTAGAAATATGGTCAAAACATGAGATCACAAACATTTAGTCTGTATTGATATTCCTTGCATCCAAACATATTCAAATTAACTACCTAAACAAATTAACTCAAAAAATTTAAAAAAGAATTCTTTATGCAAGTATGTATGTTCTTTAATCATATTTGTATTTACTAAGCTTAGCGTAGTTGAGCCCAAAACTACAGTAATAAGTTACTCATCAAGAATTGAAACCACCTCACTAGTAAATTAGTCTCTTAGATGAATTTGTTAGTCATTATGCTACAATAGTTGTTCATGTGACATGTCTTTTATATGAATGTGTGTATTTCTATCACATATAACTGTAGTAGTAATATATTGTGTTTGTACTACTTTGAGAAAGTGAAAGCATATGTGTGATAATTTGTTGTGAAATAACATTGATATCCATAGATGTGGCTAAGAGGTTGATGCCTGCTCTTCTCCAAACTTAACTTTTTTTTATTGTGTGGCCATGATTGTATTATTCATCTAAGATCTTCATATTTAACAACTTCATATCTTTGACTCTATTCACTAATTCCTTTTTTATACTCATAGTATTAGATATCATACTGTGACACTATTTAGCTACAGTGGTTAATTGATTAATTAATTAATCACAGAAATTAATAACGGGAATTACTAAAGCAATAGATAGATTGAAAGACATACTGAGTGACATTATTTGTTTCTTTTTGCAAAGATTTTTTTTATTTTGTTTTCATTTGCGGGGCGGAATATGATTGTTCTTCCTTTCTCACAAGAAAACAAAGTCGTAGAAAATTGGATCTCAGTTCTGTCAACATTAATTAATATCCTGATAAGAACAGCGGTTTTGGCCACACATGTACCTTGCACTCGAGGTTCCGAATGTCGGTCGGCCACGTGTGTAAAGGTGTGGTTGGCGAAATTCGGTTAACAAGGAAGACGGAATTAATCGAATTAAGCGAAACCAAAAACATGGATATGGACAAAGACTATATGAAGAAGGATTTTTATCACCAGGGATGGTCACCTGATGGTTGAAACAATAAGGGAAAAAAAAAGATTTTGTTCGTCAAATGAAAACTACCCAGTTAAGGGTTGATTACAATAGTTGAAAAGTCAGCAATAAATGTGCTGGATGATGACCAGATGTCCAGAGTAAGATAAAAATAATTCTGTGGGCACACTCTGGAAGGTTTAGAAGAATTCTGTTGATAACAGAAAGGAATTTTTTTTAGTTATGGCCATGTGGCGTTCATAGAGATTTTTTGGGGGGGATGACATGGAAAAAGGATAATTCTTTTTCTTTCTTTTCTTTTCCTTTGGAGTGTTAATGTAAGCCAACACCAGCCTAACCATACCCACACCAGGGTAGCATGAAGTGGTAGGCAGAGGTGAGAAATATGGTAAAGAAGGAGAAACTTGTTGACGCCCACGAGGAGGTTAGTGTGAGGTACCAATGTGAGAAAGGAAGAGTCTTAGGAGGATAATTCTCCTCCGACCTCTCCTCACAGAAGGTGAGGATATGAGAAGGAAGGGAATTCTTGTTGACACTCCTCGAAGAGTGTGGGTATGAGGTACCGGTATGAAGAGGAAGAGTCCTAGGAGGGTAGTTCTCCTCCGACCTCTCCTCACGAAAGGGGGAGAACCCCTCTGAATAAAGCATGATAGATTTCCAAAAATGGAAAGTGATAAATTTTCCTGTCAGAAAACAAAGAAAATCCTTATTGGGGATTTGAAATTATCGAGGGACCCAGACCGCGTCTGGCCCCATACCAGGTTTTGGTCGATGTCCATATAAACAAACGTCCCCGGGCGTTCATTCAGACAGTCCAGTCCAGTACCAGTTCCAGAGTTTGGCAGTTGGCAGTTAAGAATAAGCCTCACAGCAGGTGACCGCACAAATTCCATGCCTTTTGACTTAGACTTCTAGCCAAGAACAGTTCAGTGAAGTCCAACTTAGATTTTTCCACCAAAGCCAGTTGACAAACGTCAATTGAAGATACCAAGGCCAATTTTAACAAACATCGATTGAAGATACCAAGACCAGTTTTGACAAACGTCGATTGAAGATACCAAGGCCAGTTAACAAACATCACTTGAAGATACCAAGGCCAGTTTTAGCAAACATCGATTGAAGATACCAAAGGCCGTTTACTGAAACATAACTTAAGATACTAAAACTTGCTAAGAAACGCAGAAGTGTCACAATCCATAGACGTGGGCTGGGAGAGAGAGACGTACCACTGTATCCAACAAACAGATAGAAAGTAAATTGTTATTCCTTAGCAACATTTGAACTCCTTGAATTATTCCTTTATTTTTCTTCTATATTCATTTGTGCAGCATCACACTTGACCCGGATTCGGCTTGCACTACGGCTCGACGCCTGGTTGATCTCGTCAACCTAAGATCAAATCACAACGTGGGTGGGTTGGACCGAGATCAAAGTAGTTGCTGCGGTAAGCAGACGTTGGAGGCGAGCTGGGGACGACAAGGCTGATGCTGTATCTAACCAGACATCATCCGCGACCAAGACAAGAGTTAGAATCTCACATCCGATGCCGTGGTGACCAGCAGGGTTAGAATGTCACATCTGTCGTCGTGATCAGGACTTCAGCGGGTGTCCCAGGGTTAGACTGACTCACATATAGTGTCGGGGTCAGCGTCTCAAGTGGCGCCACTACCAAGATAACACCCTGGATCAGCAGCTTCCACATGTGTAGGACGTCACAATTGGCGACGTGACTACGAAGTCACAACCGGCGCCGCGGCCAGACCGTCACAATTGGTGCCGTGACCAGGATGTCACAACCAGCGCCGCGGCCAGACCATCACAATTGGTGCCGTGACCAGGATTCGGCTCGCACTACGGCCCGACGCCTGATTGATCTCGTCAACCTACGATCAAATCACAACGTGGGTAAGTTGGACCGAGATTAAAGTAGTTGCTTCACGGCGAGACCGTCACAATACTATTCAAATTTCTTTGAAACTGGTAGTTGGTATTAATATTTTACTAGTAGCCTGAAATTTGTGACCAAACATATCATTAGAAATAAGCTGAAAAGCAGACTAGTTAAAAATTAATAAGTGACAATGCTTCATTTAAGAAATTAAAGGACTATTACATGTAACACCTGTACTGGCAGCATTAGTGTAGAACAAGAAAAAAGTATAGTTATGCAGCTAAATTTGGATGACTCCTATTGGTTGCCTTTATAACAATATAGCACTGCAATAGAATGGCATACTCCCATAAAGAAGGGATACAAGTTTAAATCTTGCTGAAAGATTATTTTTTATTTTTAATCCACAATGTTTACTAATGATTGTAAAAAGCAACTGAAATTAAGCTAACTTATAATTTATTCTGAAATACAGCTGCTGAAGATAACTCTGATTTTTAACTGAAGTTTTGTCAATATAGAAGAGAATGGTTTGTTGATCATGTAAGGTTTTGTATTAACTTTCTTTCATTGCAGATGTTAAATACTTTGAATACTTCCAGTTCAACTTTGGCATCCTGGGTATGATGTTAAACTACATCCGCGTCCTGGGTAAAATGATAAATTACATCCAACAGCAAGGCCTCTGATAATACGTTTTTGAAAAAATAATGTTGCCAGCTGTACGTGTTTTAAAAAATATTATCAGCTATACGTTTTTGAAAGAAAAAAAATATTACCTGCTAAATGTTTTTGAAAAAATATTACCAGCTATACGTTTTTGAGGAAAAAATATTAACAGAAATAGATTTTTGACAAAACAAAAATATTACCAGGAGAAAAAAAAAAGTTGTCGGCATTAAATGACCCATTGAGGTTGATATGCCGTAAAACATAACAAACCAAACCAGTTCAACTTTGGTTAATGAAATAAAAACCTTTTCCATTTCTCTTCTTACAAGGGGAAATTACTGACCAAATTATAAACTTAAATATTTTAGAAATCATTTTTAATATTATTTTTCTTTGTTCTTTTCAGGTAAGTTCATTTTTCATTGATCAAAATTAAGGTATGTGAATCAGACATTTTATATTTTTGTTAAATTATTACATGATTTTTTCTTTTCTTTTTAATGATCAGTTTCAATGAAATTTGAAATTCCTGCACTTTATTTTAATATTGTTTGTTGGCAACAAAGGAAAATTCACTCCCAATACAAATGCTAGTAGTATATTCCTAAGGATCCTCTATTTTACCATTATTGAATACAGCTTTTCCAAAATCTATTCTGTGTACCAAAAGACTCACTGCTTTTTTTTTTTTTTTTGTAACTTTTGGATTGTTTCACTTGAATAATCAACACTAGTTATACATATAAGTCTGGATAGTGGGGGGGTAAACTTTCTATAAAAGGAAACGATACTTGATGTTATATGACCCATATAGCTGACAATGTACTGAAAAAATTTATTCCCAAATTCAAGGAAATGCTCCTCTCTTAAGTAAAGAATGAGGAGTGGCTTTCTTTTAAATAACAGGTTTTTCAGTACAAACCCCTGTTTATATTTTTTGTTTTGATTTTTTATGTTTTTTTTTATGGTAAAGCAAGTCATTTGGGAAAAGTTTTAATGAAGTTAAATTTCATCTTCATTTCCTTTTTATTGGGTTGAATTGAAGTAGAATTTTATTTTCATACTTTTTAATTATGCCCATTCCAGGAACCATAACAAAGTCTATTTAAGATGACCTCTTATTTCTTTTGGGACTTTTATATGCATATATTAAAATACTGCAAAATTCCATATAAAATGGCTTTTATTGAGAATTTAATCCAATGTATTGGTGGGCATGAAATTTCAGAACCTAGTTCAGTTTCCAGCTGAGCTTTCAGATTTTCACTTTGCATTAAAATTGTTTAAAAGAGAAAAAAGTTGAATTTACTTTTACTTGCACTGTCTCCTTGCTCTCAATACCTTTAAAGATGGCAAAGAAAATTAAAAAAATAGAACATTTTCTCCTTAGTTTCAAATCTGTCCATAGTAACAACAGATAGTTTTTAAACTCTTCTCAATATAGCCCTGCGTTAAATATGGAGGAAATGTCAATGGAATATTGTATTCCACCAAAACCAGTACTTGAAACCGTGTCTTTTATCATGACATAAACAGTGACCATTAGATAACTCAGCTTTTAAACTCATTCTCTTGATCTCAGAGATATTTGTAGTAATGCAGAGCATGGCTTACCTCATACAAAGCGTGCACAACGACTGTCATTTTATGAAATGGACATCACACCTATACAAATGTATGAACACCTGCCACTTACTATATAAACAGCTACATTACTTGGTACTGATGTGTGGTAAAGAAGACATAGGCAGAAGACTTTTCACAATATTTGATAAGCTTCATCTGGTATGAGGGGCTGCTGAAAAGTTCTCAACCAAGTGAAGATGATTTTTTTTTTTTTTTTTAAATTTTAGTGTTTTGACAGATTTTCAGGATCCCCTCATGTACAGGCAAATAATTTAAATTTGGATAGGAAAATTGTTTTGCACTTGTTTTGGAAGTAGATGAGGCTGTTCTTATTAACAATATTTTTTAATTCTTTACCTTTTACTAAGTAGCAACTAAGATGGATAATACATGTTACCTGAAGAGAAAATAATGACATAATCAAGATGTTGACATTCCACACTATTTCAAACAAAAAGTTGTGAAGGAACCCTCCCCCATAAATAATGGAAAAGACAATAGCAGTTAGTAGACTTCTAGCTTCTTGCTTCTCAACATTGATCTTCAAAAATTTAAAAGCAATGTCAATTTTTATCTTCTTAATTCCTGTTCTTTTATTGTTCTCTTTCCTTAATTTTTTTTGTCTTATATTCTCTTACACACAGCAACTCCTTGTGTCTTAGTAGCTTTATTGCCTTGCTTAGGATGAAATGGTAAAAAAATTGAGAAACCTATTTTCCTGAGAAATTGTTTTAATAGAAAGATTTTATAAATTTCAACCAAAAGTAGCACTGGTTGCTCAGTCAATCAATGTCAAATATTTCCTTATAAGGAAACAGCTAATATTACCATTACTATTAGCTAGGATGACATTTAGCTGTCCATCAGTCACTACTTTGAGATATGCAAATTTAACTTCTCTCAACATAGCCAATAGATACTAGTGGAATTTATAAGTACACTCAGTACTCTTTTTGCAGTTTTGAAATAACACAGTCCAACAAAAAGAACTGATTATTTTTTGCGATATTTTTTTTTACTTTAACATAGTTTAAACATGTCCTTGTGTGACCACCAAATTTGTTGCAAGTAAATATGATCAGTCAATTATAATTTACAAAATGCTGAAACTATGTAACCTGATTAAGTAACAATTTAGCTAATGTAAAATAGAATCTGATCTTTTTTTCATGTAGTGATGCCCCACTCTCTGGTGTGGGAGGACCTATCTACTGTATATACCCCTGGCTGTGTGTAACCACTCCATCACACAAGATGTTAATTTTTATTCAAGATATGCATGAAGATATATCACCATTAAATATTTCCAGTGACGAGTGTGATTTTGTACCACTGAAAAACAACTGAAAATGTGCATGTTTATTGTCTAGTAGTGACACTGAATGATTATGTTATACATAAAATTCAATTTATTTGTATATGAAAATTAACATTTTTTTAGTAAATATATTTGGATGGAACCTATCTCTAATTTTAATATGTACACTGTATATTTTTTTTTTTGCACAGTAGTCTCTGGAACATATGCCCCCATGCAAAAAAGAGAATTGAGTGTACTAAATGTCAAGTTTTTCTTTTAAGTTTTTAAAACAATGGCAACATGTTTACTTTTTCTTTTTTTTTTGTTTAGAATGTAAAATTTTTATTGCGAAGTCAGAATTTTATGACATGCATTTCTTATTTACCAGGCAAATATTATCTGTAAGAATCTTTGTGGCTTTCCGCTGTTCCTTGTCACTTTAGGAGTGTTGACTTCCATCTGTTTACACTTTATCAACAGACTTTCTATTGTAATTCTTTCTTATATGCTATCTCAGACTTCATGAAAATGACCTGCTGCTGTTGCCGCTACCACCAAACTTTTATAGTTTCTTAAAACTTGGTGCACAGTTTTAACCTGTTCTAAAGATAATATTCACTATTCAGCAACTAAAAATGAATTTTTCCCCAAAAAATTAATTTGTGAGAGATTGACCATTCCTTACGTTTTTGTTGGTTTTATTGCAATTTTGTGTCCTTTAAAAAGATCCTGTCAATAATTTATTCTATCCACAATAGATGCTATAACTATCATCTTTTGTTAAAAAAAAAAATCATACCTTTTAAGTAAAGTTGCTATTATATCTGGAATTTTTGATAGGTTGAATTAAAAGGGTATGCTGGATAATTCATTCAACATTAATTTGTTTATAGAATAAGAAAAGGAAAAATAGGAAGTTGGAAAAAAGCAAAAAAAATAAAACAAATGGAGGGGTCTCTGGAATAATAGTGGGTAGATTGGAAAAAAATTTAAATTACTGGCCAGGTTGTTTGTTCTCAAAGTGAGAATACTTTCTTGTTAAATTTAAATTCATTCTAATATGTATAATTAATTTCTCGGGTATATGCATACAAAAGAAATCTTAATCTCTACCCCCAGTGGCATTTTGTTTTAGTAAAATAATTTTAAAATTTTTACATTTAAGATGATTACATTTTTGTTTTATTTAACTTCATAGCATGAAATTTTTTAATTTTTCAGCAAAAATACACTAAAAATTCCAGATGCAAAAGATTCTAGTTTAATGATTTTAACAGTCTGTTCTATTTATGGTCTATTTATGGTCTACAATTATTGGAAAATCTATTTGGTAATATCTAAATAAAAAAAAAATTCATTTATGAAGTGAAAATGAGTACAGAAATGTTAAAACTTATTTTGCAGAGAGAAAAAGATAACCATTACAGTATTTTTTATGCATTTTGACTTTTGATTAAGGTGTAGGATCTCTTTGAATTTAATCATTTATATACTTGTTTTTTGGGCTGGTGGGGTAGACATTTGTATCTTTTTGTATATTTACTGTTGACACTGCATCTATTCTTAGCCTTTGTCAGGTATAATCCATGAGAAAACTTCCTTCCTGAAGAAAAAACAAATTACCAATGGAAATTGTTCATTAATCTATTTTATGATGTACTCTTTCCAAAATGTCAAGTCTACAAAGTACCACGTTTATATTACTCCATGCATATTTTGCAAAGTATATATGGGGAAATAGCCATCCGTTGGCATGGTGGAATGTCCCTGGAAGAAGAATAGTACACATTACTCTCTCAGATCAGGTTTAAACAACTGACAGTACCTGTCACTGGAGTAAGAAAGCTGAAAGAAATGACATAATTTGATCTATTGACATGGTTGGTAACTTGTATTTGTACAAATTCAAACATTATATGATTCTTTTGCTGAACAAATTTAGGGCAAGAGAACTCTCCACCTTCGTCTAATTTGAAATCCCCTGGGTACTTGGTGTACCTGACACTCGGGAAATAGACTAATCTGGTGGATCTATTTATGATCAATTTCACTTGCCAGCTTATTTATTTTTTTATAGAGAGAATGAGATTTATTCTTTGAGGGAAGAAGAATGGATTGCTTGAAACATGTTAATTTGAATGTCTGAACAGCATTGGATATAAGTAGGCTCCTCCAAAGATTTTTTTTAAACAAATGAACATACATGATGAAAAAATGCCCCAAATTTAATAAAAACAAAGCTTTATTGTCAAAGTTTTTGCATTATTATTAAGATGAAAGACCAAAGGATTTTTTTATATAAATTATTTTTTAAATCCTTTTCAGAAACTCCAAAACTTTGGTTAAAAATTTTGTTTTTCTGGTGTCAATGTGAAAATTTGAGTATCTTTTTTGTTGTGAAAAACATTGATTATTCAGAAATTGTTGGAATAGTCAGATAATTGGCATTAATGAAACTTTTGTGACTTATTCATAAATGAATGAAATTATTTTTGAAACATTTCTTTTTTAGAAAATCCTGTTAAAAATATTTTTTTACATCTGTTACTCCCCTTTTATTTAATTTTATGAAATTTCAAATATTCTTTTTTGTAGCACTTCATGTTTATATTAGTTATAAGGACAAGTCCTTGGAGAAATTAAATCTCCAGTTTTTTTGGTTAAATAGGACACCCAGTTATAGAAAATCTGCTCCAATTTGTAAAATTAAAAATTCAATAAAACTGAGACATTATTTAATTAGAAAAGCTTTTAATTGCTTTTATTAAGTACACAATTTTCTTTGATGAGTAATGAATTTTTACAAGAATTGTTTTCATTTTTTTCAATTTTAATTAAAATGATGTATTAACTTTTAAATCTTTTAAAATTTTGTATTAAGTTGTAGTGGTCAAGTGATTTTGTTATTAAATGAAAACTATTTACTAATCATAAATGGAAAAGGCTTACAATTCATCACACACCATACAGTATTTTCAAAAAGAATTTTCAATTTTTTTTGTGTGTGTGTGTATAAACATACCGATTTTTGTAACTATGACTGTCTATAGACATTTCCTCAACAAGCATATTCATAAGTACTTAAAATTCAGTAAAATATTAGAATGCTTAAAATATTTTAAGTTTTAACTTATGCAATGGATCTTTTGAATATTACACTTCACTTTTGTATTTAAAATTTAAATAAATGATTTTACCATGTTGAGTTTAGAGTTAATCAATAAAAAAAAAAAAACTTTAAAAAGTTTATTTTTAATTTTAATGAATTTATACAAACTAAAGGAGCATTGTTGGTGATTACTGTTTGAAACACATTTAAATAAAATTTCTAATAATGGGAATAAGTAAAAGAAAAGAAGAAGAAAAATGAATCTGAATTAGGAAAGCTAAAAAAAAATGTTTGACATTTTGCACGAGGGCAATTATACTCCTTAATTATTTCTTGAAAGGAGTAAAAATCTCTGTCATCATACTGAAAGAAAAAATGACAGATAATGTTAAGGAAAGAAAAGGTTTTATTAAAAGTTAAATAATCAAACAAATTGTGTTTTTTATTAATATATATTTATCTAATAGCAATATACATGTGTGTGTGTGTGTGTGTGTGTGTGTGTAAAGACCTAATACTTTAACCTGACCTATATGCATATATACACAGAAATTATTTGTGTATATATGTATATATTATGTCAGATCAGGGTATATTGACTTCTGTTACTGGTCAAACTGCTGCTCAGTACACCCAGTCAATCCAGAGTGGTCAAACTCTGTGAAAATAAAAACTGCAATTCCTTTATTTGTTCAGTCATTTTGTTTCAGCTTGTCATTGATCATCAGATTAAAGGGATGGTGATGATTCTATATGTGCAGCACAAGCATGTAGCATTGCCATCTATATATGCAGATATCTCTTCATGTGACCCTTGGCAATGGCAGCATGTGCAGGCTTGACAGGCTGGAAGTACATAGTCACAGATATGCACGTGGGTGGATTAGGGCTTTTCTTAATGTTGCTGATTTTGTTGATTGAATAGCAACATGCTTCAGCAGAGTCTTTAGTGTCTGAGCTGATGCCTTCTATAGGGATTGCAGCATTAATTTTGGAAGTGTATAGAAAAGGTGACTGAAACAAATGCCTGTTCTTTATATAGCTGGTCATCATCCTGCATAACTGTCCTTTTATGTCAAGAGAAAAACAAGGAATTGCAAAAATAAGTGCCTTAATCTAAAAAAAGATCACTTTTTGGAAATTATGATCTTGGCAATATGAATAGTAATGGGCTCCTCCTCTTTGATTTATACACTCAGTTTGATCTTATAATTTGCAACTCTTTCTTCAATTTAAACAAATCCATAAAGTAAGCTGGATACATCCCAGGTTCAAACATGGTAACATCCTTGACTATGTAATCACTCATAAACATGATATCAAAGATGTTTGTTTGGTAAAAGCTATGAGGGGTGTTGACTATGGCATTGATGATATGATACTGAGAGCAAAACTAAAACTTGGTCAGGCATAATGTTAGATGGAATAAGGTTAAGATTCCTAAGTGTGTGAATGCCTCTAAGCTGAAGGATCCCAAAGTAAAAGAGGAACTTCAAGGAGTCTTTGAAAGAACAAATTTTTATGGGCCTTGGGATCAGTTTGACCCGTGTCTATCAGGTGACTACTGAGGTTCTTGGTTATGTTGAACATAAACATCGGGATTGGTTTGATAAAAATTAGCCTGAAATTAGCCTGCTTCTTCTGGAAGCCAGGAACCATGCACACCAGAAATACCTGAGACTGAACAATGCTACTTCAGTCTTTTAAAGATGCTAAGTTTTCACTGCAGCATAATCTCCCCAGAATATAAAAAAGTGGTGGCTAGACTTGTCTAAGAGAATGCAGGTAGCCTATGATAGTAAAGATGCAAAGACTCTGTAGTAACTCATCAAATAAGCAATTTGGACCAAAATCATCATCACTTGCACCTCTTAAATCTAAAGATGGCTGAATCATACTTAAAGATTCTGATGATGTCAGAAATAGATGGACACAGCATTTTACAAAGCTTTTTTACAATCCATCACTAGTCAATGATGATGTTAATAACAACCTACCTCAGCTTGACATCATAAATGAAATGCTGGCTCTCCCTATGCTAGAGGAAATCAAGAAAACCATAAAGGCAATTAACACTGGGAAAGCACTTGGTCTTGATGCCATTCCAGTTGAAGTCTTATTTTATATAGAGCTGGCCCAGGAGATACTTCACTTAATAAATAACTAATGCAAAGTGTAGAGTAGAAATAGAAGGTTACATTAGATAACGGGGAACTTCCACAGACGTTACCTTCTCCAGTGTTATATAAACAGCTGAGTGACCAGGGGCCAAGTGTATTTTTGTATTTGTATCTTGTTGGTATGAGAATAAAGTAATTGAGAATTACTACTACCATTGCCATTGTGGTTATTTTACATGGTGCTGTAGGCAGGATCTGGTGAATACATGGAACTATCTTAACAAAATAAGAAATGACATCTGTACCTGGCAGAACCCTTGATTTGACTGCTCAATTCATGCAACAAATGATAGAGCTACAAATTGAAACTATCATGCTATTAATGTAATATACTGTCCTGTCATTAACCCCAGCGGAACAGATGACTGGGCATTATTCCTTGATGCTTGGACTCGGTATAAGGATATGTGTAAACTTAACCAACCCAGCCAAAATACACAGTGAATTGAGAATGACATGCTCACCTGAAGTCAATAGTTTCCATTTGACCTTATAGGACTGAAACCTTAAATTTGGCTATGGCAGAAAGGCTTTTGTTATACATCTGATTCATTGCAGTAAAGGGCCTGCACACAGAAGTTAACCAGTAGAGCTTTCATTCTAAAAGTCAGGTAGAAGGTTAGTCAATCACTCATATTTTAGCTAGGCTACGAGGTCAAGCCAAATTTTGCTCATTCACTGTTTATTGTTCCAACACATAAGGCTGTAGTCAGTGAGTCAACTACATGATAGCTTAGGTAGATGATTGCGGGACTCACCAACAAAGAGCATCAAAGTAGAGTTTAGGCCAAGGCTGCTCACCTCACCACACTCAAGCAAATGTTTGACAGACTCGACTGCTTGGAAATGACAGACAAGTCAGCTGCACAGTTACTAAATGATGTTAGCCCGTCAACCTCCTACCTACAAATATCTGTGCACTTAGGCAACCCCAAAGAACTAATGTACCCACTTGTTTGACAAAAAAGAATCCTTGTGTGGGTTGTGGGAAGACATTCCACCCAGGTGGATCAATTAGTAGGAGAAATTGTCTAGCAGATAAACTGGTATGTCATAATTGCTGGGTTAGGGGTCATTTAAAAAGGGTACGACTACTAAAATTAAAATTGGAACCATGAACAGATCAACAAGGTGCGAGGCATGGCATGATTCATTCACTTTCTCAAACAGTAGTCTGAAAGTTCCCCCCCACCCGTGCTATCCACTCTATGCTGGCAGATAAAAACAGAGCAATAAAATGGATTATAATGCATCAACTCCATGTTTCATTTGGGCGCACACAGACTGGTCCAATTAGTTGTGGTAGTCATCACATCCTTGTGTTCACCAATACAGGGGCTCAAACTTGTTCCAAGTGAACCAGAGATATTAAAACTATTCAGGTGCTTGGACAAGTACCTTGTGCCAACTAGTCATCAAATACATAGCATTACAAATAACCAACTTCATATAAAGGACATGTTGTTCATGCATATAAGAATTGGCTCAAGGGAGACACGACAGATGTCAAACAACATGTTTGGTTTTTACTTTTCAGTATCTGCGCTGAAGGACCTACATCTGTTGCCACCTGATTTCCCAGCCCAGACATCACAGCTCAACTCATTGAAGAGCATAAAGGAAAATGCCTTGTGCACATGCTCACAAAGAAAACCCATTCCAGTGATGGCTAGTTCCATCCTGTTCATTCCAACAGGCACCTACTGGAATAATGGATACAGGACCAATTCACGTCCAGTGCATTTAATACATATCCACACCAACCCTTACAGGCCATGACAAAAAAGCCATTGGACATTACCTTCATCCCTGATGCAACACCATCAGCAGTCCGCACACCAGTCTCAGTCCCTCACCACAGGAAGAAGAAAGTGAAACAAAACCTCGATCAAGACATTGCATTGGGTATGATTGAACCAGTGCTAGTAGTAGGCACTCTTACAACCTGGTGCTCAAGGATGGTAGTCACACCTGAAAAAGACGGCACCTCCAGAAACACAGTGGACTTAAAAGAACTTAATGCTGTCTCCATGACACCGTATCTCCATTTATTCAGGTCTCCATCATTCCTGCTCAAACAAGGAAAACAGTTCTGGATGCAATGAACGGGTACCACAGCTTACCATTTTACCCAGCCATACAAGATGCTACTACATTTATCACTGAATGAGGCAGGTACAGATATCTTTGTTCTCCTCAGGGATTTCATATATCTGGTGATGGATATACCCATCAGTTCGGTGATATTACAGTGGACATGGTTCAAAAATCCCATTGCATAGATGATAGCCTCCTTTGGGATGATTCTATAGAGTCCTCATTCTGGCACACAATGGAATATATAACCCACTGTTGGAAGAATGGGATTGTGTTTAACTCTGAATGAATTTGGGTTTGCTGGGTTCTTAAAATAACAGCCAATGGTGTGAAACGAATGAAGAAAATGACTGAGGCCATCCTTCACTTTCCCACAAGTAACATGGGCGTTAGGACCTTGTTTGGATTGGTGACTCAGGTATCTTATGCATTCTCACAAGCTGAGGTGATAACCCCTTTCCAGGAATTATTGTGCTTGAAGAACCAAAAAAATGTTTATTGGGACAAAATGCTTGACCAACTTTTTGAGGAGTTGAAGCAAGTAATCATGTGGAAAATTGGGGACAGAATCAAGACATTCAAGATCAATAAACCAACACACCTTTCAACAGATTACAGTAAAACAGGAATCAGTTACTTTCTGGGGAAGCAAAACCAAGTTGTGATGATGGCTGGATTTCGCTTTACTGATGATAAAGAATCCCACTATGTACTGTTCGAAGATGAATTCCTGGCCCTTGTCTATGGACTAGAATCATGTCAGATGCTTATATTGGGATGCCCAGATTTGCTAGTGACTCTTGACTATTAACCACTCACAAAAATTTTCTCAGATGGGGCACTCAAAGAACATAAAGAACCCATATCTCTTAAATTTCAGGAAGCACACACTAATGTACAAATTCAGCATTAAACATCTCCCTGGAAAACTTAACGCTGCACCTGATTGTGCTTCATTCTATGAGGCAGCTATAACTGATGCATTCGAATCAATCGACAATGCAATCAAGGCTGCATTCATGCCTACATACAAGCATGACCCCAGATTGAAGGCTATAACATGGGATGGGATCATTACTGCAGCAGCCATTGATGAAGAATGTCAAACTCCGATAGAAAATACAGTGAGGTTGAATAAGTGATTGTACAGCAAACAAATGCTTGTTATTCTCACTTATAGCGAATGAAAACCTCGAATAACAATGTTATATATGCATTTTGCGGCATAGAATCAGAATCTGCAATTTAAAATTAGAAATTCATCAATAAGTGATAGTTATGCAAATTTTTATATTTTAAATAGTGGAAGACGTTTTCGTACAGTATCAATTTTTGCATTATAATACGGTAGATTTTGGTTGTACTTCAAAGTAGAAGATTCTAAACTGTTCTAGAATATTCTCAGTAACTCTATTGCAACATTCAGTTCAAAATTGGATCATTCTGCAGTCACTGTTCACTGATAACGGTTCTAATAATGGCTAGATGTAAGAAAATGACTTGTGCTCAAAAAGAGCTAATTATTAAGCTATGGAACAGTGGAAAAAGTTACAGAAACATCTCCATTGACACGAACATACCTTTTTCAACAATTGGTTCATTTATTGCAAGATTTAAAAACGTAATACTGTTGAGAACAAAGGCAGACCCAGTGCTCCCAGGAAGATCTCTCCCAGATTACGAAGAAAGTTGATGCGATAGGTCCCAAATAACCCAATGGCCATCAGACAAGACCTTCAGAATGATCTGAGTTTGTCAGGAATTAACGTAACTAAGCAAATGATTAGTAATGAACTATGTAGAGATGGTATAAAGTCCCCCCCCCCCAAGAAAGACGCCACTCCTTCTGAAACGGCATAGAGATGCCAGGTTGAAATTTGCGACAGAGCATAAAGGTAAGGAAAATACTTATTAGGGAAAGAGTTCTTTGGACAGATGAGAGTAAAAGTGAATTATTCAGTCATGATTCCCTGAATCTTGTATGGAGAAAAGACGGCGAAGCATACTCACCCAAGAACACCATACCAACTGTCAAATTTGGTGGGGGTAGTATCATGGTTTGGGGCTGCTTTTTGATGTGAGGTGTTGGCAAACTAGCAATTATAGATGGTAGAATGAATGCAGAAAAATATTAACAAATCCCAAGCAAACATTTATCACTTTCTGTAGAGAATCTTGGGATTCCTCCTGATTGGATCTTCCAGCAGGACAATGATCCCAAGCATACTGCTAAGAGTATGAAGAATTGGCTTTCTAATAACAACGTTAGCATCTTACATCTTACAATGGCCCAGTCAGTCGCCGGATTTGAATCCAATAGAGAATTTATGGCGGTTTTTGAAAAATAAGATCCGTGATAGAGGTCCAACAAACATAAAAAACCTGAAGACAATTACTCAGGAAGAATGGGACAAAATATCTACTAAAGTATGTGAATCGTTAATTAAAGACTACAGGAAGAGATTGGTTGCAAGTGAACTTAATAAAGGCTTTGCTACAAAATATTAAATGGAGAAAACATGTTTTTGTTCTGCTGTACGATCATTTTTTAAACCCCTAAAAATTTAAATATTGCTATATTAACCATGGAATATTATTTAGTTTTATATGCATACATTTTTAGTATGCAATCATACAGTAGATATATTCCCGATTTGTTAATTTAATATGTTACAAATAAAAATATGAAATATTTTCATGTGTATGATCACTTATTCAACCGCACTGTATACTGTCTAGTTCCTCAAATCATGCCATGACCTCTTGTTGATGATCTCTCAATTTTGGACCATATGCACATAATTGTATTGCATCAAAGGAATACTGATCAAAGAGAATAAAATCCTTATACCTCGACAACTTTGTGTGGAAGTACTTGAATCCCTACATTCTGGAAACCAGGGTGTAAATGGTATGATAGCAAATGCGAGACAACGCCTATTTCGGCCTGGTTTGGATGCCAGCGTCCAACTGACCAGAACCCAATGCCAAATATGTAACTTTATTAGCCCGCCAAAGCCTAAAGAGCCCTTGATGCCACATTCTGACTCTGAATTCCCATTCCAACAAACTGTGATTAACTTTATCGACTTACACAGTAGAAATTATGCTCTATACACAGATCGGTACACTGGTTGGCTGGAAGTGACCCTAATGTCATCTGTGAAGGCCAGGGCAGTATGTGACACCCTGAGAACTTGATTCTGCACATATGGTGCACCTGAAGAACTTTCTTCAGACCGGGGACCACCTTTTGATTCCCAAGATTACGACTCGTTCCTTAAGAATTGGGGAATACCACCCACAAAGCAATTGCCAGACAGAACGGGCCATCAAAATAGCTAAGTGAATACTCGCAGACAGCACGGGCAGCTGTGGTTGGCTGTGTCATGCTTGTGCAGCCCATGCTTTGCTGACCCAATGCAACACTCCTGTCCAGGATCTTGGCATGTCTCCTGCTATACAATCATGTTATCAAAAACCACCTCCCTGTCCTATAGGACAAATACCAGATATGTAAACAGTAGAGAGAAATTTGTGAACTGAGAGAGGCAGTAAAGGTTAAAAGGTACATATGGAATCTCAGGCAATAACAATTAATATCGTATTTATAGTCTGTGAAAATTATAGAATATAAAACAACTTTGATAAAAACTTATACTTATTTTTCTGACAAAAACAATGCCGTTCTGAACATTTTGGCCGCAACTATATATATATATATATATATATATATATATATATATATATATATCCACAGATTTGCCAAAAAATGAGCATACGTGATGAAAAATGCCCCAAATTTAATAAAACTGTTTTATTGTCCCATATTTATTATTATTAAAAGAAAAGATCAAAGGATTTTTATAATTCTTAAATTGTTTGTTTTTTTTATCTGTTTTGGAACATTTGAAATTTTGGTTAAAAACTTTGTTTTTCTTGTGTTTAGCAGGGGAACAAAAATTAGTATAGGAAATTTTAGTGTATATTTTGCAGAAAAAAAATCACACTGATTTGGAAATTCTTGCAAAAATTAAATAACTGTCAAATTTTAATAAAATTTCAGGATTTATTCATAAATGAATAGACTTATTTTAGAAATATTTCTTTTTTTTTTTTAAATCTTGGTAAAAACTTTTGTTTACATCTGTTACCCCCCCACTTACTTTTATGAAATTTCAAGAAATGAAAATTGGTACTGCTTAATGTCTATATTAGTTATATGCAGAACTCCTTGAAGAATTTAAAGCCTCAATTTTTATTTTTGTGAAATAGGACCCCTACTTATCTGCTCTGAATCATAAAATAAAAAATGCAATAAAACTATGACATTATTCAATTAAAAGAAACTTAATTGTTTTATTATGGATATTATTGTCTTAAAGACAAAATGTTTTTCAATGAATAATTAATTTTTACAAGAATTTTATAGTTTTAAAACTTTTTAAATTCTGTATAAGTTTGTACTGGTTAGGTAATATTGTTAAGTAAAAACTATATTTACTAATCATAAAAGGAAAAGCTTACTACAACTCAGTATTTTAAGAAGAATTGTTAATTTTGTGTATGTGTATAAATGTAATAATTCTTGTAAATATGTACACAACATTATCAGAAAATAAGTGTGATAACTGTAGTAAATCTAAAGCCAAAATACCTAAAATTCAATAAAACATTAGATTACAGAGATTATTTTGCTAAATATTTTAGGTTAGTGTATAGTTAAAATTATATGAAGAAGGTGCTCACATTTCATTCCTCAAGTAATTTTTACAGATATACACCCACCCAACCCCCCAAAATTAGATAAACTTTCAGCTGTTAACCTGTCAACACTTTAAATAACACCTACATCCATGTTAATAAAAATGCATTTCTGCAATATTTTAAACTAAAAGTAATATTTGTTTCATATCAGATTAATTAAACTTTAAATCAGATAATATTCCTCAAATAAAGTTTCAAAAAGTATATTTTATTTTTTAAATATTTTTTTGGTTAAAATCAGCGAATTTTAGCACTTAAAAAAAAAATCCTCCTTCCAGTCAATTTAAATTAGTTTTGAAATACTGCAAAGTATTTTGCTTATTGGAAATATTAAATTTAATCTATTAGTTTGAAATTAAAACAAAAAGTTTCAAGAAAGATAATTCATTTTTAAAAATTCATTTTAAACATTAGGTTTCATATTTCTTTGGAGGTACATGCATACACACACACACACACACACACACACACACACACACACACACACACACACAGGTGCTGAAAAGTTCTCATCTCAAACCATTTTCCAAAATCTGAGCAAATATCAGATTTTTTTTTAAATCCCTTCTTTTAGTTGGACCATGAACTTTTCAACATCTTTCTCATGAGTGTATGTGTGTATTAAATGTACATTCTGTATATCCACATGCACATTTATATTTATTTAGAAGTGTTTTCACAGACATAGGGGTGAATATATACAGGTAGATCAGTCCATAGCCTGACTCATTTGTTAGCTGAAATTTGATCTGAAATTTCCTATGTATAATGGTTACTTAGTGTTATAAATATTCACTACTAAATTAAGACCATTGACAAGGGAGAAGATTATTTTGAAAAATAAATATTTGTTGTGTAAATTAAATGCTTTTTTTTTCACATTAGGATGTAGACTATGTATGTGTTTGTGGGTATATAATGTTCATATGTATGTATATGTGAATCAAAGAATAGCATAAAAGAGGAGGGGTAAAAGCTTCTGGGAAGCTGGTTGTGTTGTAAATAATTGGCTGTTAATTGTCATTGATATGCGGGTCGTTTGTGTATCATGCAGGTGAAAGTGGGGAAACATCACCTGCAAGCTATGCTACATACTGACTGCATGTGCTTTCGTGACAGCATTGATGCGAGCATTCAGGTTACATGTACTCTTCTTTCACAAAATACTCTTCATTGACTCTCCTCTCCCCAGTTCTGTTAAGGATCCACAACACCAACCCACCTTTGCTTCATGCATAATACTGCACCCTTAAATTCTAAAATAAGATTATCTTAAATATCATTCAGTTCTGAAGATTAGGAAGAAAAAAATAAGTAAGAGACATTAATCTTTTATCAAGGGATTTCAATATGCAGGAATAATTATTTTACTTGAAATGTTTTTTGCTTTTATTTCAACAATAATAAGGGGGTAAATTTCTTCTTTTTTTTTAAATGTTTAAATTGATTATATTTATCCAAGAATCTATTAATTTTATGAAAACTCAGTCATAAGAATGTTAACTTGAGAATTGATTTCTTATAGAATCTAATATTATTTTGCTTGTTTGGATGGATGACCAAAGCAAATGATGAAGCTTTCTGACAGAAATTGCTAGGGCATTAAAATTTAATCAAGTAAATCTTACTGTGATTCAAGTCACTTATTTGTCCATAGGCAGACAAGTGATATATCCATTAGGCTGCCGTTTTACAACAAGACTATTCATCTTAATTTGAAAATATCAAGAATTTTTAGCTTTAATGTTTTTTAATTATTTTAATTAATCACTTATAATTTCTTGCTGCTATATTTTTTAAATAATACAAACCCTTTAAAACAATAAGAAATAAATTTAACATTTTCTTTGAATTTTTATTACATTTTAACAAGAGGGTTATTTCTTTAAAGTTTAAAATCTGCCAACATATTTTTTATTTTTTTCAAATCAGTTTCATTCTTTGGATATTCAATTTGTAGAATAAAAATAAAAATATAAGAATTTATTTATTTATTTATATATATATATATATATATATATATATAATTATTTAATAAAAATATGATTCCTTCACTACATAAGAGTTCTCATGTTTCAAAAACAGGATCCAAAAACTTCAATATAATTATTAAAATTAAATTGAATTAAAGAATCAAGCTCTGTTTCATCCTCAAGTGAAATTTTTTGGAATATCAAATCTTGAAATTTACGCAGCTTTATAAGCATATTCATTTGTAAAATTAATTACGCCCCTTATTGAAATAATTGCTTCAGCCATTTCCATAGTAAGAAATTTTTAGAAATAAAAACAAAAATACTAAAGAACTTCAGATTATTTATCTAACGTGTTCTTTCCTATTTTTCTATGCGCACGCACACACACACACACACACACACATATATATGAGAGAGACAGAGACATACAGTGAATAGATATAGTTAAGAAAATAGTGTCCTTAGCACCTGACTAGACTTTTCTTTCATCAATTTAATATCCTATGTACAAAAAACAGAATGTGCTTGCATTTTACATTTTCAGCTCAGACGTTTGGTTATTCATGGAAATGTCATGGTCTCGACACATTTATATAGCAATATATATATATATATATATATATATATATATATATATATATATATATATTACTTAATGATTTGTGTCTCAGATATTACAGATGCTTCTTGCACTTGTTACTCAATGAAATGCAAGTGACTGAACAAAATATAAAAATTTATATGAATATATTTCCTTTAATTGATTAAAACTTTGAGCTAAAAATGTAAAATTTGAAATCCTTAAAATGTGTAATTTAAATAAAAACCCAAGTTCAATCTCAGGAAAAGTTTAGCTGAGATCTTATTCAGAACATAGATTTTAAAATTTCATCAGCATTTATATTTTTTTAAAATTTCTGAGATCAAAAATTTATCATTGTAACTTTGAGAAGAGTCATGAACATTCCAAATTTGAAATCAGAAATAGTTTTTAGATTTGTCCATTAATTAAGCTTTGGAATAAAAATCCAATGAAAATACTTTGAATATACTTGGAAATTTGGGATGTTATCTTCATCTTGGTTGTTTTCAGTAAAATTTCTGGATGATAATTTCTTTGGCCATACTCAGATAAACTGTTTTGATTTTATTTTCTAGTCACCAGTTTAATGACATTCAGGAAAAAAAGACAACTACTTCACCTTCCATGGTTAAGAAAATTCATTGTCAACATTTTGCATATGAAGTGAGAAAATTAATGTATCTCCTCTCCTGTTCAGTTTCTAAATTGAAATTTATCTGAGGATTCAGTTGTGTTCTTTTTGTCTTTATGAATCTTTGTCACTTGAATCTGGATTTCCAATTGTGGTCAGCACCTAAGGCAGGCCAAAGAATACATTCACTGAAATGTGATGATAGAATGACAATACCATTTCAAATAATTTGTGCAAAAAGATTTAATTTCTGTCTATATTTCTGAGATGAGGTATTGTAATTATTTACATTGTTCAAGTTGTTGTCCACATCTTTATTGCCATATTCATGACGTTTCAGCCATTGTACGTTCTGGACTTCAGGTAATATATGTTGAAATTTCAAACCAAACCCTTTATTTAGTCCATGAGGTAGATTGTTCTAATTCCATGCGCCATGCCTTTTCTGGATATCTCAGTTTCAGTTAATTCCCAGTGGATAAAAGTGTTGGTTGAAGTGAAGTTGATCCAAAGAGTTGTGAGTGCAATAGCTGGCCACAGCAGAGAAAACAAAAACTTGGAGTGTTAACAAAAGGTAATTAACTGAAACTGAGATATCCAGAAAGGGCATGGTACATGGAATTAGAACAATCTACCCATGTGAACTAAAGAAAGGGTTCGGTTTGAAATTCCAATGTATATTACCTGAAGAAAGCCAGAACATACAACAGCCGAAACGTCATGAATATAGCAAAAAATATGAGAACAACAGTTCAAACAACATAAATAGTATAAAAAGATTTAATTTCCAACAACTTTTGAGTACAACTTAAATTGAAGGGTTTTTTTTTTCTCAATTTCTGATAAAATAAGTTGATGCAGTTTTCTGTTGAAATTTAAACAATTTGATTGGTGGTTACAGGAAATTGTTTCTTAATTACAAGAATGAAAACCTTTCTCAAGCAGATGCATTGCAGTCTATGAGTTGATGGGAAAACTTCTGTAATTACAAATTTGTATTTTATAAATACTCACTTTGGTAGCCTCTAGTCAATGTAAAGTTGCTTTCTATTTATGCAATTTATATAATTATAATTATTTGCAAATGTTGATTATCACTAATTATTCTAAAGTATAATCACTGCTATGCCATTATGGCAGATAGATTAGTGCAGACTGGTAAAGGGAGATGTCTCCATAGTTATCTATAGTTATCACCCTTGGAAAAACTTTCTTGTGAATTGTAACTGAAAATTAATTTTGAATTAAAGGCCCTATTGAAATTGAGTTAGTCTCTAAGCAAAAAGAAAGAAAAAAAAAAGAAAAAACAAGTAAAACAGCAACTCCACAACAACAGGGGTGGGTAATGTATTTATTCAATAATGGACCAAAAAAAAACAAAAAACTATTCTAATAACCAGCATTTCCTATGTCTACATTTACTCAGGATTTCAGATTTTAGATTTAGTAAATTATTTGGTTATTTATACAAAACAATGCCTAACTTTTTCTCTGTGCATAGTTGTTTTTTTGTTTTGTTTTTTTTAGTTAGTCACATGGTCATGGTTGTTTTATGTTTTTATGTTCTAGGCTATATATTTTCTGTTCCAATTTTACCTCTTCAGCCAGATTGCCATGACGATCCGTGTAGGTGAAACCTAGGTAGGTTTACTGGCTCTTTAGGTTCATAGTTACATATATATATATATATATATATATAATTATTTATTTGAATATTACAACATAAATATGTTATAAAATCACGACAAAAGTAGCCATTTTGTTTCAACACTTCTAGTGTCTTATCAAGTGACGATGTAGAATATATATATATATATTTGCAGATTTAGGCAGCAATCCTTCTTTCAAGCACATTTCATTAAAAACGACTGACAAGGTGCTTTTATTTAGTTTTTTATATAATTTCTCGTGCGATCTAATAAAGTTTTTCTTTTCAGAGGATAAATTATATAAATAATATATTATATTTAATATTATTATAATATTATATTTACATACGTGTGTGTGTGTATATATATATATATATATATATATATACATACATATATATATATATATATATATATATATATATATACATACATATATATATATATATATATATATATATATATATATATACATATATATATATATATATATATATATATATATATATGTATATATATATATATACACATATGTAAATATAAAAGTGAACATTGAAGTCAACACTCAGAGGCAACAGACTGCTTCATGCTAGGCACAATCATCAGGCTACATGTGTTCTCAACTATATATATGGGTCAGGGTGCATTGTGGGTAGTCCATTCTAGCAGTTATTTTGGTGAGAGTGGTTTGTTTATTTATTTGGATTAATTTATTTTGGCTGTCTTTGTTTTTTTATTTTTATTTTATATATTTATACTTTTCGGTTTTCAATGTTTTAGTAACATAGTAAAAAATTTGTTTAAGATTAGTTGTGATTGTTTATTTAATAGTTTGTTTTGGTCTGGGAAGGTAATTAAAGCTATTTTTTCATCCAATTTTTGGGATAGATTGTTGTAGTCTATTCTAATTGTTATTTTGGTGGGAGTGGTTTGTTAATTTGTTTTTTATTTATTTATTTGGATTGATTATTTTTACTTGTATTTATATATACACATGGATAGAAATGTAAAAACAAGACTGAAAACAGCCGTGCCTAAAAGGCATAGACAACAAAAATGTGCTCAATACAAAATTCAAAACAGAATATATAGAGCTAAGATATTTAAGAAAAGGCTAAAATGCCAACCAACCTCGCAACTCAGGTTTTGATCAGGTTGTGAGGTTGGTTGGCATTTTAACCTTTTTTTTATATTTATATATATATATATATATATATATATATATATATATATATAAAAGTAATTAATACATTTTTATCCATAACTATTTCTTATTACTCTTATTACTTTATACACTATATTTTGTGGATACAAATTTTTGATCACTTTTCTTTTCTGTTTTTAACAGTATATTCACCTACATAAGTAGGATGCAGGTTCAACCATGCCAAAGGGCACATTTTCTAAAGCCAGTAGATGAAAATATACTTTTTAAAAAACAGAAACACCTACTCAAAAACACGTATCCAGTAAATATAGCATATACAGTAATAAGAAATAAATATATGCAGAACACAGGCATACATACACAACAATACATTGATAAATCTGTAACCTGACATGAGCTGAAATTTCATCTGAAATTTTTACTATATAATGTTCAGTTACTAAACATTGATTAATTCAACACCGAATTAAGGAGAATATTTTGTATTGAAAGTCAGATAAAATACTTTGATAACTAAATAATGAAGCAATGAATTTAATATGAATGAAAAATTTTCTTCAAAATTATGCTGGAAAGTAATCCAATAAAACTTGAGAAAAGCTGCTGGTATAAAATATGTCACTCAGCAATTTGCTGTTCTCACTGAAAATGCATTGTTTGCAGCAAACTTATTTTGATATACACTGAATGTAGACAGAAAATCTTTAAAAAAAGAATTTCCTTCATGGCTTTATCAGAATGGCTCACAATATGTTGGTTGCTTGAAAAGATAGAATCTGTAATTCCAATCAGCCTCTCCAGCACAGAAGCAGCAGCCTTAAAATAGGCAAGTAAAAGGTTGTATGTGCTTTTAGTAATCAATGAAAGACAAGTCAAAAGAGATTGCACATTCTCCATGTGTTTGAATGTTTTGTTATTATTTGATTTTATAGCCACCATATATTAAAGCTATCATAGCTTTCATGATCATTCATTATTCTTAATTATTATTTTACTGCAGAGATAATGTAAACCGTGATGATAGAATCCCATACTTGTCTCTCTGCAGGTCTCTCAACAAATAATGTATAGGTGAAAGCCTGACCCTAGATGAATGCTTGGCTTCTAATTAACATCCATGTCCAAAATTGATTTTCCAAGGGATACAGAATGTATCATTCAAGCTACTCTTATAAACACTTTCCTATCTCTCCAAAGAATTCAAAGTGCTACACACAGTTTTATCAGTTTATAAGCACCATCAGAATTTAATTGCTTTCTCTTTTGCTTTTTTAAATGATTTCTTTCATTTCCTATTTATCTATGTTCAACATAGATGTTGACAGTAGCAGTTATCAACTCAGAAAATTAATTTGAGACCACTTGTATCACTTTTATACTAACACTCTTGTGTCTCTCCCTACATTGTCCCATCATCAGTCATGTTAACTATAATAGTGTACATGACTGGTGATGGGACAATGTAAGTCAGTGGTTCATTGAATACCTGAATATCTCACTTTTTCATATTGATATGGCCTGCTTATGCAGTACTAGCAAAAGGGCTTCTTTATTCATTGTTAACCTTGACAGAAGGGAGGAATTTAAATTAATATACAAATGTATTATACAGCATTTTCATTTGTAATTTTTTTTATATATGGAAATTTTGGAAATATGTGTAAGAGATTTAATGCAAAGACTATTATTAAGATTTCTTTTAAATGTTTAATCTTATAAGATTCACTGAACCCACACTTGATTTAACATACCCTAGTTGCACCAGTTGACTGGGCCTGAACAAAGCTTTGGGCAAATTTTGAAAAAAACATCTGAACTGAATTTTTAATAAATAAAAAAAAAAAGAAAAGATTTTAAGTCTTCACCACAATATAGTGGAGTTCAGTCATTCTTAACAATCAGAAATTAATTAAATGAACTGATTAAATATTACATATTCTTTATTATAAGTTAATAATTTTCTGTAAAACTGTTCTTTATTATAGATTTTTTTACATTTGGTTTTAATGGGCTTTCAACATCAATAGAAACCTTTTATTAGTGTGTTAAACTGAGGATTTATTAGGGTTAAAATTTGTTATAATGTTACTAATATTTAAATCACTAAAACAGGCAAAATGTCAAATTTCTTAAATCTATATATATATATAAAAGTCAGAATGTGTGTGTGTGTTCGTTTATATGTTTAATCAGACCTCCTACATTTTTCAACCGATTTCAACCAAATTTAACACAGTTACTGCTAATTGTCCTGCGGAGGTTTTGATGGCACCAAAAATTGATTTAAGTCAATATTTAAATCAATATTATCAATTTTTCATTTTTGATCGGACGCATGCGTGTGTAATTATATGCGTTCACTGCACACAAACAGATATGGGCACTTTTCATGTCAGAATTAATAGCGGTAGCATAATTAGAAAAAAGTCAAATTTAAGTGCTTATATGAGAATAAGAAAGGACAAGAATGGCCATATTTTGGTTTCAGATGCAAAAGTTATCACAATGAAGGATTTCTGTCGCAGCCAAACTTTGCGCTCCAAAAGCCAATCGGATTAGTGTTATTAGTCATGCGTGGCTCGCGCGATGCTTGCTGCTGATTGGCCCATTCACACCCCACGGTCATGAACAGGGGTGTCACGCGTGCACACATCAAGCATCCCAAATGGGGCAGAGGTTTCAGGTAGCCTAGGATTTAACACTCATACCATGGTTTTTAAAAAGGATCTTTTAATGTTTCAGTGCAGGCATGCATTACTTTCCATGTTTTCTGCATTTGCACAGTAAACGTCAAGGCCATTTTAAAAGGGATTTACAGAGCTACATGTCAAATTTTACCAGAAAAATCAGTAAAAACAATGCCTTCATCATCCATCTAAATTAACATTGCTTCAAATTTTGTTTGTAACAAGTGTAAAAACGCTTGTATTTTCAACTTTTGATCAATAAAACTACCTCATATCTCCTGGCTGCTCAAAATTTTCAAAGAAAAATGAAAATCCCATTTTCTGATTGGCTGACTTTGAGAGACTGCGCTACTTTGGTGACAATGTAAATCAAAAAGGCAATGCCTATTTTGGGATAAAGAACTACATAGCTTTCATATTTATAAAAAAAAAAACCGATACAATAAAGTCGCCAGATACTATTTTGAAACGTCATCTGCCACTGTGCACTGCTTTGACTAACCCAGCTGGAGGTTAACCTATTGCGTCAACTGTTCAAGGTTGCTACAAGCTCATTGGCACGGTTGCAAGCGTTTAACCATGGGCCCATCCAATCATATGCATGAGCAGTTCTCTCTTACGCACACGTGTACGTACATCACCTTAGTATGTGCGCTCAAGGTCAACCGGCCAACTGCCTCTTTATGCCATAACTCGCATGTATTCAGATTTCTGTGATTACTGTCCCGCACTTGGCTCACTTCATTCACTTCTTATGGAAACCACAAGTTGTTGATTGCGTATCCAAACTGTTTTTTTTACTTCTTAGTTATAACTACATCCATTTCTGGGTTTATCAAATTTACTTCCCAAATTACCTACTACCATTTTAGCTTTAGTTGAATTTTTAAACTTCACTTTTTTTGTCTTTGATCCACTTTTGATACAGTTACATACATTTTGGGGATCCCTCTAACCTGCCTACGTTTAGGCTACACATATTTTCTGCACTCAAAAAACCTACATACCTTTCATTACGTTTGCCTTTTTAAAATTGGTTAAAATGCCGGCTAAGAGAAGAAAACTTTTTGGACGGTGCACGGCTACTGCCTCTGCTACAAGAGCAGCAAAGGCAAGTGAAACCACAGAGCAAACTTTGTTGCGCCTTTCTCAGATGGTCTCACACTCTGCTGCCTGCATCTCCATGAAAATACCGCTGAATGCACTGAAAGATTGGCATCAGTAGCATCAATTATGTCATCATGACGCACTAAACTTTCAACTGAAGAGCGTTTAGTACAGAATTCACAGGACGCAATACACATTTCTAGGGCCTGGGCTTCCGAGTCCCCAACACGAACAATCCTTCGGCGTTTAAGGAATGCCAGCACTACAACATGTTCTAGAGTTTTAGAAAGCCCTGAAGAAACCACTTTGCATCATCTTAGGAATGCTAGGGTTATAGCATCTTCCAGGGTTTTGGAACAACCTCAACAAACTGCTATTCGTCGTTTAAGAAATGCCAGCTCCACTGCATCTTCCAGAGCTTTAGAAAGTCCTGTGCAGACTGCTAATCGTTGTTTGAGGAATTCCAGATCTACTGTGTCTGCCAGAGCTTCAGAAAACCCTGGGGTACGCCGAGCATGGCTCAACAACAATGGCCAAATCCCAAGGACAGATGCTCAGCGTTGTGGGTTTGCATTTAGGTTAACAGTGTTTCGCCCATAGACAGCTTTACGTAGGCTGCTCTTGAGTCGGGAGTAAGGATAACATTTACGTTTACTCTCCAACAAACAAAGCTAAAAATATTACCTACGCAGAAGTCCTATAGCCCATGGTTGGTCACGTTTAATTGCAATGTACACATCTTTATGTCAGCTGCATTGTAGGTTCCTTCATTTTTGAACCCAGTTTATTTAAAGGTCATCGTAGTATCCACTTGCCATTACTAAGACATTTCATTAAGGGTTGTCTTGCTCACCAGATGCTCCTTTATCACTTAAACCCCACCATAGCTGCATTCGCACTTACATGTTGACCACGTAACCATATTCAGTTGCAACACAAAACCAATACGTGGGAAGGTGGATTCGTTTAATTGTCAGAGAAGTCAAGTACGTCCACGCAATTCAGGCCTCAGCAAAAAGGAGTGGTATAATAAAAGAATAGCAGCATGCAGAGTTATAATATGCATCCTCTGCCATACACCGTCGGTGTGTTTCTCCCCTACCATAAGGGCTGCTTTAAGTAATGCTATGTGCGCTTCATGCTCACCTCAACTAGCTATTAAAAACTACAAAAAAATTGTGCCACTTACAAGTACTTGCCCTGGTACCTTCCCATACTTCTGTTATGTGGCTCTGTTTGTGGTAGTAGCAGCACCGTCTTTTGGGCAAAAGACGTGTCTACCTTTCATGTTATTGTATTTTACTATGTTGCAACTGACACAGGGCTTCATGTAATGTCTTGCACTCAGGGATAATAAAACCATCCCATTGGAATACAAAACCATCTGCCACAACTCACCAAAAACTTCCTAAGGCCTGTGTTCATATTGAACTTGACAACTTTTAATTGGAAGTGTCTTAGTAATGTCAAACGGCTGATACTACCATGGCTGTCCATTGCTTCCTTTTAAGCCCTACAATTTTTTCTTCCGTTGTGCTGATGAATACGACAACTTGTGTACATGATGTTTTTTACGTGTGCAGCTATCAGTTCTACTAGACTTCAGCCTTACATGCGTGTACAAAATGAGTATGGCGGTTATGACCTTCCATTCAGAGGAAGGTTACTCCCGGGCAACGCCGATCTTTACTGCTAGTCTATTGTTAATTTTTAACTCATTTCTTTCATCTTAATTTCAGTTAGTTTCTCACAACTCTCAGATCTAAGACATTAAAATAATATTACAACTAAAACTACTAGTATATGTAAAGAAAAAAGATGGCAACAGTTCAGTCATTCAGAAAAAAATAAAACTACAAAGATGATATGGCTATATTTAAAATTAGCTTTACCAGTCAGCTTTCATAACAACTGCCCTTGAAAGGCAGGTTCTTCAAAATATAGGATGCAAGTTTGAATCTCACTGGAAGTTTACACTTTATTTCCAATCCATACTGTATGCTAATGAATTTTAATTAATAAAACTTGTAATATGATGTTTTTGCATTTTCCACTTGCAAAAAACTTGTTTCTGTATTTTTATATTTGTAATATTTTTTTGTAAATTAATCAACAAATAATGTCAAAATATTTAAAGTAGACATTAGTATAGTATGAAACATAAAAAATGTAGCTTTTCTTGTTTATTTTATTTTTTATTATTAGCTTTGTGCACAAATATAAAAATTGTGCTTTGAAGATGTACAATGTCCTTGCCAAGGAAATGAGAAAGCAATTTTAATCTGTTGCCACAAGTTGTTGCAAAGCATTCTGGGATAAGCAGTGGAAAGAAGATATAACAACAGGATAAAAACTAATAGCACCTCATCGTTATCTTGATGATTCCTGCAAATATGAAAGAATCAAGGAGGCTGAATATTTTGCTGAGCTATCAGTGGCATTTTTTGCTCCTAGGAGAAAGGCTGTCAGAAAATAGCAAATGATTTAATATGTAAAACATGAAAGAAAGTATATAAATAGAAGAAGTAGGATAACTATGGTTGATGTCTAGTCACAAATGGATATGATCAAATGTATAAAAAATGGATTCTTATTTGCAATCCTCAGATTATATTTTTTACTAATCTCATGAATTATTTGCATGAACATTCTCAAGTTTTCCTGGTATTGTCACAAGTTCTGAGATATAATAATTTCATTATTCTGAGAATTATCAGGCCAATTATCTTCATTTTGTTGTTTTAGCATGCTCTCCAACCTTTCTCAAATATGCGTAATTTCTGACAATATTTCAAAAACATACTTTTCTTTCTGTTCAGTTCATAAATTCAAGCCTGAATCTATTTTTTGTTCTTTTGATCTAAGTAATATAAAAAAATTAAAGTGGTAAAAGAGAAAAAAATATAAGCACCAAAAATACCTGTTTGAAATTCCTTGAATCTTTCTGCATAGAATCATTCATTTAAAGGAGGCTGTCAAAACATTGTGATTGAAACAATAAAAAAAATGAATAAAAAAAAGTTTAATTATTTAATGCAATAAGCTATTTTAAAATATTTACTGCATCAAGTTCCACTTTTTCTCTTTTGTGACTTGTTTCGGTCAATGTTTCTGGTGAATGGATATCCATTAACAATAATAAAATAATTTTGCTGAAATAGTGCATGTCTTTCTTTGAATTGTCTTACCAATAATTATTTTAATAAATCCCATTTTCTGTTTTTAATTTGGTAGGCACCAAATCAAAAACGGAAATGGGATTTGTCAAGCTTAAATATTTGTGGAAAGATCCCATTTTGTTTTGTGGTTACAAGCTAAAATATGCCTCAGGAAAAAGGGATTGTTAATTTTTGTATGTTGATTATAAGCAAAAATACACTTGAAAAATAAAAAAACTATATTAAGAATAAAGAAAATTTACCATATCTTTTACTTCCTTCCTGAAATGCATACAACTTCTAAATATATAAAATATTTTTTTAAATGTTGATTTATTTCTGAATAATATCTTTGCTTCATTAACAGAAAATGTATTTCAATCACTGATATCAAGATACACCTTTGGAATGCCTCAAAATGGAGTAATGGTTAGTAAGGCTAATCTACATAATAAGTTGAATCTTCACTGAAGGCCCCATACAAAATTTGACATTAGATAACCCAACATGGGTTGACATGTCATAAAATTAACCAACCAACATCATGTGCTTTTTGCATGTAGGTATAATTATCAAAATTACTTTAGTTTGATACAAGGCCTCTAGATTGTGAGTAAAATTTTGTTGTGCCAGTTTCCTAAGTGACAAGGGTTTGCTCGTCTGCCTTGAAAATCTTGACTTATTTTTTTCAAACAGTAACTACTGAAGACAGAGACATTTTTTTAGGGTGGCCAAAAATCTAATTCCATTTTTTGTCATTTTTCTTTGATGGGCTGTTCTTTCAGGGCGTGGCATTTTATGGTGTAATTGATTGCATCATCTTCATACCAAAATGAGTGTGTGGCAAGAAATAAATACCTGTGATATTTTCTTAACATATTCACTACTAACAATTTTTTCACTGACATACCAAATGAAAATGTATAACTTTCTATTATATATAACAAGAGTTTTAAACAATGAGTATGTTGTTTATAGCATTAAGAAAAATCATTAACATTTCAAATTTTCTTCAGACACTCAGTCAGTGTACTTGATCACAACATTTCAACCAATTTGTTCTACAGCCCCCCCCCCAACAGATCTATAGTTTATAAGCAAAGAAGATAAACTTTATTTCCTTAGAAAGTAGTAACAGAAAAATTGTTGCTCATACCTGATCAGTTCATTTCAACAATGAGAGATACCCTGACAAAATTATATCATTTCTCATTTACCATTTAAACATGGAAGAATTCTTCAATATCTTTTTTGCCAAGCAAAGAAAATGGTACTGAATCTATGCTAATCTGATTTTTGTACATCTGATCAACAAGGTGATATATAACCTTTTTCTGGTAATCACATCTAGAACATCAAAGGTGTGTAATTATCCAAACAAAATTTGAAACAAAGATACTCTATATGCAAATAACTATTGAAATTTTTAGATATCAAATCAGATTCAGATAAATTGACTTTTACCAAATAAAGTACCACTCTATAAGAATATCAAAATGATGTGATTTAACCCATGAGGGCTGATAAAATATGGAAGCAAATCAGTGTGCATCTATTTATTTATTTGCCATCAAGTATATGACGCATTCAACCTCTTCACCTTTCACATAGTTGTTTTATAAAAAAAAAGTTCTAATGTAATGTAGAGAATTGTGTAAATATATGTTGTGTTATGCAAATTTTAATTTATTTAATAAGGTTATAAATATGAAGGACATTTTTTTTGTATTTTTAACATTAACTTTATTTACCATTTGTTGGACAGATGAATGTCACTGCCTTCCCCTTCTGTATAACTGATGGTCAATGTGTATAAATGGTTGACAGTTGTGGACATCAAAAGTGCTTGATTTGGTGAGACAAGTCAAAGTTGTAAGTGATATAGAATAGAAGACAGGTGTAACAGTTCAGTCACTACAAGTTTTTGGTACATTATCCGATACAAATACATTCGCAGGAATCAAGTGATCTTCTGTCCATAGCAAGAAAATTTCATTCTAACCGTTCTCACATACAGAACAAAAGGATATATGTAACTCCATCTTCTCTCATCTTTCAAGCAATTTTATAATTCTATTCCCCCCCCCCCCCCAAATCTTGAACTTTCTCAGTAAAAACTGATCTCAGTACCTTTTACTGTCTTGTGGGAATTGGATTTTTATTTTCATTAAGATAATGCTGTATAGATAAGAATAAATTGTATTGTGAAGTCTATATATATATAATGAATACAACAGATAACTCGAAACTTTTCAATTATATTTAAAAGTATATGTAAAAAAAAAAAATATTGCTTAATTTGTTCCATTTTCAATATTAAGTTCAATAAAGAAAATTTTCCAATTTGGACCAAAAATTAAATGCATGCTGATGTGTCAATTTTCACAATACAATTTTTTTTACTAAATTAAAAGCTAAATGTCCCTAATGCCAGAGATGTGCAAGTGGTGTAATGAATCATGGCTCAGAATGAGAAATCAGACAGCCAAGTTCAAATTCCAATTGGTTTAGTTACTTACACACAAATACCCTGGAAAAGGTATGAATCCATTTACCCCATCTATAGGTTAAATAGTAATTGTAGCTGGAAAAATCTCTATTATTTGCAAATAATTGTTAATGCAATATTCACTCAAAAAATATTATTCTTACACTCCAAAATGTTTCAGCTTTAAATAATTCACAAATGGTTGATAAGCTGTAAAAAAAACCATAAAAACAAAATCAATCAATCAATTCTATCACATCTGCATGAGAGAGAAAGTCTAATCTCCCTTCTCCTATTCCCCCTTTCTCCTCTTTTTTTTATTACTTTCTTATTTCACCTACTGACAACAATTCTTTTATTGTAAACAAAACAATATTTTTGCCAATAGGTGATCATTAAGTAGTAAACTCACTCCTCACTGAGGGCTTTTGTACCAAATTAAGCTTAGTAATAATTCCATAATTTTGTGGGTGGGAAGTATTTGGAATGGAGATTTTTATCCAGAATTCTTTGAAAATGATCAGATGTTAGTAAATTCTAGTAGAAATGCATCAAATGAAATAAGGATTAAAGGAATGAGAGTGATGAGACGCATTTAAATAAATCATGAAATAATTTGTCTTAAGAAGTTTATTATGTGTGCCAGACCTTCAAAGGTGTAAATATTGGAAAGAAATTTTCTAAGGAGCAAAAGAATTATAAATTTATGGGTCAATTTAAACTATTTAAACTTTGTGCATTGAAAAGATTTTTTTTCAGTTATAAAGTTGTTTTATCATTGTTGAAGATAAGCTGGAAAAAATTCAATCATTTTTCAGCTTTTGAAAAATTTGAATGTAGTTGATTTTATATTCTAAATGAAAAGATAATCTTATCCAAAGTTATATTTATCTGACACAAGGTCATAATAGTGGAGTGACGTCATTAGTATTATTTTGCTAGCCATCATATTACAGTGTCACATTACATTGAGTTAAAGATTCTGTTAAGTGTCCAAATTAATATTTTGAAATTACTTCCAAAATTTATGACAACTTTTTTTTTTAGTATTTAGTCCTGCAGAAATGTGGAGGGCCAAATGAAGGCAAGTGCTTTCTTTTTTTCCTAGTCTAAATAGATGTGCTAATCTGTGAGAAATTATCTTTTTTTCCCATCAAGTAGGTAAAGTGGGTCAGTAGATCTGGCCTTCAGGCAGTTGAATGACCTGCTCATCTCCTTGACTCACTGACCCCTATCTCCCAGATCCTCTCAAAACAACTCTTGACTGCTTCATTGAACTCACCCTCCTTATGCCCTGCCTACTTAGGCTCAGCCCTATTTTCCTTTGAATAGCAAATCTCCCAGAAGCATATGAACAGTGAATGCTTCTTTGCTCTGGTGCAGGTGCTCCTATTCACATCTGCATCAGAGAGAAGGCCTAGTCTCCCTTTCCCCTTTTTTTGCCCCCCCCCCCCCCCGGGTCACTCTTTCTTTTATTACTTTCTTAGTCCACCTGCTGACAACAATTCTTTTATTGTAAATACTTATTTGCATGGTCACTTTTCTATTTTTATGGCATCATTGAAAACAGCATTCATAAATGTTTCCCCAATTAGATATTTAGTATTAGAAGAAATTTTAAGATAATGGCTTTTCCTCACTAAGGTAGCAAACTTTTCAGTTCAAGATTAAAATTTAAGCATCAAATAAATCATATTTTTGCTTACTTAAATTATTGCAATTATTGTATCAGATGCAATACTTTAAAAGGTTTTAAAACATTCTTTATTCAAAATTTTTTCTTAGACACAGCAGCATTAATTAAGATCAATACTATGGAGGGTAAATAAAGTTGCCTGAGTTTTTTCTTTCTTATAGAGACATAAAATTATTTAAAATTTTTATTATCTAAATATTTGCAAATATTTTTTCTTTTATGGTAAGAAAAATGTGTTAATGCTGATAAAATTTTCATAAACAAGTAAAATATAAAATTTATTGAAATAATTGAAAACCATTGAAAAATTTATGCAAAGATAAAAGAAATTTGTAAAAATTGTTTAGTAACAAAATGAAGTAATCTTACATTAGAATAATCTCAAATGGGTATTTCTCTGATGTATAATTGTAAAAGATTGGGACAAGAATACAATTTACAAAAAGTTGATTCCACAGAACTGATTACATTTATAAACAGCTTTATGGCATAATTTTTTAATTGCTATTTTCAATTATACTGTACGAGTTTTCATCAAAAAGTATCAGGACTAGTGCTATAAAAAGAAAATACATATCGATTTGGCATTTAATTTCCTTTGTTCCAGCATTATTTCCATTGATGGAAGCATTTCTGGAACTCCTTTTTTGGGATAGTGATCAGCTTCATTGCTTCTCTTGTATCTCATCCACATCTTGAAATCTTGTTTCTTTTGATTTTTTGAATGAGAAAAAAAGTTGCAGAGGGTGAGATCTGGGGAATATGGTAGTTGTTGGACCTGGGGAATGTTGTGCTTAGACAAAAACCGCTGCAAAAGTTGTGCTGAATGGATAGGTGCATCACTCAGTATATGCATTCAATACTGTGCCAATGAACAGTATCCCACAAATGCTCCAACACATCACGGTAGTACTCCTTGTGTCTGACCACGTGTAGCATACTCATGATGAACTATACCCAAGAAAACTGTCAACAATATCTTCACAGTGCTTCAATGCATTTTTGTTTTCTTTGGTCTTGGAGAGGTTTGGGGGTTTTCCTCTGCACAGGTATCACCAGGCTTTTGGCAAAGTTTGATGCAGATTCTCTGCTTAATTTTCTGTGCTATGGTCAGTGATGAAACCTCTGGTGTGGTGAGACAACTACACTTTACATGCTTTTCTTCCAAACACTGTTATAAACAACAGAAATGAGCAAGAATATTATAACTTTGTTATCATAGTCTTTCAATTATTGGTAATTTGAACAAGAAAACAAGACCAAAAATCCAAACTGGTACCTCTAGTCTTTTTGGAGGCCACACATAACATCAAGTTAGTCAGGTATGGCAGTAACAATCTCAATCTGTGCACACTGTTCCCATCAAGTCACTGACATTCATAGTATCAATGTGCATGTTTGCTTTGTTATAATGGAAGCACAATTCAAAGATCGCAGTCCTTTGTACTAAGTTCTGACATATTTTAGCATCACTCCCTTTTGAAATTGTGAGAAGGATTCATTAAATGCAAATCCCAGAGGCTGTAATATCAACATAAAATAGGAAAACCAAAGATGTTTGACAAATTGATAACATTAACTAATATAAGCTACTGTCCTTTGGCATATTTCAATGATTTATGTTGGCTGGCTGACATGGTAACAATATTGTTTCACATAAGTTTGTTCAAGCCTTACCTTTTTCAGTTGCTATGGTAATAGCATTCCAGACAGCTCTCAAAATTGGTCAGCACTGAAAGATGATATATGATATTCTGTTATATTTTATTAATTGATTTATTTATTTTCTATGGCTTATCAACTGTTTGAAGTTATTTAAAGCCAGAAAATATTTTTCGATTGTAAGAATTTTTTTTTTCTTTTTTTTTTTTTGTGTGATTATAATGATTTTAATGATACAAGTCTTACTAATTAACCTATAGTTGAGGGTAGAAGAAGATGATCCATACTACTCCCAAGAGTATTTGCACATAAATGAGTATAACGAACCCAACAACAGTTGGAAATCAACTCTCTGATTAACAATTCTGAGCCATTATCCAAGCTTACCCACACATCCAAGCTTACAGCACCTAGTATTTGCAAGCAGTTACCCATCTAGATACTGACCTGACTTGATTTTGTTTAACCGGTGATTGTGCCATAAGAAATCTGTTGTATTTTAATTGCCAGAAAACTACATATGTTCAGCAAATTTTGCATTCAACTAAGCATAAGAAAGCAATAAAAAGTGCTTCAAACACTATAAAAGATGGAAGCTATTTTCTTGGTTGCTTTGCCCATTTTAGTAAAGATTAAAAAAAAACTAAGATTTGTTAAATACATGTATTTTGCAGATTATTCTCAGACCTTCATACCAAATTCCTATTCTTTGCCACCTGTGCAGAATGAAAACTAATTAAAGTAGTATGTGAAACCTTCTGTTGATCTGCCATTTTTAGTCTAGGACTAGGGGCTCAATGAATTGAATTTATTGTGGATAAAGGAGCTGCTATGTCTATTATTCCCAAATTCTACTTAAATCATTCATGCAAATAATCTCTTTAGTGTTCAAGCCAAGCATTGCTTGATGGGACATTGCACAGCTTAAGGCATGAATTTACATGGACATTTGTGGTTGTGAGAACAATAAAGCCTTTATTAATTTATGATTCCCTTAACTATTTTGGCCTGATTGTTGACTGTACCAATTATTGATTTTGATAGCATACAACTAAAACAGTAGCTGTTGCACGCACATCATCATTGATTATGAACATTGAATCCAAATTCTACTATTCTACCAGTACAGCAAGTAGTTATCAAGAAATTTTCTAACCTAATTTCTCTGAATTGTAATTCCAATGTAACAAAATTGAAAGTCTTTCATATAATTGAAACTGGTAGTCATCTACTAACATTTTCAAAATGAAGACAATAATCAATTCATGACAGGAGAATTGAAAAAAAACTTCAAATAGTTAGAATGATATCTCCTTCTAAAAGTGTATGCAGTTCACCTTTACACATGATACCCGAATCAGATGAAAATTGGATTCTGTGAAGATTGTAGATTTTTTTAAATTCCATTAACAACACAGACCATTACTCTGTACCTAATTTAAACTCCTTGTCTTCAAAATTATTTTTCAAAAAGTCCATTTCAAATGTTGTGCTTTAGTATATCAAGTAATGATCTACCTGAGAGTTTTTCTAAGTCATTACAATTCCCTTTAGTCTTTAGTACCAAGGGGGAAAGCTAATCGTTGGTTTATGGTATTATTCTGATGTGCTTTCCTCTTAGCTAGAATTAATGCATTCAAGTTCAGTACTAGATTGGCATTAAGGTCTCATCATTTTACTGTTGAAATGGCTAGATGTAAACATAAGTTAAAAGTTTCTTCTCACTTGTGGAACACTTTTCTGGCCTCGTGATAACATTACCTAATATATCTTTAAAATTTTAAATGCAATGTCAATTATTCTCTTCTGTCTTCTTAATTTCTGTTCTTTTATTGTACTCTCTCCTTAATAATGTTTTCTTTTTCTCACATTCTCCCATGCTCAATAACCGCTTGTGTCTTAGTGGCTTTATTGCCTTGCTTGGGATGAAATTATTACAAAAAATGGCTGTCTTGAATATAACTTCATATATTCTAGAGTATGTAATACTTCAAGTGCTTTTTGATAAATGATAGATAATAATTTCAGGCATATTAAGTTTGTGTTTGTTTATGTATATGATCTTTTGTATGTACTTGAATGAAGAAGCTCATTTAAATCATATTGATCAAATATTACAAATTATTAATGATTATGATCTTAAAATGTCCCTTTCTAAGTTCATGTTTAATGTTTCAGAACATCAGATGGACATTCCATTTAACATCTGCCAATTTGCATTGTCACATATGTAACGAGAATACCTGATGGAAGTCATTACTACCCACAGTGGCCAACCATAAGACCTTAATGAGTGTGGTAAGAGGTGAGGTGTCTGTCTAGAATTATTTATCACAACAGACTAATAATACTGGTCCAAATCAAATACACATTCAATGCAGAAGGCCCGTTCAGCATGTATTAGTTTCCATTGGATAAGGGAGTAGAAAAATTACCTGAGTATCTGATTTAACACCACAATACTGGATACAGCACCTCACCTAGGCTTATCACTATTTGGATTCTGGAGCCAATGGGTGATGTGGTCCATTAAGCCAAACTGATGGTTTTGATTCAAGTGAGGAATAGGCTGCATAATGCCATGGGTCTCAATTGTCAATAAGGCACGATGCAGGCTGGTGGTTGTTCCATCATGGTACAAGGTGTGTTCACATGGTATGGGTTGAGTCTACTAAACATGTCATTGACCAGTGACCATCTGCTGTGTGACCATTTTCACTCATTTATAAATGCCATGTACCCCAAAAATGATGGGTTATTCTCACAATACACTGTCATTGGTTCTAAGATGCCTAGAATTCATTTTAGGAGCATTCTGTAAACTTCCAATGAATGGTGTGGCTACCATGTTTGCCCAACATTACACCATTTTAGCATTTACAAGATATGGTAGATAGGCCTATTTGCAAGCTAGATCCTACACCTAAATATCAGGTGTTGTGAACAACATCTCTTCAGAGGTCTTCCAACCATTTTGAGAATTGATGCTATCTTGAGTTACTGCATTTTGCCAAGTTAGAGAAGGTCCCACACAATACTAAGTACCTACCTCATGACTTTTGGCCCGTCAGTATGATGTTTCCAGTTAGTCTCAAACTCAAGAAGCTCAGTGATTTACTTGCCCAAATGTTTGAAATTCATTGTGTCAGTTCTTTGGGATGTAATTTTCCTTTTTTATGAGAAAACTTGTTTATAATTATACTAATTTAATCCTTCCACTTACTAAGTGCTTACTCGTAAACTCTAATACAAAGAAATTGAAACTGAAATAAAATCCTTTAAAATGTTTAAAAAAAAAAATCAAATGTAACTGCCTTCTCCTCACCTAGTTTACATTCTCAACCTGTGGCAGTTCAAACTATTCAGTAGGTGCTGCATTATATCAAATGATAAATGGTAAACTTGTCCTTATTAGTTTCTTTCCTAAGAAATGAATGCAGACTCAACACAAATATTTGATAAAGAATTATTAGCTGCTTACTTACCAGTATTACAATTCAGGCAACGAAGACTGTAATATGATGTTATAAAGAGATCATAAACCACTAAGCAATGCATTTACAGGTCAATTTCCATTGAAATTAGAGAAACAGTATCAGCAATTATTCACATATTAAAGGAATTAAGAATAAAGCTGATGATTGACTTGACCTGCTAATGCATTTGGTGTGTGTATATATATATATATATATATATATATATATATATATATATGATTTAAGGATTATCACCTGACCTATGACTTTTTGTTCCACAAGATCACTGGAAGTCTGTGTTTGATAGTTTATAGAGTTCCTCTTACCCTGGAATAAAATCTTTATTGAAAATAATAAAATCTCATTTTCATTGGCCCAATATGGAAAATATAATCAGAATGTCCATCAAATAGCAAAGGTTACCAAGCATAGAAAGAATTCAGTTCATCCATTTGAATTACCATCTCCACACTTCAAGGTAGTCATCTTGCTAACACTGATATTTCTTCCTATTGCTATTTACTTTTGTGTATCAATAGAATTACTCAATGAATAAAAGCATGTCCATTAAGTGAGAGAACAATCATTGCAGTAGCTTGATCATACATTGAAACTTAGATATCTATTTTTTGGAGCCCCATTTAAACCATCACAGACAAAGACTTTTTGAATAAGATTATTAGCTTCCAAGACTGATAACAACATATCATGCACATGTGAATATAAGGACTGGGTGAACAGATCAGACAATCAAGGCTACAAGAAGGAATACTGCTTATTAGTGCTTCCTGTTGACCTTAGCATTCATAAGATACCCAGTTGTTCTCTATATAACCATCTCACTTAAGTCTTGTAAACTTCACTAAGGAGTATGGGGTGCCACAGCTCTCAATATGTTAGATGTTACTGCTACAATTTCTATAGTATGTAGGTTTTATGGAATGGATATGTTAGCCGTATATCTAATAAGTTTTGAATTAAGAGTTAACCTTCTCTGAAACTAGTTGCCAATCATAGTTGAAGAGCCCAGTCTGCTTTACTATTTAACTCACAGCTAGGAAAAAAAGTGGATTTATATTTTTCCCAAAGGCATCAGCACAAAAGTGAATGTAAAGACTTCAACTGGAATTTGAGTTTGGTTTACTGATTTCTCATAGCTGCTAATCATTACACCACCTGCATATTCTCCTGTTCTCTATATAATATATATATATATATATATATATATATATATATATATATATATAGTAAAGGTAATAAATCAATTGGTATATAATCCAAGTTCATCCTAGTAATATAAAATATTAAAATTGATCCACAAAAAGAGCTCAATGTATTTATTATACAGAGCAAATAAATAGTAAACCATAAAATCCAGAATTACTTCATATGGAGTATAGATCTATTTCAACCAATGAAAACTTTGTCAGTCTTATTCAACCCCAGTATACAAAGTGAGTTCATGTATTCAACCCCAGTATATAAAGTGAGTTCATGTTGGAATTAGAAATTTAACTGTGACAGCTGTCGAAAAATTAAAACAGAAATTATCCATTTCAATGTTCCAGTCAGACGAAATGCATGAGACAGTGGTCAGGGGAGGGTGGAAGGTATTAGCCTTAAAGGGAACAGGTTTTATAAAATTAAACTCGGATATTAACCTTATAACATTAAATTGGGGTTATATGAAGAATGAAGTGTTAATTTGAATATATATTTTTTCTTTGAGTGGATGTGTGTGTATCTAAATTTTGGCCTGACATAGTTGGCATGTGTTAGTCTTTGTTTTTTCCCAAAGTCATAGATATGAACTTTTCTGTATCAATACACTGCTCTAATTCTAATTTAATCTTTCTCTACTGCTGCCACATCTTACAAATATAATACAATGTTTGGTTTGCAATTTTTCCTCCCCTTCTTGTATAAAAACAATATTTCTGCAACTAATTCTGCATATCAATCTTCAGCTGTTGTTGATGTTTGATAACGGCCATTTATGGAGCACCAAGTGAGAAGCAAACCAATAGTTTGCCAATCTGCTGATTATTAATCTACAGTAGGCAGCCTTGTTTGTGATGATGAACCTAAAGGCATTTTGAATAATACAGTAAAAAAAGAAAAAAAAAACTTTGAATTCAAGTTTCATCTTCTCAACTATTTGATTATTAATAAATACTGAAAAACAATGAATCTGAAGTAAAAGACTTGGTAAATTTTAAAATTAGCTATAATCAATTTATCCAGCAGATACTTACATTCAGAGCCTAATTTTTTATATCCCAAAAGATTTAAGAAATTGTGAATTTAAAATGGGTGAGATATTTTCTTTTAAACAAGAAATATTGCTTGTTAACATATATACTCAAAGTGCATTTTAGAGGCAAAGACACAAGATATTCAGACATTTTATTTTAAATGATTGCTCTTAGTAGATATACACTCAAAAAATTAAGTTTAGTCAAGTTATGGATTAAATAGCAGGGTGGATTGGATTGAATTAATCTCTCCACTCCCTTGTGGTTATCTTACGTTAAAGAAAATACTAACAATAAACCCCACACAAATCCAGATTGTGACTCCAAAAGCTGATGGCTGGCATACTGCATCAGCTTCCAGTTACCCTGCAGCATCATCAGGCACCAAACTGTACGTTTTTGTTTTTTCTATTGGACCATTGGCAACACCAAGAAGGGCAGCTTAACATTTCAGCAGCCCAAGATCTCCATCACTCCTTCCCACTCAAACAATCAAGAAACTACTGGCCCCTACAAACTACTGGGTCACAATCACAAATATTTTATTTTATTGCTTGATGATGTACAAAATAATATTTCAATTGATAAACTGGCAGTAATTCTGGCAATGTCTGATTAATAATGCTGACAACTAGTAAATCAGATTATTCAGTGTCTCATTGTAATGATGAGTAATAATTCTAATGTGTCTAATGAAATTTAAATCAGCTAATGGAAAAATATATATAGATATTTCAGATTTATTGTGTCCCACTTAATAGTAAGGAACTATTAGGTGCTTTTCTAACTTAAAGTGGCTGCAAGGAAATTTAAAGCCAACAACATTTGGAATTTATACCAAATATGTTGAGTTTTGTTAACTCAAGCGATATTTACTTCATAGAATGCCTATTTGAGAAGACAAAGTGTTTTTCAAGTGAGAAAAGATAGAGTAGAAAAGTTAGTTGAGGAAGAAAAATAAATTGGCCTTCAGCCATTTCATTCTTTTTTTCTCTCTTTTAAGTCAGTTTGGTTAAAATGTATTTACGTTCAGCACCTGGCCATATATTAAAGCATGAATTATTTTGAAATGTATATTTTCTTATATAACTTATCTACTCTTTTCCCACTCTGTGAACAGTTTATAAATGTAGTAAATCATTGAAATGTACAAAAAAATTTAAATTAAGATTTTTGCAGGCTTTAATTTTTGTTTTCAATGATGAGACTGATATTGTCCAGTGATGCAAAGAAAAAAAAATTATGAAAATAAATATTTAAAGACATTCAAAAGACACTAGATATTCTTTTTTTTTCCAAAGAAAGTAAAAGCAAAATAAAAATGTATCATTTAGAGGATTTTTTTTATTGCCCTTCCAAATTATTTCATGCAAAACCAATGATGCTTTAACCCCTTGAATGTTGAGCCAGAATGTAATTTTGAGTTTACCAACTTCTGCTGTGTAGAATTGTTCCTCTTTGAAAGGCATTTGTACCAACTTCTGATATACTAGCTCTCTACAAGACTAACCTTAACTTGTCAATCCCCTCCTCTGATTTCTCAATTCCTATCTACCTTCCTCGACTTAAAAAGGACTCTAAAATCCACATGCATGGACTGGGAGTTTATGTTCGTGATCATCTCCCACTGGCTAGGGAACTCTCTTTTGAATCTCCAGATCATTCATATGTCTCTTTCTATCTCTCCTCAATTCAATAAGCTATCTCTTCTTTCTCTATCTTTCCCCTGTCTCTCAAGACTACGGTGTATTCAATAGCATTTCCGATAATATAAACAAAGCCATCTCTCTACATCCATTTGCGCACATATTCGTGTTCTGTAACTTTAATACCATGTAACTTAAACACTTTGTAACTGACCTTGTTGGCATTAAAACTCTTAACTTTTCAATCACTCAATCCCTCACACAAGTGATTGACTTTCCTACACATTTCCCCAATAACCCTGACGGTAATGCTTCCCTTCTTGATCTCTGTTTTCCCTCCATTCCTGACACTTGTCTCGCTATGTAGCTCTACTCTCTTCAAAACTCTGATTATACTGTAGTGTCTATTAATATCTCCTACTACTCCCTCCACCCAGCCAAGAACCTCCTACTAACAGAATATCTTTCTGTCAACAAGCAGACTGGGACTCATTCCATGATTTCATTTGTGACATCCCCTGGAATGTGGTTTTTAATCACCCCCGTTCAAAAATATGCATCTGAGGTCTCCTGGGTAAAAGCTGGAATCAAGGCTTTCTCTCCAGCAAGAAAATATAAAGTTAAATTGTACTCGTCTCCTTGGTTCTCAGCTGCTATAGTCCATAGGAATCACTTCTGTCTGTATTGAAGTGACATGTCTGATTCCAACAGACGTCTCTTTGTCTTTGCCGTAATGAGTGCAAGCATGTCTTCAATGAAGCAAAGTTACTGTGCTGATAGAATGAAACAACATATTGCATCTCACAAGTTTGGTTCTAAAGATTATTGGTGGTTCTGCAGGAGTGTGCTGAACAACAGCAAATCCACAATACTTCTTCTCATCCTATTCAACAAACTCCTCCAGAGTACCCACCCCTGATTTTCCCCCTAGAACTGAGGCTCTATTGAGTGAGATGAGCACAACCCAGTCAATGGTATTGGACATCATCTCTAAATTAAACTCTCATAAGGCAAGTGGTAGTGACAGGATACCAACTGTAGTCCTAAAGAAATGTGCTTCTGAGCTGTCTCCAGTTCTCTCTAAACTATATAACTATTGCCTCGCTGACTCTTGCTTTCCAGCTTGTTGGAAATCCTCATCTGTTTTTAAGTGAGTGAAGACACTTCTGAACCATCTAACTACCATCCTATGAGTCTATTACCACTCTTCGGTAAAGTATTCAAGGCTATAATCAATGCTGAAGTGATTAAGCACCTTACATCCCATGATCTACTCTCTGACAAACAATATGGTTTCCAGTTTGCCTGGTCTATGACCGACATGCTCACAGCCATAATTGAATTGTATACCTAGCTCTTGATAATAATGTCAAAGCTCGAGCTGAGGTTCTAGATATTCGCTAAGGTATTTAATAGGGTTTGGCATGCTGGCCTTCTTCGTAAGCTTCAGGGATATGGTATTACAGGACGATTCAAACCAAGAAAGTCATTCTAAAATGGATTCTCCTCCAGTTTCTTCCATATGAATGGTGGTGTTCCTCAAGGCTCTATCCTGGGTTCTACACTGTTTCTGATTTTCATCAATGATCTTCTTGATGTCATCAGTTCCCAAGTAGGCATCTACGCTGATGACACTACTATTTGTTCCTGTCTCAATAGTAAATCTGGCATCGCTGACAAAGCTAACCTGGCCATTGGCCTCGGGAAGGACCTCCAATCTGTGGTTGACTAGGGCAGGAAATGGCTTGTAAACTTTAATGCTTCCAAAATGAAACTGCTCTCATTTATTCACCATAGAGAACCCTCACTGCCTCCTATCAGCATGGCAGATGCTCAACTGCATAAGAGCATCTCTCTGCACCTTATTGGTCTCATGTTTTCCACTGACCTGAGGTGGAACAACTACATTGAATCAATAGCTTCATCTACCACAAGAAAATGTGGTTCTCTGTGTCACACCAGAAGGTTTTTCTCACCTGAGTCCATCCTTCAAATCAACAAATTTACCATTCATCCTTGCATTGAATACTGTTGTCATATATGGTCTGGTGCCCCTGCTGTTCATCTCGAGATCCTTGACAAAATCCAGAGAAGGATATGTAATGTGATAGGTCCTGATCTGGCATCTCGTTTACAGTCACTTTCTCACAGACATGATAGGGCTTCCCTCTGTCTTTTCTACAAATATTTTCATGGCAACTGCTCTGACAAGCTACTTCACTGGAACCCCAACTGCATGAATTTAAGCGAGCTACTAAGTTGGCATCTCGGGCCTACCCTTTCACTGTCAAAACAGTTAAATGTAACTGCCTCTTCTACTCCAACAGCTTCTTTTCTCAAACTTCCCAACAGTGGAACTCCCTTTCTCCTGCTTGATTCCCTGATAGCTATAATCTTCAAATATTCAAATGTAATGTCAATTGACATTTTCTAATGCCTTGATCCTGAACCCTGTCCTTCTCTATATCCTTTCCTCAAACACCTCTCTTTACTCTTGCTCTTACTCTCTGTAACTCCTTGAATGCTAGTGGCACTCCCACCTTGCTTGGGGTTAAATGCTTAAAAAAAAAAAAAAAAAAGAAACTGACACATTGTGTTTAATAAATACATAAAAATTCATCTGATCTGCAAATAGATATGAAAGAGAGAGATTTGTTAGACATTTGTTTATTTCAGTTAATATCAAGAATAATTTGAACAGATATCATTTTATGAATTTTAAAACAATTCTTAAAAGAATGATTTTATTAAAAGTTGATAACCTGACACTAACTTCTGTTCTGAGGAGAGAAAAAATATTACTACATTCATCCATTCAAATCATTTTATATTTGATTTATCAGAACATGGAAAGGATTTTTCACTCATATTTATAAAACACAATCTGTATCCCAATATATATATATATATATATATATATATATATATATACATATACACACACACACACTTGCACACATATATCAAAATCAACACTGCATGGTGACTGGCAGTTTTACACCTTAAACAATCATTAGACATTGAATCATCACTTAAGGTGTGAAACTGCTAGTCACTATGCAGTGTTGATTTCTATGTCCACTCTTTCCCCAGTATTGTTGTGAATATGGCAATGAATATGTAGATAATAGTTCAAATAATGTAAATAATGTAAGTAATAAATTTAATGTGTGTTTCTTTTGGATAACTCAGACTTTCTCTCCCTAAATACAAAGTCAACAAAACAATATTAATTTTTTCTCATTAAATTTTTATTCTTCTTACATAAAGCTTGATGGAATGTGACAGTAAATGCCTCTACTTTGCTCAGATCTAAGTCGACTTGGCCTGAGATGATGACTTTGTCTGGCATGAGGATTTCAAACAGATGACTTACTGTCAGGAATTGTTTTTCTGTTACAGACTCATTAAAACATGTTTCATTCAGTCATGACATTTATTTGCTTCCCTTATCAGAAATTATTTTTTTCTGGGATTGTTTCATTTTTTTCTATTAATCTTGACATTAACTGAAAACAATATCTTCTGTTATAAACTCCTCTCTTTCTCTCTCATTGAAATATTTATTTGTAAGTGACTTTTTTGTTTTTATTAAACTAGATATGTGCCAGTATATATTTGGATTTTAGTTCACAACTTAAAGTAAATGGTTTGTTGGTACTGAATGAAAAACACTGGAAGACCATTGAAAAAGACTATAATCTTTTTTTCCCATAGAAAAGATGCATAATTCTTTGGTTTTATTCATATTTTATAATGAAACAATGTTTGGTTTGTAATTTTCTCCCCTTTTGTGTAAGACTTTAGTAAAACCTGACCTGGCATCTCAACTGTCACTTTCTCACAGATAAAACATGGCTTCTTTCTACAAGTATTTTCATGGCAATTGTTCTGATGAGCTTTTCTTTTTTGTGCCATGACTATGAATTTAATTGTCCTACTAGATTGGCAGCTAGGTCTCACCATTTTCCTGTTGAATTACCTAGATGCAAATGTATGTTCTATTCTAATACTTTCTTTTCTCACCTGTAAAACACATTTCCAATTCTTTGCTTCCCTGCCACCTACAATCTTCAAAAATTTAAATACAATGCCAATCATTATTTTCTCTCTTTTTCAATCCTGTTCTTTTATTATCCTTTCTCCTCACTTCTCAACATTCTCTTTCACTCCCAGTAACCACTCATGTCCTAGTGAAATTATCATCTTGCTCGCAGTGAAATGATTAAAAACCATTTCTGCAACTAATTCTGCATGTCAATCTTCAGCTGTTGTTGACGCTTATTGGGCAAAGTCCACTTTATGGAGCACCAAGAGAGAAGCAAACTCATTGCCAATCTGCTGGTTATTGCTCTAAAGTAGGCAACCTTGTTTCTGTTAATGATGTATGATTGTACCGAACCTGCAGGCATTTTGACTTAAGAGAACAGAAAATCTTGTTTAATGCAGGAAAAAAGGTAAATTTACATTGAATTCAATTTTGATCTTCTCAATTATTGATGGCTTATAAGAAGCCCACTATTTTCAAAAAGATCTTTCAGAAAATATTACCTGAGGTTTTATATGCAAAGTTTGTGTCTATGAGGTTTATCCAGACACCACCGTATAACTCCGTTATACTGTGTAATATAGGGTGACCCCAAAAAACGGGAACTTTTTAACAATCCAATAAAACCAAGATTGATGGAAGAAAAATATTTAATTCATAGTAATTGAAACCTTAAAACATGCCATTTAAGAAACAATGATGGAATTTTCATTTTTTTTAAATTACGTCCTGTAGATGGCGTCCTCCTGTATGAATGCATTCTTGAAATCTGCTGTTGAGATTCCTCATTGACTGGTGCAACATCTCAGCTGGGATACTGTGAATTTCATTCTCGTTACTAAAATGGCAAAATGTTTACTTGCTCAAGGTCACTGTCTCGCAGTGTTGCTACTTGTCTGGCAATACGCATTTCAAAAATTTCCATTTTTTTGGGTCACCCTGTATTAAATGTAAATAGGAAATTGTCTTATATACCATCAAAAGCAAAAAAATAGTAAATAGTAAAAATTTAGTAATAAAATATGAAGACTATTAAATTTTAAAACAAAAAATATTTTGAATAAAAATGACCATCGATGATGAACATTTTAGTAAAATAGAATATTTATACAAATCTAATGTAGATATGGATCATCAAATATATATTTAGTGCAGAAATGATGAGTTGTATGAAGACAGACTTTGTATTTTTCTTCCTTGTTAGCTCTTTAGCCAGTCCATTTAGTCTTTGCCTGTTGCTAAGGAAACCAACCTTCAGTTTTCTCTCTCTCTTATCAGCCTTTTCTCTAATCATCTTTGTAGCTTGTGAAAAAAAACACATTCTCTTTCTCTCTGCTGGTGTTAACATCTAGTGCAGTTAATACAATCAACATTGCACAGTTAGCAAGATAACAGGCTTTGATTTGGACACTTTGAGCAAAATCTCCAAGTGGAGGGGGGTACATTTGAATTGGGACTTGGGAAGAGATGCGGAAAAATGTTTGAAATACACCAAAGAAAAAAATCAATCAGAGGAAATAGTATTTCTTCAAATAGACAAAGCAATCTTAGGAATATATTTTTTCACATCTATAAAGATGGAATATGAAGCAGCATCTTGATAAAATATATCGGAGTTATTCCATGAATTATTTGAACTAGTGTCTTCATGTTTGTTGTTTTTATGCTGACCTGTACTCAAGAATTACTTGATGTAAAATATCTCCGAATAAGAATACATCAACCAAAATATTTTGTTAAAAACAACAAAGATGAGCACACTAGTCTAAATAATTTCTGGAATAATGATATTTCATGAGAAAAAAAATCAAACAACATATGTTGAAGTTAATAATGCATGATATATTGCACACAAAACTGTCCTTTCATTGTCTTTTATTCATCTTCAGTTCAGACACATTATTTATTACAAAGTTTCAGTTGCAATGTATTCTATTTCCTAGTCTGGAATGTTAATAGTAAGATTAGCTGTTTCCTTATAAGGAAACATTCAGCATTCACTGACCAAACAGCATTACTTTCAGCTAAAATTTCTAACATCTTTCTGCTAAAACGAATTTTCAGGAAAATAGGTTTCTCAAGTCCAGTAGCTGTTATTGCTCTTTCTGGTATTATTATAAGGGCTTCCTTCCTAATATTTTGCTTAATGTTGTATGGAATGTCAATATCTTCATTATGTCATTATTTTCTCTTTGAGTTACATGTGCTATCCATTTCAGTTGTTCCCACTGTTGAAAGTCTTCAAGTAATATGGTTTCTGTTATTTGGTAAAGTTCTTAGTGATTCTGTAATACCAGTCTACAAGATCCAATGAAAGACAGTCCTCTTCAAGACCCACAAGATTCATTCACTTGAATCCATTTTTAATCAATGATTAAAAAATCTGAGAAAACAGTTGAATATAACTAATAGTTTGGACGTTTTTGAACAAGTTGGAAACCATACATGAAATGCATATGGGAATCTAGATCAGACAAGGCTATGTCAGATCATGACTCGAGTTTTGGGGTTTTGATTTTGTAGCATAGATGCTTTGTATAATGTGCAGCAGAAATACCTCTCACATAATTGTGAGACATTAGTGCATTCTACAGGCTGAACTATTACTTCTTTTTCTATTTTGCATTTATTTATTTTTCCATTTGTTTTGCTAACATCAGTTAAGAATGTCTTTATGTTTGGAACATGCTTGACACTAGAAAATAGTGTGTGTGTGTGTACACATGCATACTACACTGATGCTGAAAAATTCTCAGCTAGACTCGCTTTATATAACTACACGAAACCTTTTAGGGAGAGTATCCTTTTTTGTCAAATTTCCAGCATCCCGTTTATGTGTATTTCGTAAAATCAAGCCTTCTGAGAATATTGGTTGCTTTGTTTTTTGTTGCTTTCTCTGCTTTAATGACTTTTAAAAAGCAAAGAAAACATCAATGGTGATCTATCCTTTGAACATGAATATTTTCTTCTGTTTTCTTGAGTTTTCAATTGACACAAAATCTAAAAATCTCTATCAAGATATCAAACAAAGACCAAGTAAGCTGGTTTCCAAATTGAACAAATTCAAAAGTGTTATTTTTTTAAATAATGAAATATTTCAAAATTTCGCATGATAGGCAGAAGCTATATTCTGTAGACAAAGTTCAGGAATAAGAAAAGAAAATTGGCTCGTAAAAAAAAAAGGCAATATGCACAAAAGTGTTTCTACAAATAGGCTTGTGTGCATTTTCAGTCACGAGGTGAAAAGTCCTCTACCCAGTTTACTTCCCAGATTCTATCTAAATGAGCAAATATTGGAATTTTGTATTCCTTTCTTAATTAGGGTAAGAACTTTTCAACACCTTGTGTGTGTGTGTCTCTTTAAAAAAATATTCAGATGTTTAAAAAATTTCTAAATTGGATTCTTTCACTTTTTTTATTGACATTGAAGAACCATGCAATAATTGATGATTTTAAAGACCATGAAAGAACAAAAAATAACTGATAAAAACATTTTGTTTGATGTGTTATTTTTTTACCCACTTTGCAAGTATATATATATATATATATATATATATATATATATATATATATATATATATAAAAAATTGAAAATTTAAGATTTAAAGGTGAAGCAGATATTTTCATATATATTATAAAAAATAGAGCATTGATAATATTTTTTATATATATATGTAAGAATTACTTAACTGTAATTTTCCCGACTGCAATTTCATGGTAATATATGGATTAAACCCCTGTCCACTTTTCAGGGGTTTAATCCGTATATTAAATATTTCCATCAAGTAATTCTTTTATATATATATATATATATATATATATATATATATATATATATATATTTCTTTTTTGCTTCATATTTTTGGGAGATGTAAACATTTTAATGAAGTGTTCATTAAAGCACTGAATATAAAAATTTATTTTCTATACATAAAATTATTCTGTATCAAATCAAATGTCATTGTGTGTGTGTACCTGTATTTGCATTTGTAGGAGACAAATATTTTCTTCCTCAATTTGTGCACTAGACAACAATTATAGAAATATCACATAATCACTGTCACCAATTATTGTTATTATTTTATGTTGGTTATTTCCTAAATCAGATAGACCTTCAAGCCATATTATTTAAGCTTCCCCTGATCAACATCCTCTCCATAACACCAGTTGATTGGACAAAGTATAATGCATTTTTAATGACTTTCAGGCACTCATTCTGAAAGGGTAATTATCATTGCAAAAATGAACTTTTTCAGAAAAATCTTTTTCTTCATTATATATATATATATATATATATATATATATATATATATAAAAATGTGTGTGTTTGTGTGTGTGTGTATATATATATATATATATATATATATATAAAAAGCAAAAAAAACAAAAATTACCTTAACATAGCTGTTCTGTACACAGCTATCATCAGCCTCTAAGTGTCTGTCTTGGAGCATTGTTTTAAATTTATTTTCAATGCCAGTCCTCCTCTGGTAGACACCTTCTTAATTAGAATGGGTTTGTGTTAGTGATTTGTGGGGGGCATAAGGTATCCTATACCGGGGGAAGCAGTCTGGGGTTGGAATTTATTTATGGCCAGAACCTTTGTTTGTAGTTTAATATCAGTTCTTACTATGTGGTGTTTCTTATACAGGCCTCGGGTGTGTTTTTTTTTTTGATTCACAGTAAATAGTTTTTGTACTACAGGTGTCCAATATTATTAAAGGTGATGTAGGATTTAAACTTAAACCCGTTAAGATTAATGTAAATTAGTTGAGTTGAGTTATAGTTTTATAGATTGTGAGTAATACCCAAGCACCCAATGGAATAAATCATGCTGTCCAATGCACATATGCATACATATCTTCATACATACATGTATGTACATTTACATGTCCATACATATATGCCACTATATGTACACATACATCCCCCATGTATTTGTTTTTTTGCTGTAAAAAAATACATATACTTTGTTAAAATAAAAAAAATCGAGCTCTCTGTGGATCAGTTTTAATAATTAGTATTAATAGGATCCACCTGGATTATATACCAATGAATTGATTACCTGTACTATATATATATATATATATATATATATATATATGCTCATTTAGTCTTGACAAAAAATTTTCGTAAATACAAATGAGGTGTATGAGAAGGTGGTTCCTTCTATGCCCTTGTATATGAAATACTATCAGATATATCACCTGTTTTAAGACTACATTATCTTTAAGTTCAATTTGCAACTATTTTTAACATTTTAATATGTATTGTCTTGGAGAAAATGAGATTGATATTGTTTCACCCAAGTTTTCTTATTTTCAAAAACTTCAAGTGCCCTTTAAAAAAGAATTCAGAATATTTTAATGAAATGCCTCAATAAATCTGAGAAAATTATATAAAAATGACTTAAATGAAGGTTTCTGAGATGTCTACGTTTTAAGAAATAATTGGATTAAATTAAAAATCTGCTTCATATCTTTTTTCATATGTACAAAATAAAAAAATATTACATATTTTTATGAAATTTTATGAAGGGTGTTCCCTGAAATAGCATAGTTCAATCAGCTTTTCTGGCAGGCAACAGAGCATGTTTTTAATTCCGCGCTTAACATCTTTTAGTACAATGAGGGAAGAACTGACTAGTAGAAGGGTCCTCAGGGAACAGGTTCCTCTCCCAAATGGTAAGTTCTATGCTGAGGATGTAAGTAAATTGGTAAATAAAATAAGAAGCTATAGTAGTCCCATCTTTCATCTGATGCATTTTAATGCACATTGAAATTTGTATTGATAGCAAAAAGTAAAAATTCTGTTGTGTTAGAAAATTTAATTGCCTAAGGGGTTTGGTAAAATTAACTAGTTGATATTTTATATATTTACTTAGATTTACTATGAAACAAAATAGAATAAATGTGGAGAGGGAAGAAAGTATTGGCTCTTGTGCTTTGTCAGGTGATGAGGACCTGTCTGTAAAACCAACATTCAATATCAGTTGAGGAATAAACATTTTTCTCATCCACTAAACACAAGATAAGTTGTAATGAAAAGCAACTCAGTGCTTTAATTGACTGAAAAATGATCACCATGCAGGTAAAAAACAATTCTTTCTTTCTTTCTTGGATATAATGGCAATTGAAATTTCTTTGAAAAATAAATAACATTACTTTTTTTTTAATTACTCCTTGAAATTTTTAAGAGAATCTTCTGTTCTTTTCCTTTTATCAACATTTTGACTCGGTCATTCTCCAGTTTTTTCCGTTAGACTTTTACCTCATGCTTATTCTGTCTGCTGCTTTACATTGTGGGATATCATAAACAAGTTGTATTTGATCTGAATTTTTATCTTTTTTATCATAGGTATTATACTTTTTTTTTTAAATCTAAAATTAAGATGTACAGAAAAAAAATCCCTTTTTCTCGATTAAATTCATTTTCATTTCCTCCATTAGAATTTAAATGCAATGCCAATCACTATTTTCAGTCTTCCTGAGCCCTGTTCTTTTATTGTCCTTTCTCCTCACTAAAGTCGTCTTCTTCTCTCTCACTCCCAGTAACATTTTGTGTCTTAGTAACATTGTTACCTTGCTTGGAGTGAAATGATTAAAAAAAATTGTGTTAAGCTTGATCTGATTTAAATAACAAGTGGGTTATTGCCTTACTGAAGTATATCCTGGAATACTTCTAAAAGGTAATCAGCCTTGCTATATTTTTCAAAGATAATCCTCCTTATTTCTCAGTCTAAACTGGATGTAACAACGGAAATATTTTTTTAATTTTGTAATAATTTTGTGCTTGTATAATAAGTCATAAAAGATATTCTCATATCTATCAGATATTTGTTTAGCGATCTCATTTTCTTGCTAAGCATAGTTTGACACAAGGACACATTAGTGGAGATTGGATGTGAAACTAATTATTCATTACCTCAAATGAGGAAACGTGTTTTAGAGAATACACATTAATAAGCTTTACACTGTCTGGCACAAGTCCACAATAATAATGAGAACTAACAAAGCTATGGATTGTGTGACAAACTTACTAAACATTCCTTGCTGAACAGGTGCCCTACTCATGTTCTGGTAACCTTTATTGGAGTAGATAATCATATAAATGCAAAGATTGTTTCAGCCTGTCAATCCTTGGCCTAAATCTTTGGAACAGATTGCATAAAGATAATGTATACTGCACTTGTTTTATTAAAAGGAAGTCAAGGTTAGGTTAAAAGTTATATTTACCTCATTATCTGTAAATATCACTTGTTAACAATTTTATCAATCTTCAATTGTTATACTACAAAAAGCTGGAATTGAGTCTCTGTGATATCAAGTCTGTCTGGTAATTTTAACTCTAATCTCCTGCTTTTAACTGAACTGAACATTAGTAAGTCTAAAAAGCATCTTAAATAACTCAAATGTTACTCTTTGGGATCCACAACCATTCAAAGGTGCCTTTCCTGAATTTTGGCAACTTTCAAAGTCATAACTAAAACACCATTACAGAGTTTATTTTTATATTATTATGATTATTATTGTTATCAAAATATGTTGATATCTGACGGGATTTTATTTCCAGTTTGTTTCTAATACCTGATATTTATCTAAAATGTCTGTCTATGCAGGTAAGTAATCCACATTAAACCTTCTTGTGATCATTTGAAATTTGAATCTTGAAGCTTAAGTCCGTAATCAGATTTTCTCTCAAAATTCCTAAATACTACATGAAGTCAAAATGAGAAAATATAATCACTTGAAATTTGTTATTGATTCCAACACTGATATTTTTTGTTCAGTTATATGAAATCACATAAGCATTTGGACTGATCACTCCACCCAATTTGTAATTAGATGATAATTTCACATTTTCTACATCAAGTAATTTATTTGGTGTTATGTTAATTTAATATAAATTCTTCACTATTTTCTCTTGAAATAATAAAACTTATACTCATATATCTTAGTCTTTGTTACAATATTCTTGCATAAAAAAACACTTTTAAAATTGGTGCCAGAAAAGAAACGATTTCATGAATTCTCTAGATTTGTATCTTTACTTTTATACAGAAGTATAAAAGTATTATGATAAAAGTATAAAGTTTTTATAACATATAAAAGTATTTTCCTTTTATACATAAGTTTTTGAGTGATGGCTTTTCTTTCCTCTTCTCTGGCAGACAAGGCAAAATTGCTTCCTCTGTCTCTTCTCTTTGGTGACTTCTTGAAGACTGCTCACTTTAGTAACCTTGTATTGTTTATATGGCAACCAAGCCCACTAGTTTGTTACAATGATTGTATTTGTATAATTAGACCATTACTTCCACAATGACATAACACTTAGCTATTTGACTGGTAGCAAATTATCTAAAGATTACTTGCTATTCTAAAAATTATTCTTCCTTTTGGACCACTAGTGAATATGTCTCTATGTAAACAAGCCACATTGCCATTTGAATTTTACTAGTTTTTCTCTTGGAAAGCCCTTTTCATTTGAAACTATTTTGCCTATGAAAGTACATCAATTTGATCAATAGGTCTTTATTTAATCAGTATAGTCTCAAAGAGTTTTAGAGGCAATTTTCAGTTTCAGTTAAGGAAGTATTTTGTCATTCTCATAAAATTTGGCAAGTATGATAGGTGGATAGAGGGCCACACCCAGTTGTACTAAGTTATCTCCAAGTTACTATTTGGTTTTGATTACTTAAATGCCACTCAACACATAATTTCTCAAAACCAATTAACTTTTCTGCTTACATGTTTTTCTTCAGTTCTCTACTGTAAAACCAGGCCTTTCTGCACTTAACTTTATTCAAACCTCTTTGGGGCTCTACTTGTCCCATAAAAGTTGGTCACCATCCACCTCATCACATGTGTATGTATGTATGTATGTATGTATGTAACACAAAGAATAAAATTAATTACTTTTAAACATGATTATCCAGGAATCAGTGTTTTTTCACTGTATTGCCTTTTACTAAAGGCATAAACTTAATTTTACCTGCATTTGTGCTCATCTCATTCCAGTAATCTGGAATTAGTGCTTGCCATGATAGGATAACATAAAGAGAGGGAGTGATTGCTTTCATAATATTCCCAAAGATGATTGAAGCCACATAAAGTAATAAAATGTAAATTACCAATCGGATTTCTGAATGCATTAGTATGCCACATATACAGCCATTTTGTTTTAACTAGACAAATTCTGCATGCAGTTTTAATGCAAACAAGACTAACCCAAATTTATAATATTCACACCAATTTCATTACTCACTTGACAGTTACGAGTTACACCAAACCAATCTTGTTCTGTGCAATGCCTAAATTCAGGTGGCATCTTCACTCTCACACTTGACATCAACAGAATTGAACATCCATCCTATAAAGAAAGTGCCACTCACAGTTAAAGACTCCTACTTCATTTCGGTTACACAAGACTTAAAAATTGAACAAAGATAAATCTCAGAACTCTAGTGACTATTGATAGAGAAATAAGGAAAGCAGCTTAATACAAATGACTTATTTTCTAAAAATATTCTCTATGCAATCACTTATTTTCTATCTTTAAAAATCAAATATTAAACAATGCTTCACAAAAATGTTGTGGCTTCTATATTTTTTTTTTTTTTAAGAAAACACTAGGAAACTGCACATTAAAATATTGGTCTATTGAAAATTATTATTGAAGCAAAATATCAAATCAAGACATTTTTAGTAATCTTGTAATTCTTTGATGAAAGAATTTTCTGATTATTTAGGTTTTACAGAATTTATTGAGATATCTTAATAAAAAGATAAACTTAATAAAAAGAGGAGCATTTAAGTTTTAGATTCAGTAAATTATCAACTTTTTGTGATTATCATCATCAAAGTTTATCAATTTCTTTTATAGTAGACAGTTTGCAGCTGACTGGTAAATGTTTCCCTACTTTGTTGGCAAGTGTTTTCTCTTGGCAATATTTGAGCATCTCATTAAACAGAAAAATTGATAATAATTATGTCAGGGTTGCAGTGGGAAATTAAGATGGCAGAATTGGCAAAGCAACAAGTTAAACATATTTTAAAATATTATGACAAATGTGTCTCTTGTTAGAAACAATAAGCAAGTTTTTATGAATATAATATTTTGAGAATGGAAAAGAATAAGGTAACATCTTAAAACTATATTCCCTGCTCTCAAAGCAGACTTGGACACCTGAACTCTGATTTTTAAGGTGACAGGCAAGGATATTCACTGTTATACTATCCTGAAGTTAGCTCCATAAAGTCTCTACAATTAATGATGTGCAAGTGTGTATCCAAAAAGCTTTGAAGTCCTGGTGAGTGTGCAGATTCCCTAATCAGGTCAGCCATTTCCCTACAAAGTTTAAATATTAATAAATCGTTGGTTCATTATGTTCTACCATTGATACTGACAATTATAATTTAATGTTAAAGATGTTCAGATAAACGTATATGCATGATTTGTAATGTGCAACACCTCAAGAGAATATTTTTACATAAAAAAATAAGTTTACACATATTACACAGCAATATTTAAGTAATTTTGTAGCTGCAGTGTACTTATAAAATATCAAAAACTTTATGCTGCCCTATATTGTTTATGTTAAGTTCAACGTGAATATTAAAGTTAACTGATCCTTTCCTTTGACTCAATTCTATTAATGAGAACAATTCTAATAAATTAAATGATATATATACACACACACACACACACACACATTTTAGTCAATCAATGCTTTTGTTGTTAATATATTTATATTTTAGAATTTGTGTGTGTGTATATACATACACACACGACTTTAACATATATAAACATATCTGACTTTAATAGCTTATCAACAGAGCCTATTTAAAAATTTCTTTTGCATGTTGTTTCTTGTATAAACATGTTGTGGTAATAAAGCACTTTAAAATATAAAACAATTTAAGAATAAAAACTAACAGAAAATTGTATTTCTACTATATCATTAGGAAGTTTAATATGCAACATGGGCAAATTGTTTATTAAGTTTACAAATTATATTCAGATCACTAAAACAGTTTATTGCATATAGATGAGCTAGTTACTCCTTTCTATATTAGGATATGACAAAAGTATTTTTTAAATTAATTTTTGAGTATATATATATATATATATATATATATATATATATATATATATATATATATGGTATTTTTTTATGCAAGTTTTCAAATGCTGGTAATCCAGTTCTCTATATTTTAAAGTATAATAACCAATAACTGATGGTTGTTCATTTTGGGACTTTATTTCAAGAGATAAATCACTACCCTTAAATCAACTAAATAACTTTTAGGTATGTCTGATCAAATATCATTTCATTTCCTCTTGCACTTTCTGCAAGTAGCTACAGTGGTGCTGAAGCCTACTTAAAATTTCCAGTCTCAATATTTGTATCTGCTTCCATAACATAAGTAGAATCTTTACATAAACTTATTTAAAAAAATAAAATAATTATTAAAATCACCTTTAATATAACTAATTACTCATATATTTTTTACTGATAAAGCTTGTTTTCTATTGTGATTCTATATACAGATTTTTGACTGAAACAATTACGGAAAGGTTCTTATCTGAACATAAACGTTCTTTAGCTCCTTGTCTGCAAATTCAGCTGACTTAGTGTTTAGATAGCCACAAACCTGTTTGCTATACTCACTTCAGCTTTATTGACCCAACACAAAAAGAATGGATATTTATTTTCATAACAAGGCTAGCATTATCAATTTTAACTTTATAATTAAATTAGATGATTTATCTAGAATTTGTAAGATCTACAACTGCATCAGTGTTTACAGGATTAAAATCCTATTCTATCACATGGATATAGGTTATAAAATAGGCTCTAGTGTAAATTCTAAAGAAAAAATATCATCTCTTTGTTTATGCCAGTTCTGTGATTTTTTTTCTCAAAATGAGCGATAGCTAGTCAGCAATTACAGTAACTCGTGTTACGTTTTGATTATAGTTGTTAATGCAATAGGTGAAAGGTCTTTTTTAAGGAATCTTACAACTTTCCCATAGTGCTCATAATAACAACAGCCGTTTGTGTATTTTTCAGATCTATATCTGAGGAGATGATCTCTATCTGAGACAATTCCATAAATATGACCAAGCATCAGAACGTCATTTTTAAGGACCTCTTTTTAGGGGTAAAGACCATTTCAGTGATCTCTTGTAATAATGATCTAATTTATGTATAAATGTTTGTTACCATAACACACAAAAATGGCACATTGTAGTGCAAGTTTTGTTAATATCATTAAAATGCTCAATTGAGCCACCAGCTTTTGTTTAATTTTTAATTAGAATAAAATGAACCCCCAAATATATTCACTATAGATAATTCTTGGATTATTATCTGCTAAATGCAAAATTGCTTCCTTTTTAATAAAAAAAATGGAAGCAAGAAAGAATCTTTGAAGCTTAGTGATAATTAGCATGAGCAAATAATAATATAAATTCTTTAAATAGAAATAGCATTAGTTAATATATTCTAAATCTTCCTGTCTAAAATACAAGAGCTTAACAAATAATCAAGATGACTGGCAACTACATAATGCCAGAAGACTTTGAATGTTGCTCTTCTCAAGGGCATTAGGGCAAAAGTTTCATCTAGGATTTGAACTAAGTACACTGATTTCTAAGTGGATAATCTTTAGGCATCCTCAACATCTTCTATCATTTAGGCAGAAAGAATTCCTTTTGCTGTGCGAAATCCTTCTTTTCTTTTTGATTTTAGTGTCATCTATTTAGCTTTGCCATTTTACGCGCTTCATTCTGTAGGTATATGTCCAGTGATTTTCAAAGAACTTTGAACAGAACTTCCAATAAAGATTTCCTGACTTAATTGCTGCATGGAATGTCATTACTTATCATTTTCAACTTATTTAAAATTACAGGTATTATACAAATCTTTGTGAAATAGATCTGTAATCTTACAGGGTCAGTAAATATTAGCAAACAGAAAAAAAGATAATCCTTGAAAATTCCTGTAAACAGTTTGAGAATATATTTGTATAAAAGGTAATACTAGTTGAAATAATACATAATGTTAATCACTACCTACTGTCCTCCCGACTGCTCTTTTCTCTTTGTACTCATTTGTAATGTTTCTGTTCCTAATTCCTCCACACCCTGTAACCCTGTAACCACTTGCATATTCATGGCTGTACTGCCTTACTTGGGGTGAGATATATATATATATATATATATATATATATATATATATATATATATATATATATTAAGCATTTCAGCCCTAGCAAGGTTGGAGTGCCACTAGTACACAAGGGATTACAGGGAGGGAGAGCAAGGTAGAAGAGGTGTGTTTGAGGAAAGAATAAAGAAAAGGATGGACTGGGGAACTAGATCAAGGCATCAGAAAATGTTGATCAGGGAAGCAAGTAAGAGGAAGGGAGTTCCATAGACAGGAAGTACGAGATAAGTTGTTGGAGTAGAAGAGACGGCTACATTTAATCATTTCAACAGTGAAAGGGTGGGCCTGAAATGCCAACCTGGCAGCATGCTTAAATTCATGCAGTCTGGGTCGGTGCAGTTGCTGTGAAAATACTTGTAGAAAAGACAGAGGGAATCAATAGCATGTCTGTGCGAAAGTGACTGTAAACGAGATGCCAGGTCAGGACGCATCACATTGCATATCTGTCTCTGGATTCTGTTGAGGACCTTGAGATGAACAGCAGGGGTTCCAGACCATATATGGCAGCAGTATTCCATGCAAGGATGAATGGTGATACCAATTTAAAATAAATAATTAAGTAAATAAATATGAAGTGTCTGTTTTTTTCTGCTTAATGAGTGGTGATGAGAAATGCATTTATTTCAAGAATCCAATGTGGAAAAATTGTAAGCTAGACCCAGGATTATGTTCAGCATCTCAATTTAAACAGGAAAATGTCATTGTCTTGTTTGATAGAATTCAAAAGTAATTCTTTATTATTAATTGTTGGAATCAGAACAAATTGTTACTGTACAATTCTACAATGAGCCATTGGTCTCAACTGCAAATTGAAAGTGAAATCTGAATCTAAAAATCAACTGGTTATTTTGCTGCATGAGAATGCATGTCTTTGTTACAAATGTGAAGTAGCAAATAATCATGGAATTGGGGTGAAACATTCTCTTATCTGCAGTGTATTCTCCAGACTTTCAGACTATCACTTGTTGCAAGCATCATTATCTGGTCAGCAATTTGAGATATCAGAAGATTCTTCAAACCAAAATGGGAATCATTCTTTTATGATGAGATATTTAGCGGAAATATAGCCTAAGGCTCTAGAAAAAACAAAGAAAAGGCATTGATAAATTAATAATGATATTATGATTCCTTGAGGTGAAACAATATAACTGAAACCTCCTGATGAGTGGACTGAACAATTACAAAAGGGTTCATCTATGGAACTCTGCAGTTGAGGTGCTGAATATAACATCAGCTCAATGACAAATTTTATATCCTATAATCCTATATATATTACACACACACACACACACACACACACATATATATGAAATTCTGTCAAACAAATGCTGGAAACTTTTGCATCAAATTATACATACACTCATCTGTATGTTTATAATAAATTGTTCTTCCTTCCATTTTACTTTTTTTACTTCCAATGTCAAATCTCAGTGTGTCAAAATAAAATTGCCCCAAAATAGTTAATATAGGTGATAAAAGCTATTTTCATGCAAGTAAATTTCCTGTTATTCAATCTTTAAGCTCTTTGTCATTTTTTATAACTTTTTAATCAGAAGCAGAAATGTACTTTGGCCTATATCAAGTATCATGTATATCTGAAACTACAGAAACCTAAAAGCTTGCCTACCACAATGTGATTACTAATTTGTGTGCTTATTAAGTCATCCCAACAGGAGCAACCTCTTCTATTGCAGATAAGACAATTTATCTGTCATATGTCCATAATAATAATTAAATATTTTTCTTAATGATAACTAAATATAGTATCTTTTTTTATTCATACCTTTGATACAGTTTAATTTATAAATTAGCCATAATGAGGTAAAAAAACAGTCAGTTAATTGCCATACATGATACACACACATACACGATCATGTCTCTTTCATTTCATGACTAAGCAGAAGATTTTCTTTGTTTTCTCCTTCCAAGCTGTAACTAATAAGAAAATAAAACAATCATAATACTACTATACTGTAAGAAAGATTAAATGATAGAAAATTTGCTATATTCCTGTTGATCTTAGCAATTTTTTCTTTCCTTATGAAGTCAAGAACTTTTACCTTTTCTATTTAAAGTAATCACTTTCCCTTCAGCATATCTGTATTGTCAGCATCATTACTGTTTTGTAATGAATATGGCCTATCTCTCTGACGAAAGAAGCACAAAATCACCTGTGCTATACATAGTCATGTAAATTACCTAATGCCTTAGGACTAATTAATATGCCTGTAGGTGGGCATGAAAAAAAGGGGCTCACCCAAGGAGACCCTGCCAAAAAACAGCACAGCATTCAACAGCAGGAATTTTAGGATATTTGATGAAGATTGTGGCATTTGTCTGCAATTCAGATGTGCATATACACAATCTGGAAACAGCATTGCTGAATGTTCACACAACCATAAAGTGGATTGCTACCAGGAAGCAATGCTCTCTCCAGGAAGTGGTGTACTGGTACAACATTACACCAAAGGATGATGTTCACAGTGAGACTGCTCCAGCCAATGTGTTGTACTCCTACAAAGTTTGGTTGAAAGGTATTGATAACATTGTACTGCTGAAGGAATATATAAAAAAAGATGCTGGTAAAAACATTGCCCAGTAGATGCATGAATAAATATCAAAAAGGAACTGTGACTGGAATCTTGAGTCAGGCAATCTACATAGAAGGAATACCATGTGAGAGACCTTCACCATCTCCCTCAAGTCATGGGCAACCCCGTGGAGGGTGTGGTCACACAATCAAGTGATGATGGAATGTGTCTATCAATGGCCGATGACAAGGACAACCGTTAGACTGATGGTAACTCTGATCAGTTGAGCGGAGGTGATGGTGGAGAAGATCAGCAGTTTGTAGCAGAAACTATTGAAGAGGCAAGTGAGCCTGTACCAAAACTTCAGAGAAGCACCAGACACAAGAGGCCTCCTTCCATCACCCCACCACAACTTCTATTTATGCGATCATGAGATCAGGTGGGGAATGTAATGGACATGGTCTATCTCCCTGATGAAAGAGGCACAGAATCGTCTGTGCCATACATCATGTAAATTACCTAGTGCCTTAGGACTAATAAAATGCCTGTAGGTGGGCATGAAAAAGAAGTCTGCATAATTGACTGAGGCACACATAAAAGCTGGTAGATTTTGTCTTTGGGAAAAAGGATTATGGCCAGCTTGAACAAGCCAACTGTGAAGTTTAAGGACAAAGATGTGACTGAGGAATGTGAAACAGATTACTACAGATATATTACAAATATATTACTACAAATCATTGCTTGTGGCATTTAAAAAGAGAAAAGAAAGCTTACTGGATTGAAAGCCTACCATGGACAATCCATAGCTATAAACTTTCGATCTTTGCTGAAACTTAACAACTCCAAAGCAATCACTTTGTGTTTTCTCAAATTATAAACTGAAGCCACAACAGAAAAAGATTTGAAACATTAAAATTAATATATAAACATTAAAATGTGTGATATAACTTTTTACATATAAACTGAGATATTTTTGCAATTCTCCAGCTCTATAAAATAGAATATAATGTGTGTTTATAGAATTCATTTAACAGGTATTGTTTCTAAGTGCAATTCCTGTTTAACCTATAACTTATTAGGTCATTTAGGTGCTATACAAATGCCCTTCTCTCAAAGCAACACCTATCATCTCTCTAAGTAACATAATATTTGTACTGGAACATATGTTACCAGCAACAAGGAGTAATGCTTTGTCTAACCTTTTGGAAGAAGTAGTATCATTTTGCCTTAGTACGTTCACTCCTGGTTTGGTATGAGTTAACCGAGTCTCCTCGACTAGTTTTCAACCAAAGCTAAAGAACCTGTACTTAAAGCTGGGAGAAGAGTAAATTTAGGCACCTTCATGAAAATCGATAACATGATAAGAACGGCCTTAAAATTAATGAAAAACATTTTTCTTCATGTTAAATGTATATTTCATTATTGAGAAGAAACACTAAAGTATTTTTTGAATATTTTTTAATCATTCTTAGCATGTCCTAAATTTTAATTAAAAATCTTGTTTACGAAATATCAAACAAAAACTCAATATCAGCCATTTTTTTTAAATTTTGATTTTTGAAAAATTAGTTAAATTCCTCGTTTAAAAATTTAATTATACATTTTTCAAAATTTATTCAAAGAAAATTAGAAAATTTAAAGTTTATTTAAAATATTTTGAAAGAAACTTTTACTTTCTTCGTAGAAAAATGTTGTTTAAAATAAAAGGGAGCTGATCTTAACATCGCCGGCGATTGACAAGTGCTGAATGATGACGTTTATAAATTATTGACAGCTGACGTGAGATTTGAGTTCTCATATGGAAGGACAGAATGGACATATTTTTTTTAAGTGGACTTGCTTAAGTAGTACCTTGTAATAATTAAAGTAAAAAACTTTCAGCATTCCAATATTTTTGGGTTTTTAGTACTGTAACTTTCACCATAAGTTTGTTGATACTATCTGGAGAAATTATAAATACTATAAAAAAAAAAAATAATTAAGATACAAGTGCTGCACTGCTGTTTGAGGGCCCATATAGACCCCTTTCAATAAAGTCAATTCAGATCTATTATAAAAAATTTATACCCCCAGTAAAAATAATCAAACATAGTAAAAGTCACAGCCTATTTTCTCTTAAAAAAATGGTTTTCATATTTTTATTGGGGTAAAAGTAGGTAAAATAAAAAAAATGTTTTATCATCTGAACAAAATATCAAGGAAAGTTTATCTGAACCCCATGAAACTAGGTATTTTCTGAAAGCAAACAATATGATCTTTCATTTAAAAGTAAAATTGGCCAGTGTAAATGACTCAAGAAATTTTTATAGGGGGCAAAATGTGAAAAGATGGAAATTTTGTATTTTTTGTAGTTCTAAAGAAAAATTTTCCCATTCACGCATAAGATTGAGAACTTTGCATTCTATGATGGGTTTCAATGTTGCTGACGAATGGGAATATTCACCTAATATTTTGTTGGATTTTCCTATATGACAAAAACAAGCATTTTAATCAGCTGTGACTGAGTGAGATAAAATTTCACAAGACATGTACATTAAATTAAACTATAATTTTAAGTACACTTATAAAATTTCATGGTCTTTTTATGCTCACTTTATTAAATTTTAAAACTCAATCCGCGTGATGTTCTTTTATTGCACGCATGATACCTCCGATCTTCTGTAGATTTCATTGGCAAACACATTATTGACACAAATTAAATTTTTTAATATACGTGCGATCATTAGTTTGTAAGAAGCTTTGGAAATTATAATCTGTAAATATATATCTACTTAATGACAACATTCGTTAAGTTCTACAAACTTTTCCCTAATTTTAGAAGAATTAGCAACATAATGTAATAAAAAAAATATTTCAGAAATAACAAATAATTGTTTTAAAAATTCGAAATATCTTTTTGCTTTCAGACAATATTGTCCATGTTCATCAAAATAAATAAAAAAAATTAAAAATTAAAAACTTTTGGAATTAAATAATATTTTTGTTTTATTGAGTTTTGTATGTTACAATTCAGAGATGATTTTCAGGTAGATGTGGTCCAACTAAAAAAAAACAAAAAAAAACATGATTTGGTTTCCTCAAAGCCTTGTGCTTTTAACTAATATAATCACTAACCTCCTCAAAATTGAAATTATAGAGTTTTCGTACAATTAGTTGGGTGGCGGTAATACATATGAAAAAAAATTTCTGCCTTGACTTTAATAAAAACAAAACATATTTATAATAAGTGCCATCATTTGTGAATAGTTTCTGAAAGTTTCATTAAAATCCGACAATTATTTTATTTTTGCAAGATTTTCCAAATTAATGTGTGTCATACAAAAAAAACGTGCTAAAAATTTTATATGTTATTTTACTAGTTCCGGTGATACAAAGAGAAACAAGGTTTTTTTTAATCAAAATTTAGTATGTTCTAAAAAGAAGGAAAAATTTTTTAAAATAATTAAAAAATACTTTGATCTTTCCTCTCAATAATAACATAAGCATTTAGACACTAAAATTTTGTTTTCATGAAGTTTGGTGTCTTTTTCATCATACTATGTGCTGTTTTTAGCGATCTCATGATTCCTTTTCCAAATATGAAGTGAGCACCAGCTGTTTTGGCCAGCATCGAAACTCAGTTTCACAATTCTGTTTTCAATTTAACCATTATTCCACCTTCATCTCTCTATGTTTCTAAAAAATCAACTCAAATTGCTTGGTTTTTAGTCTTATGCTCTCTATTGCATTATCTCTACAACCCAGTAGCTTGTATGTCCCTCCACTTTCAGATTATAATTTTAAGAGACAAAAATTTATTAATTAATACATGTACTTTAATGAGGGAAATAGTTACAAGGCCGATTGAAAAAGAGATAAGCTTTTATCTAATCAAATCTGACAAGTGTGAGACAAATCAGAACTGACCAACAACAATATCAAATGACACTGATAAGGGCAGTCAGTGAATTGAGATAGAAGATTCAACAATTTGATTTCATAGTAATCAAGAGAAGAAAAAACAACTAAAAAGAGATCATGACTTGGGTTTCATAAATAATTGTTTTCATAAATAAATCTTTACCAAGTTGCACTGAGAGAAATTTTCTGAGAAATTTTCCTTAGACTTGATTCTGAATGGACAAATGCTGCTGTTATCATTTATATATAAGGTCTGTCTAGAAAAAAAATCAATCCATTTAATATTTAAAAAGAACAGCCTACCTAAGTTAGTATCACTTGAGTCCATATCAAACTATTTCCCTTGGTACCTTTTATATTCCTTCCACCATTATTATTCCTATACTTCAAAACAATCTGTGAATCTTTTTTTCCAGATTTTCAGAATTGCTATAATCAGCCTCTCTCCTTAATGTCATCCACACTGTTTTAATGACAATCATAGCCTTGGGAAACACCAGAAATATTAGGGAGCCAAGTGGGAACTGTAGAGATTTGATATATAGGGCTGTGATGTTTTGCCAAAACACCTGCACAAGATATGAAAAACCTACTTACTTGAGTTGTGAATGTGATGGTCACAAATATGCAAGCTCAGTCAATGGCATCTGACAGCTAACTGAACAGGAGATTGTCTGTTCATCTATGCACAGTAACATCCTTTCTGATTGGTTGTCAAGTTACATCAAGGACATCTAACTGGTTTTAAGATAAATAGCTGAACAGATCCTGTAAATTAAATACAGTGATCACCTCAGTCAATATTATAATGTTAAGAGAAATCAAATTTCATAAAATGGTTAACAGATCATTTGGAAACAATGAAGCCAAGTAATGTTATTTTGTAATCATAATCAAGTTCTTATTTATTCAATTATGAATGATGAGATTCATTTCCAAAGTTAATTTCAAAAACAAAAATGTCAACTTGGAAGAACTGCATTATCAGAAGCAATTCCTTAGTTTAAGAAGGTGTTAAAAGGATTCACCTTCACCGTTTGGCCTGTTCATTCAGAAAGTGTCACTGAATGTCAATAGGTGTAATTTTTTCTTTATAGAAGAATTTAATGACACATCTCTGCTTCATAACCACTTCCATGTCAGATGACATTTTGCCAGATTGTCACTCAACTCCTATTTGTAACAAGGCCAAAAATTCAACCTCTACTGTGATATCACAAACATCTACCTCCAATGTTGTATGCCAACATGATAAAATAGGAAGCATTACTTTTGGAGCAACTATTATATGTATGTAATATATGTATATAATGTGTTCATGTACACATGCAAACACATCTTGCAGTTGACAGATGTCAACTACTGTCAGCCATTTGGAACCCATATGGCATTTCAAGGTCTCCTTGCAGAAAAATATTTTTATAGAAGTTTCCCCTGCAAAATTAATTGGCTGTTGTTTATGCTTGCATTTTCTAGAAAGACTTGCTTCAGTTTCCCTCTCTCTTAGAGCTAGAAAAATTCAGCTAATATTGTCTGGATAATATTGTGCATGACAATCAACAAGGAAGCCATGAACCAAACACTTTCAGGGTTATGTAAGGAGGATATCAAAAATATATTTGAAAAAAAATTACACATATTTATTAAATGAAGTGGAAAGTAACTAAAAGTATTATTTTCCATTATAAATTCTCATGCTGTTTAATCTATTTGTCTAAATTTTAAAATAATTTTTACCCAGGAACTTTCTGATAATACCCCAAATTTCATGTATCTTTGAAGTACATTTTAAAAAGTTTAAAAGCAAATAACAAATTTGGCTTCTAATGCAAAACCATTTTTACTATATATATCTTTAGCTATTCATGAGAGAAAGTAAAACAAGAAATCAGTAACTATTCTTTAATCAAAAATTTATAATGCATGTGTAATATTATCTTTTTAATATTTTTAAAGTTCTCAGGTCAATTAAAATTTACCAATGACTTCAGATATTTCCAGATTTTTATCTGTTATTCTTATTACAACATTATGACTGAAACATTCTTCAGGTTTTCTGTATGATCATGTCTTGATATGAAATATTTTTATTATTTCAAATATTTTGCAGATTTCTGTATTCATCATTGTTGTTTTTAATACAAATATATAGTAGTATATATTAATTCTTAATGACATCAAAACAAAAAAGATGAGGATACTCGTGTAAACAATTTAGGAAGTAATCCCTTTTATTGAAATACTTGATGGGTATTATTCTACAGACTTGTAAAATATTTTTATGAAATTTGAAAAGATTTTTTGGTCATCTTCAGACTGAATTATTTGATCTTTTTGAGAATTTATTTTCTACTTTTCTTTCATCTTAACTGAAACTTTAAAATGAGTATTATGGTTTTGTTTTTTTGTGACTTGTTAAATGCTGATATTTTATTTGATAGAATTCTGAAGCAGTTTCTATATACCATCAACAGATGCAACATATCTCTGAGTAAAACTGAAAAACCTCATGTCAATTGAAAAAGGATAAAAACAAAAATATCTAAAATAGAAGATCTATTTTCTCAAAATTCCCCAAAACAAAAGAACTAAATTCAGTAAAATTCATATTAGATTTCAGTTTCTTTTCTTTTAGATATTATTTGAAAAAGATTTTTAATTAGAATTATTTTTTCCTTATTTTGACTAATACTTTCAACTTTTCAGTTGATGGATTTTTCATCCTCCTTTAATTATATGTTACAGTTGGTCATCTTTGAAAGTCACCAGCCAGAACTGCATTGCATAATATGCATAGAAACTGTTATACTCTGTTTCAAACTAGATCTTTTTCTGATTCACTCTATACTCACCCTGTCAACTGCTAAGAAAGCAAAACAAACAATGAAAAAGTCGCCCTCTGTGCAGGGGCTCTGAGTATCACATCCAGGTCACACAACAAATCCCTTCAAAAAAAAAAAATATAAAATACATTATAAAAGGGGTCAATCATGAATGTTGCCACTAAAGAAAAAGGTATAACAAAAAATACTGAGTCAGAGTCCATCAGTGGCCTCAGTCAGAACTATAGAAGAGGATTTCTGTTATAGAGGAATAAAGTGTCACTGCCAACATTTGAGTTTAAACATAGATTGCCGGTGAGCAAACATGGACAATCCTATTAATGAATTAAGTAGACCATGTGACCATAGAGGAAACACATATATGGGAAGTAGTGTGATGTCTAATTGATTGCATTATTATTCTATCCTCTATTACTATACAGACCACTATTCTCTACTCTATTCACTATACTATTTCTCTGTTCAGATCACTATACGAATTACTATTCAAGCAAGTATTATCAAGCAAGTACTCTGACACCAGCATTGTTCAACAGTGTACTATAGTTGTATCTGCGATTACAAAGTCTCTACTACAATGAGCATTACGAAAATTACGAGTATTTGTTGACATTATGAAAGTGGTAACAAGTGTTCGTTGACATCACAAAAGTGGCAACAAGGATTTGTAAGAATTCCTTGAACTTACACGAGGATTCGTTCAGCAGAGTTCAGCAAAATGGAAGAACTAAAAGCTATTATGGTTCAAATGTTGGCACTACAGAAGCAACAACAGTTGCAGCAACAAAAATTACAAGAAGAACATTTGCAGCAGCAAAAAAAAAAAATGAACAGCAATTACAACTACAACAACGGAAGTTTTTTGAATTGTTTGCCAAAACCATGGAAGGAAAAACTTCAGATTCATTCACTCTAGATGCTGTTGCTAATTCAATCAGTGAATTTGTGTACAATCCAGATGAAGGGATAACTTTTCCAGCTTATTATAGAAGATACATTATTTAATACATGATGGCAATGTCTTAGTAAAGTCCAACAATGAAGATTTTGTCACTTATGCAGGAGTTGTGAATCGAGAATGTGAAAAGTCCAAGTTAAATGAATTAACTCTTGATTTATTTATATGCCTGATATTCGCACAGAGTTTAACTTCTAATACGGACATGGGGATAAGATCCAGGATACTTGCTAAATTAGAAATGGATCCCAAATTAACTCTCCAGAAATAGCAAACGAATGTCAACGTATTATGAATTTGAAATTCGATACCACAAGTATTGAGGAAAGAGACAATTCACAAGTACATAGTGTCTGACCATCTAAGAGAAAAAACTACAAACATTTTTCAACTCGTAACAGAACTATAAACCCCCCTCAATACCTAATACTTGTCATGGTTGTGGAGGTAAGCATTTTAAAAGTAATTGTTTCTTTGAGAAGAAAAAATGTTATGAATGTGGATGATTAGGACACAAAAGTATGTATTGCAGATACAAAAAATGGAGAAAAAGAAAATGTATGTGAACATGATAAATACATGTAGTAACAATAAGAAGCCTAAAAGGGAAATTAACAAGACATCTCAAAAGAGGAAATTTGTTTTTGTGCAAATTAATAATGTAAAAATAAAATTGCAACTAAACACAAAATCTGATATCACTATCATAAAGGAGCAGACATGGTGAAAAATTGATAAACCCAGTTAATTGGAGTCTCAGGAAAGAGATTGAACTTTTGGGTGAATTCAGCTGTAATGTTTCTTTTGTGGAAAACCCCCAAAAAGCGGTGATGTTTGTATTAAATCTTCTAATTTGTTTGGAAAAGACTGGATTGCATTGTTTAATCTTTGGGACCTTCCAGTTAACTCTTTTTACAACAAGATAAATGTTGTTACGACCAGTACTAATAAGGCAACTGAAAAATTGAAAAATAAACCGAAAAAGTTTTTTCCAGAAGTTTTCTTAGAGGGTCTAAGGACATGCACAAAAGCAAAAGCTACATTTGAGTTAAAAGAATGTAACACCAACATTTAAGGCAAAAACAAGTGTACTTTTCGTTGCCTTAGATCCAATTAATAATGAATTAGACAGACTAGAAAAATTAGGTGTGATATCAAAAATAGACTATTCCGAATGAGCATCACCAACAGTCTACGCTAAAAAAAGAAATAATAAAATCCGTGTATGTGCTGATTTTTCAACGGGGTTAAATGAAAGTTTAAAACAACATAACTACCCGTTACCAAGTCCGGAGGTAATTTTTTTCTAACTTGGGCCTATCAGACGCTTATCTACAACAACTAGTAGATGAAGAGTGCTCAAAACTGTTAACAATTCACACTCATAAAGGGTTCATCTATATTTCTGAGATGAGGTATTATGTACATTATTTACATTATTCGGACTATTGGTCTCATGTGCTACCATATGCATTTATAACAAAACTGAATATATTTTATTTCAAAACGTTTTTTTAAGAATCACTTCCTATTTTTTTTTTAATTTTAGTATCAAAGAAACATGAAAAGATATTTTTATGATTCCTCTTAGGTTTACAATTTAGGAAATAAAAAAGGGAAAAAATTTGGCCACAAAATTCCAGTCATTAATTAAAATTTGTATTAAAATTGTGACATGGTGCTCCTTTTCTCACAGACTGTGCCCAACTGACCCTACTATACTGTGCAGTTGACAAAATAAAAAAAACCAACACACATGCACAAAATTAAAAATATAAAATGGTGACACTTTATCCATCGCACCCTGTATTTGATTCTGTTCTTGCTCAATCAGTCTTACTCAGTCACTATTACATGTAAGCAGAATCCACTCTTTGTATCAGAGGGACATAAATAGATAAATAAGATGATTTGCAAATATATTCTCTTTTTCATATCAAGACTGATGTCTGGACTCCCATAGAAAAAAAGAAAGGAAAATCAATTTTCCTACCAACCAGCCTCTTGTCCAACTATATGCTTAGATCCAGCAGTCTATGATTGTGTCTCATTTTATTGCAGTAAAATAAGAAAATACTTTACTCTGTGTTCCTTCTCTTGATTTAAATTTTTTTACTCCTTTGTTAATTTCAGTTCTAAATTAATTCTATTCAAGGTTGCTCTTTGAATTTTGGTAAATGTTTGGTTCCTTATTAAAAAAGAAACTTGCACAAAGTGTTTATTATTTAATGAGATGTAGATCTATTTAGGGTTGTAAATAACATTTTTATGAATCAACTGAAAATGTTTTAAAATTATAGTGTGTAGATTCTACAATGGACTATTAATAATTTTCTGTTGTAGCAAATTTGCTTTCTTTTTTTAAAAAAACATTCAACAAACTGAGCTTTACTTATTTCCAGAAATTAAGTTTTAGTAAAAGTTTCTTTGACATATGAAGTAGTTTGTCTTTATCAGTAATTATGAATTTTGTCAATGTCTTTTTTGTTCTTGTGACACATTTTTAAAAACCAGGAATCAGATTCTTCCAAGAGAATTTCAAATGCCTTTTCCTGTTTGTTTATCTACAGCACACTTTATTCTCTCCTATCCCAATTCATTTGACTTTATTTTATTAGTCTGATCAATTTACTTTGTGTGCATAAAAAATGTGACATCCTTTGATGAAAAAACAGTAGGGAAGTTATTGTCATCGTTTTACCTTTGAAAGAAAATTAGATCCATGTAAATTTCTCTTTGAAGCCTCCGACCAATCACTTGATTTGATCAGTTCAAAGATCATTCTCTTTGATCTTCTAAGACTTAATTAAAAATAAAAAGTAAAGATCAACTGATTTTTATCTCAACTCAACAGTTGTGTTATGGAGTCACTTATTGATTTTGGCTGAGGTGATTCAACAAACATTCTTACAAGTTCTTTAGTTTAATGATTTTTGTTTTGTTTTTTCTTTTAAATTTAGCCAGGGTTTTAGTTTTTTCCCAGTAAAATAGGATTCCTGAAAAGGAAAACATTTGTTCTACTTTGGTTAAAAAGCATAAAAAATATATTCAATTTAAATATTTCTTTCTTGATGTAAAGCAAGGATTGGATTGAATTAAGACATCAATTTACACCTCAACTTCAGTTACCTTTTTCATTAAAAAATTTCAAACTGTAAATTAATGCATTAGAAAATTGTATCAATTGTTGAGTTTTATCTCTTAATCTTTCATTTAAAATTAGGTGTACCTTTCAAAATAAATTAAGACATTCAAAAAATATAATCTTCCATTTTTTTCTACTTGTTTTGGTGCTGTAATTTGTTGTGTTATTCAATTCTTTATTTTTTTTTTTTTTAATTTTCAATAAAGATTTTGGTTTTATCCATTGTCTCCTTTTTCGTAACATAAAAAAATTCATCTTTGTTAGAAAATTCACTCAAAGAAAATTCTTTTAATGTTTGTAATTTTTATTGCCAGTAAAATATTTTTGTGTCAAAATATTCAAAGCTTTTAGAAATAGCAAATAAGCAATTTTAGTAATTAAATCCAATCAGCAGATATTTGTAATATACGTAATTTCTGTGTCAGTACCAAACAATGATGCCGCCAATAATGACAATTCATTTTTCTTGACATTTTACATGGAGATTTCTTAAAATATTCTTCATAAAAAGATATTTATTTTTAGATATATTTAAAAATCTTAAAATAAGGATTGAAAGTTGTCATATTGTTCTTTATTAAATAATTACTACAATTTTTTCAGCTAGAAAGATAAATATTTTGCTTACTAATGTTTTGCTGATCATATAAAGGTGTTTTAATATTTGGAATATATTATTACCATTGTTGGTAAAATTAGGTTTTGTCATTTATTTTTCAGTTGTCACATGAGCAAAATTTAAGAGTTTTCATCACCATTAGGTAAGAAAAGCTAAAAACAGAGCAACATGCTTTGTGCATTACAAAGCAATAGACAATGGCTTATACATTACTATTAATGTTATTATTATGTTATGTGTATTTATTATATATAATATGTAGTGATATGTAAATGTTGTCCTCTGCACAAAGATGGAGAACCTAGAAACCATGACTTGCCACTGACTTTGATAGGCCAGACACTTTGACTGAATGCCAGACATCTACCTACTCAAACAAATCCTCTTCTCAGAACTCACATCTATCAAGAGACCACATGGAGCCCCATATCATCAATTCAAAGATCTGCTCAAAAACACCTTGCTGAGGGCTGAAATTGATCTGGTCAATTGGGAAATGGAAGCTGCCGAAAGAGCCAATTGAAGAAGAGCAGTCTATGGAAAAAAGACATCTTTCAAAAACACCTAAGACAAAATGAATCCAAAGAAAAGCCAGGGCTCTCCATTCCCTGTATCCTCCTACCCTAGCATGCGGTGGCTGTGAACGTCTCTTAAGATCCAACATAGAACTCATTTCATACCAAAGGAAATGTCAATGAATACTCGGCAACAAGTTCCACCAACGACAATATGTAAATGACTGCTTAATTAGCATAGCTAAGGCATACAGATTATATAAGTAGATAGCAGGCAGAATAGGATATGCAAGATTAACAACTACCACTGGACTGAGGAAATACAAAGGAAATTATATTTCATAACAATGGTGCCACCAATAGAAAATATGTTATCCTATAAAGACTACTTGTGTAATGAGAAAGCCACAACTCCACAATTGGCCATACAGGATTATGTTGTACATCTGGTTACATTTGGTAACAGTATAAAATTGCATCATTTTTTGTGTTCTGTTGCACATAATTTTCTCGGCGGGTGTTTTATACCTTTTGCTTTTCTGTCCAGTTCTTGCATTTCTTTTCTTGAATGTGTTCGTAGCATTTGTTTCAAGTTTACAAAATTATTCACTTTTCAGGGACATATGTAAATTCCTTCTTGATGTCTATTAAAGAGGTCTTGGAGTAATACCATATGTACCAATTCTTTTTGTTCCCAGTGAGGTTCTTTGTAATACTGACGATCAAAACAATAAAGGTGATGTTGAAAAAGAAAAAAACACATTGTGAAGAACATCTCATCCTTTCACTCAAAATACTGTCCATGAATGTGATGGAGATGATGCAATATGATTTGTCTGTGATCATATAAGCAGTGTCATGAAAAGATTATTTCCTTTCAAAGATTGTGTTTGTACATAAGGTGATTTGGGAACTGAAGATCTCTGCATATTGCTGAAATCTAATTGCTAATGCTTTATTGTCACTTTACCTCTCTTGTTCCTCATCTTCAGTGACATTCAAGCAGAAAACCATCAGAGATAATAATCTCCTCTCAACTATTGCATTTGTCCACACTCTTGAATATTCTGAATTGTGTTCTATTTTATTAAAACATTTGGACTTAAAGACTTTTATTGATGAGACAAATTCTTCTGCTTTACTTCTGACTTTACTCATTTTGTGACCAGAAAAGACCATCAAGCAACTTATGTTAACTGGATGACGTTTTCAAATTAGAGTGAACAATTATCATTATTTTATCTTGTCATTACTCAAAAATTTTCTTAATTGTTGTAACCGAGGGAAGGTTACTGAATAGAATAATCACACAAAGATTGGTAGTGAACGATAATACTTAAGACAAGAACAACACATATAAGATTTGTCGGCAGCGTGTAGAAGAAGTAGTCAACTGCTTGAAGTGAATTCCACAATAAATCTCCAACAGCACGCCAACATACAGTATCTACTACTGTATTTACGAGAATGAGGACATACCCATTATCATCCATAGGTATACCACAACATTAATGATGACCATATTTAAATAATTTGGGGGGAATTTTTTAGCTAAGGAATTATCATCATTATAGTTCTTTTCATTATGGTCTTCTTGGGTGTCAATTGTACTCTGTAACCTCATTGGAATTTTGAACCAGAGGTAAACTGTCCTCATACCATTTTACGTGATAGGGAATTATTTACACTATATGCATTTGGACTATTGTCTTCATCTTTGTTGTTGTTATTACTTTTTATGTGATGACGACAAAGAGTTTGAATGTAAATAGTGTAAATAAGGATAACTCATCCCAGAAATTCAGACTGAAATTATGATAGGGTCTATAAAAAAATTTCACCACCTGAGTATGGACATTAGGTGTAAGGTCCTAAAAATACACTAATGGATTGATTATCCAAGAGATACATGGTCTAGTGGATTAAAACATCAATTAAAGAAACTCTGGTTTCCTGGCAGTTGTGAATTCAATCCCTGGGCCGGGTAGTGTGGAAAAGTCATATACCATAATTTCTTGAAAATAATATGCATTTTTTTACTGTAAATTACAGGTGATAGTAGGGGTACGTATTATAAATAGGTTTAAAGAAAAATATTTTTTTCATTATTGATTTATAATAATAAATATGTACTTGTTCTAAAATAAGAAAGATATCACAATTTTCATTTTAAATCCAACAATAATAATTGTAACATTTTTCTGTCAATAAATTTGTTTATTAGTAACCACATTTTTTATTCAGCAAACAATAAAAAAATCTATAAAAAGACCAATTTCACAGAAAAGAGGATATCAAGTTAACAATTTATTGAAATTTTAATTTTCATCATCATCATCATCATCATCACTTTCTATTATAGAATCAATATCTAAATTGTCATTAAACAAATTATCATTCACAACATTATCTTCATCCTGTTCAAATATTTCTTCAGTCTCTTGCCAAAGGATGTCATCTTCAGAGCCACCCATGACTGTCGTGAGACAACACTTCTTGAAATCTCTCTTTATAACATCCTCACTGACAGAACACCAAGATTCCTGAATCCCTTTTACAATAAGTTCCAACTCTGGTTTTTTCCTGCTGTCACCAGCAGTAAAACTGGGAACACCAGAAAACATCCAGTCATTCCATTTTTTATGCATCTCTTAAATGGACGGTTGCAGACAACATCTATTACTTAAAGTTGACCAGTCATTCCTCTTGGTGTAATCACAAGATCAGTCCTCTTCTCCTGAAGTATATTCTTCATGCCATGCATCCTATGGCAATGAAATGCATCAAGAACCAACATATGTCTACTTCTTGCAAATTCTATTCTGTGTTTATACCAAACCTTCAGCAGCCAGTCCTTTGTAAGATTCTCATCCAGCTACCCTTTTTTATAACATTTTACTATCATACCAGCTGGGCACTCAACGTTTTTTGGCAGGATTTTCCGCTTAAAAATTACATAAGTGGGCATCTGAACTTATTCTTCTCATTTTCAGTTGTTTTTATTGGAACAAACTTCACCCCTTTGAATTCCAGAGTTTGAAGACAAGGCACATCAAAAGACAAGGGTGTTTGGTCAGCATTTCCAATACAGCCTAAAGGATAGTTGTGCTTTTTTCTTAGCTGAATAACAAAATGCTGAAAATTCAAAAGCTTATCTTCGTAGTCATCAGGCAAACACTGGGCTATAGATGTTCTTCTAATAGATATATCAAACCTTTTCATAAAAAGAAAACATAAGTTTGCTGAAGCTTTCCAAGATATATGGTTTTCATAAGATCTTTTGCTTTCGTCCTTATGGAATATCCACTTGATCGTCTTTCTTTCAAAAATTCAACTAAACTTTCTTTCATATCTAGATATTGAGCTTTTCTTCCTCTGCTTATAGCTTTGACACTTGATTTACACTTTCTTAGTTCATTTTTGTTCTTTCTCCATAAATGAATATTAGCCTCATTCAACTCATATTCTCTAGCTGCAGTTGTTTCCTATTCTTTCTGCTAATTCTATTACTTTTTGTTTCAAATTTGCATTATATCTCACACGTTTTGACATTTTGGCAGTAAAATGTTATATTTATTGGGAAAACCGCATTGTAATTTTCAACATTATTTTAGCCACTTAGTTTTGATTTTATTCCCAATGTCAAGGTCGACAAAATGTCTTTGTAATTATTTTTTTTTTTTTTTGATAAAATTTATAGATGCGTATTATACATCGGGATAGATACATTTCTTCATTTTTGGATCATTTGTTGGGGTGCATATTATTTTTGAGAAATTACGGTACTCTTGAAAGAAACGGACAAATGGCGCAAAGGTTAAATAGACTAGAGAAAATTAACCAATATGAGTTGTCTCCCCTAAGCAGGTAAACCACAATCTTTCCTCTCCTATGGATTAAATAAAGCTTTTCTTCAAAAGTACAAAAAGGTAAGTTAGCAACTCACATGAAATGAAACTTGGGAAAGACATCACTAGGTAGATATGAATAGACTTAAATAGAAAGAAGGCTAAAGATATAAATATAAAACACAATTATTCATTAGTATAATACAAAAATTCTGTTTTCATTTTTTTCACTTCTGATAATTTCTCCTCCTACAGCATTTTGGAATTGAGAAAATATTTCTCAGAATAGAAATGCCTAAAACCACACAACTCAAAATCATTGTATCAAAACTTTTTAACTCCTTAAAAGTTATATATTTTTGCCATTGAAATTGAAATAATGCCTCACTAATTATATCTACCATCATAATATTGAAACAAAAGGTACAGATGAACAATAAGATGATATATAATAATATTATGGAGACATATATAGTGTTCATGTGTGTATATAAAATACCAAACCTGATTTTGAAATACACTGCTGCATCTGAGTGTCTTCGATGGTCAGAGTCTCGTCTGGGGAAGTAGACAGTTACCCAACCCCATGTATATGTGGTCTATAGGGAATTTTTGCTTGGACCTACAGGTTCGAAAAGACCAATATTAAGCCTGCCTTGTGACATATCCCACTCTGTGGGGAGCTTGGGTAAATACCATGTATATAAAATAAACTTTCAAGTAAATGCCTGCAAAAAAAATAAAAAGAAGAAAGTACGTATATTTGATAAACTTTATTTTCATCCAGAAGCAAAGATATTTGTTTTCTCATTGATGAAATAATTTTTAACTGTAATTGATTCCTATATTTTTAAATAATAAAATGTGATTTTTAGACAAGAAATTACTAAAATCCAAAATAGTTAAATCTCAAGTGGATTCACTAAAGCCAATCATGTTACTTTTTTTATACTTTATATTATTTATTCCTGATAATTTGAAATCCATGACTTGTTCAAAGAAGTGAACTCATTCTTTGTTATGCTAATAATATTATTAAAAACAATCATATAACCTTAACTCAATTTTATTGTAAATACATTTTGTTTGTTCCCTTTTATTTCAATAAATATAATGTTCTAATATTTTTAGTATTCCTTTTGTGTGTGCATGTGTGTGTTTGTTACATGGTAGTTAATTAAATAGAAGTCAATGCAAATTTCAATAGAATCCTTTCATTTAAAACTCTATTTTCTTCATTGGCACACTTTCTAAAATTATTACAAGCAAACGATATGAAAAGCCATCAATCAAAACATAGATTTTCTTATTTGAATGTTGGTCATGTATTTTCAAATTGTTCGGGAGCTGATTGTGCGACTTTGCCTTCACTTTTGAAATTCCATTGATCCACTCACTGGAAAAACTTTTCCCTTTCTTCACATGCTACATTGAACTTTCCACTTTGTTCAGCTTACACAAGGATTTATTCATTCCAAAGGTTCTGTCATAAACTGAACCCATTTTTATTATCACTTGTTTCATTCTATCTTATATATATATATATATATATATATATATATATATATATATATATAAGTTATGAAAAACTTGGTAATCTGTATGGGTAGTCTCAAGGAGGATGAAATCCTGAGAGCTCAATGTAAATTCAGAGCTAATAATTTAAAGAAAAACAGACCACTTTAAGGCTCCATTGTAATAGTTTATTTCACCAGAGACCTTTTAAAGTACTCTGGATCATCAGACATCACTTTCAAAAGGTGAAACGAAAAATGAAATGAAAATTTACACTTTTGACGGGTTGTATTAAGTTTATGTAATTTAACAGAGTAGGTAGCGAGGAGTGGTGTGAGAGACAACGTTGAGTTTAAAGAGAGTTTATTTTTATATTTCTTTCTATCATACTTAATATTGAGGAAGGAGGGGGTAAGGATCAATGAGTTGACCGATTTAATAGTTTAATGTCTGATCCTTACCCCCTCCAGATCGAAGAATTGTTAGAATATCTACAAAAAACTGTTTTGAAACTGCTACATCAATTGCCCATAAATTTAATGAAGAGACAGATAATAAGATCTCAAGGAAAACAGTTGCTTGTAGGTTAAAAAATGCAGGATTGCATGCCCGTATTCCAGCTTTGAAGCCTCTCATTTCAAAGCGAAACCAAAAGGCACGCCTGGAGTATGCGAGAGAACATGTTGTTTGAACTGACCCACAATGGGATACAGTTCATTTCAGTGATGAGTCCAAGTTTACTATATTTGGTTCTGAGGGCAAAACTTACGTACACCGTAGAACAGGTGAAAGACTGTCTTCTCAATGTGTCAAGAAAACTGTTAAGTTTGGTGTCGGCAGTGTGATGGTGTGGGGAATGATTTCATCTGCAGGAGTTGGCCCTAACATCTGTGTACATGGCAATATCAATGCATGTAAATTTTTTAATTTTGTATAATATTTATGCATTACACCCTAATATTTGTTTGGTAAAAATTTCATTGCTAATCATGCATTACTTTTTAAGTAATACACATATTTATGTCTTTGTTGTTTCCGTTCCTTATATTATGGCCGCTACTGTATTGTATATTTAGGCAGGCTTATTGCTTTATATTTATGTCATCCATGTAAATCATCTTAATAAATCATTCATTTTCACTTGGTTGGAATGTCTTTTTTTAACCATCTATTGTTCAACTATTTTTCTCTTTCTCTGTGTGTATGCATATATTATATTATATATATATATATATATATATATATATATATATATATATATATATATATATATATGTCTGTCTGTGCATCTGACATTCCTTTTATTGGTTTTGATGAATAAAAAATAAATGTTCTTTTTCATTTGGGGTCAAATGTCTTTAAAAATCCTTTTATATTTTTATCTTCGTTCAAATTTTGAATTTTCTTAATTCTAATATTGAATAATAAAATTCAAAAATATTGTAGCAGATAAAATAGCAACACCAATATTATCAGTTGTAATTAATATTTCATGGCACTCTTTTCAGTTTTCTATAATCTTTTTTAACCTTTGATCTTTAAATTATTTTTGTGAGAATTTTTAAAGTCTTGTTGCAGACAATATTTATTTTGTTCAGTAATTATGCAACCTGTAATTATAGGCAACAGTAACACTAGGAAACAAACATGAATTACCTTGAATTTTCTGTTTTTGTCTCTCTTCGATTATATAAAATCCATACTTCAATGGTTATTGGCCATTTCAGATTAGATTCTTACGTGTAGTCTTATTTACATTATTTATTTCAAATGTTGCATTTTTTCCCTTTTTGATTATTTTGGATTATCTGAAAAGTTGTTGATTACTGAAATTTTTAAAAAAATTTAAGTATATACATTTTACTTTTTTGTTTTATTTTTTACTCTTACTGATTATGATCTAATTTCTTGTAACTAAGAACTTTGGCAGCCATCTTGTGCCAGTCCAGAAAATCATCTATTGTCTAAACAATAAAATTATTACGAATTAGAATTGGTTTCATGATTATTTTCATTCTTTTTTGTTTCAACCCTGATTTTTCACTTTCCAAAATACTTTTTCTTTTTATTAAGGTTAGATTTGTTCAATGTTTTCTTAGTTGAAAACTTAGACAATGTTCTTTACCACTGAGATTTGATGCTTAGTTGTCAGATTGGGCTACTTTTTAAATCCCATTATTACTAAATTTGTATTTTGCTGCTATGACTTTTTATACTACTTTAGGTTTAACTTTCAGCTGCTTATGAGAAGAAAGTTAGTTCATATTTTTATAGTACTAGGCTTTTAAATGTAACTCATTTCAACAATCTTGATCTGGTGATTTCTGTTCTATATCAACTACTTTAATGCAAGTTTTTGTATTTACTCAACTGAGCTTGGCACTTAGTAGCATTTCTATAGAAATAAATTGCTATTATTACACTACAAAAAAGGTATTCATTAAGCTTAGTCCATTCTGACTCTGGGCACCTAGTAAGGATCAAACACATTACAGCAATATCAATCTCTGAGACTAATTTTCTGGTTATTGCTCTACAGCAAGTCACCCTAATAGGTTAGACTTGCCCAAAGCTTGTGATACTCTTTGATGCTCTTACTCTTGTAGTACTCATCTGCAAGACTTGCTTGACATCATAATGTTTATTAAGCTTATTTTATATATGTCCACATTGAAGATCAAACTCACTACAATAAAGAAAAACACCTACAAGATTAGGATCTTCATCATTCACATTTTGCTGAGATGCTTTTGATATTGTTATTTAATTTAGCTTAGTTGGAACAAATCCAACTAGGATTGGGTTCATTTTTCCTGTTACTTGGTCTTTGAAATGGTAAATACTGAATATATTTAATTTCTTAAAACAAGACTTAAGAAATTTCATATGTATAATGACAGTCTTAAGAAATTTTTCCTTTTTCAAAATACAGAGATGCTTAATTTGCCAAAATTGAGCAATATGTTCAGATAGAATTCCAGATGCTTCTGCAGTTACCTAACAAACAGTTTCAAAAAACAAAAACTTGATTTTATTTTACTTCAAAGAAATCATGTGATCTCCACCCTGACACAGACCAGAAATAACATTGCTTTTTCTCTCTCTCTTTATTTTTTAATTATTCTTAGAAAAACTTCTAGAACAAGAATTTTTACTTGCATTGTTTGAAATTTACATTTCTATTGTAATTGCTTATCTTTGCATTGTTTCTCATTTTAACTGAACTGAAGAAAACTTTTGCTAAGAAAGGTAACACGTTTTGGCAGATAGAAAAATATTTTGGCTAATCTTCTTTGAAACTTGTCTTCAATAAAACATCTGCATACATGTATTTACATGTACATGTTTTATAAAGAGACACTCAGTAGTTCAAGTTCAGCATGTTTTATGGTAATGGCTATATTATTAGCTACAAAGAATTTCTAAAACTTACCACATAAATCACTTACAAATCAATTTTATATTTTTTTAATATTTAATTGTGTTGATGATACATTTTATTTAAAAGTTATTAGTTTTTAACTCTTGATCTTGGAAGATTGTAATGAATTTTATGTTGAGAAATTATTTGGTATAGTTGTCATTTATTGCTTATGTGAAGAGTTTATTAAATATTTAAAATGAATAAATGGCTAAGTTTAAATTTGTGTTGTGGAAATATTTATCAAAGTTTGTCTATCACTTAAATTTGACGGATAAGATTACATAAGTACGAAGAGTGAGATGGTGTAAGATAAAGAATGAGATTATGAAAGTACAAAGCATGAGGTCGTGTGACAATGAAGGGTAAAATTGTCTAATCGGTTCATTTCAGCCGTGCTAGTTACACAGAAATACATATTATCTCACCCAAATTGAGGTCCAGATAACTGATAAGAAGCACTATTGGCAAGTTAGAAATTTGAAAGAGATGGTGTATATTGGTGTGTTGATCAGGTTTGTAAGTCAAACTAGTATAGATTTCAGCACATTGTATTTTTTTTATTTCTTTTTGAGATGTTAGGGAACTCCTCTTTGTATAGCTTGGAATTGCTTGGATACATGAGTTTCCACTGGGTATCTATCATAGATTGAATGATCACCTTTATTTTGCCACCATATTTCTGGACAGCATTTGTTTGGATTATATACCTAGCAAAGGCTGAAACATTGTGCTAACCATATCAAGAGCTCAAATTTGGAATGAAACTTTGTCAGTCTTTATTCATTTTTCACTAGTATTTGCTTCATTTTAATTTTTGTTGATTTTATCACAACTTTCAGAATTTTATTCTAGAAGTGCTAGTAATCTATGTACCATGGAAATGTAAGTTTCCAAAGATAATAAATAATGTAAATTTGAGTCTTGTTGAATGTCTATCTTTTATTTCCAATCTATTCTATTTACATTAGTAAATAGAATAGATTGGAAATAAAAGATATTACTGAATGACAATCTGGGAGTTTCAATACAAACTTACAAAAATGAAAATGAATGAGATACTAGTAAAAAAAAATTAATAACAGGAGGGACTAAGTTCCTTCACTTATTAATTTACTTATCAATTTACTTATCAAAGATGCTGAGATCAGTAAAAATTTTGCTTTCATTCAATGGCAGCAAAAAAAATTGTAACGGTAAACTTATTGGAGATTATTATAGGTTTTGTTCCAGAATATCACAGTAAAGCAAATATCACAATAAAAAAAGTTGCATAGCTTTTTAAAAAAATTTCCCAGTACATATAAAAGATATATTTATACTACACTGTAGTCCATTAAGTATGCAATAGCATTACCATGTGAATTAAATAATAAGGAAAAAGTTTTAAATATTGCAACAATTACCAAAATTAACATAGCTCTATGAAATGAGAAAATTTATGTCTAAATTTTTGGTTTGAGGAGTTATCATTATTTACACATGGTTGTTCCTTTTTTTGTTGTCATCACAACATTATGGCGATTGTACTCTCTGTCCTCCATCAGGTGTATTTCGATCCAGGTAACATATAAGGAATTTTGAAGAGAATCTTTTATTTAATCTATGGGAGTATATGGTTCTTGCTCATGTCTAGGTTAGGTTTAAGGCCCCAAGTTCTCCACAAGTGAATTAAAGTGTTGGTCCATGAATTTGTTGACATAATAATTGTGAGTTCAATCCCTGAGCTGGGCAGTGTACTTGGACTTGGTAAAAATGAGATGGGCAATAACCGAGCAATGCTAAAATAAGAAGTAGATGAGATATCTCTAGATATATGCAGTGGAACAAGAACAATTTACCCCTGTAGATTAAATACAAGTATGGCCTTGTCTATATTATTGGAGATGCTATCAAATATACTGCAGTCTTGAGAGAAAGGGGAACAATAGAGAAAGCTTAGTGAATTGAGGAGAGATAGATGTAGACACATATACAAATGGTTTGGAGATTCAAGACAGAGTTCCGTAGCCAGCAGGATATGATCGCAAACATAAACCCCCAGGCCATGCATATGGATTTTAGAGTCCTATCTAAGAAGAAGAAGAAGGTAGCCAGGAATCAAGAAATCAGAGGAAGTAATTGATGACTTTAGGTTAGTCTTGCAGAGAGCTAGTATATCAGGACACTTTTCAAAGAGGAATGATTCCACACTGCAGAAGTTGGTATGAATGCCACAGATGTTGGAAAAGAAAATGTTAGAGGATTTTTTTTAGCTGGTTTAGGTTTACTTTTTTGATGCTTTAAGATCATGTTAAGTTTTGTTGGTAAGGAAAAAGCCTAGAGTAAAAGTAGCAAATGATCATCGTATGCAACATGGACAGAAAGAAACTGACGCAGACTGCAACATAATGTGGCCTCAGGGTTGCCCACCGGAGGTGCATGCAGCAACACACTTGCATGCACGACATGGCACTGCAAGAACCCTGATATTATGCAACTGTTGATCAGAACAGCCTCTCAAGATGCTACGCAAGAGTTCGGGCTCCTAACTACCAGTCGGGAACAGCAACCAGAAAATTGTCAACCCAATACCATCAGTATGAAGAGACATTGCCACAAACTGCACACATCACAAGAGATTCATGACAGCACCACTACAGAGGCCAGAGAAAAGGAAAGGATCTGGGAACCCCTTCCTAAACAGGAAATTGTTCAAGAGAAGGGGGAGGAGTGTGACCAGGCAATAGGAAAACCTATCTACTCCTATTACACACAAAAAAAATAAATAAAAATAAACGACAAACAACAAAAAGACAGATAAGCAACATACAAGAAGTCCATGAGCAATGTGTGTGACACTCAGAGGAAAACTGAAATATAAAGTTTCAACTTAGTTTTAGTGCCAAGATGTACTTCTTGTTGAACTCGTAACACTCCACAACTGTGAACCAGGTATTGAGATAGAATCCAAAACTTGCCTGAAATTCAAAGAACTAATATTCAAACAAAGTTTTTTTTTAAAAAGGGAATAGACTGAATTCATTTCAATTAAAGACATTATAAATGAAAAAAATTAAATGATTTAGGCAAAATATTTCATTAGTGAACTTATTTAAATTGGGCTTTCAGTACAGGAGGGTACTAAAAAGATCTTGACTCAAGCAAGGACACCCACCATACAACCACCACCACCACCTCCAAAAAAATAGTTCTAGTATTTAAGTACTTGGTCAGATTTTATGAAGTGGGTCAGGCCAAGAACTTTTCCACAGCCACATACTATGTTTTTCTTATATATAGATACCTATGATAAAATTTCATTTAAAAAAAAGTACAATAAAAGATCAACAATAATAGCTAATAATAAAATAGAACAATTATAACAATTTTCCCATAGTAAAAGTTATGTGATGGAAAGATTTGTTCTTATATAAGCAAGCTCAACATAAAGTATTTTTCTTTCTCTATTGAGAATTTTCACCTTTTCAATTCAAGGAACCGCTTTATACATTTGGCATATCCAAACTGCTAGCATCACCAATGAATTGTTTATCTCTGGGGTTGACCCTGAATAAATGAAACTACAGAAAGCACACCAAGAATATAGGTGACCTACTGTACATATGAAACATCACCAGATGTTTTATATTAAATTTGATAATTAGTCACTACACCCTCACCAATAATACTGCAAAGTCAGGTTTAAAAAGCTGAAATAACAATACAAACATCTGTGTGTGTGTACAAATGTATGGTCATTTTGTTAATATCTTTTATGATAGATATTTTTATACAAAAACTTAGCAGCAATATGACTGTGAAATAATTTTATTCAAATAAATATTTTCAAGATGAAATCAAAGCAGTATCAGGAATTCATTTTACAAAAATATATGTAGTACTTGAATAGTTAAAAACTAATATTTTTCTAATTTTTTAAATGGTTAAAATGCAATTTAGAAATTAGACATTCTTTTTAATTGTTAATTGGAATCCTGCCCTACAGGTAGGATTTTAAGCTAGTTCCTGCAGAAGGCCTAAGTAAAGCCAAAGATCAAATAAAAGATCATAGAATTAATCTTTGTATTTATTAAATCATACTTTATATGAAGATCATCACTATGAAGAACACTTAGATCATAAATATCAAGAGTGGGATTTCTTAGAAGATTCATGTACTCAACTGGCCATAAATGTATCTGCCATGTTTTTGTGATGACTTATAAAGCCTCATGGTAACCATTTTTCATTTTTCAAACACAAAAACTAAATTCTTTTTAAAGTTATTATTTTTTGATAGCAGTAAATGAGTGATTCATTAGAAGGAAAGTAATGCAAAAAGATTGTAACTGGTTTCTGGCTCAGAAACTTTCAGCTAGATATTTCTTTTATCATGGATACAATAAAGTTGATAAATGAAAACTGAAATGATTTATGACTCTAACTGAAGAAATAAGACATCATCTCATGTCCTATGCATATTCAAAATAGGACAGTTCTCATGATCATGCCAACTAGGAAAGCGGCTGAGCATTTTGCAGAGTGCATGGAATAGCATGGACATTATCCTTCTGGAACAGCACATTATGTTCCTGTTGCAAGAATGGCAGCATGACAGGTTGAACAATATTCTGGATATACATGCTGCTGTTCAAAATTTCCTGGAATGTGATCTGTTTGTACTGGACTCTTTCACCACTGAACTTTATTGCAACATGCATCACTGTAGAATGAATATTCATCTTTCAGAGTGTTGCAATTTTATTTTCCATGAATGTGAGTATATATGAAAAGACTGTGAATAAGTCCATGTTGTTAATAATAGAATTTTGATTTTAAATTTTCACTGTATAAAGTTTGATCGTCAATCTTTAACCTTCATGTCAACAAAAAAAATTGAGTGCCAAAAGGATGGTTTTTCCCTTGACACTGCTATTATTATAACTAAATTCACTCCTCGGCAATATTTATTGTTTTAAAAAATGATTATTAGAATTTTAATAAAAATTTTAACATATGATGAAAGTGAATTTAAACATTTTTTTCTTGAATTTACAACAAAAATATTAAACACTATGCATTAGATTGTTTATTTACAAGAATAATTTTATATTTACACCATTCTAAAAACTAATAAAATTGTATTAAAACTAATGCAATGCTATATTTATCATTTACCAATTTATAAAGTAATAAATATGAAAACAATTTTTTATTCATAAATTTATAAACATTTATTAAATTATTAAAATATGTGAACCAACTATAAGGAAATCCTTATTATTTACCTTTTTATAAAATTCAAATTGATTGGCAATTAGCTGATGTTTTGCCAACCATTCCAATAAATAATATAAATAATATTTATTATTTTTGTTCTCATTTCTCAAGAACAAAGAAAATGCATAAATTCACTTCATATGTTTAGGTTTTATTACAATTCTAATCATTGCTTTTAAAAAAAAAAAACATTACTGAGAAGTGAAAGTAGTTAAAATAATAGCAATGTCAAGGGAAAAACTATACTTTTGACACACCATCTTTTTTTTTTGTAGACACCAAGGTTAAAGATTGCTGTTTGATCTATGTGATTAATAGAGAAGCATTGGATTAAGTATATTGCTAAGGAAGGAGATTATGTGGAAAAATATTTGTTGTGTAAAACAATATTTTTCATCTTTACACTCTAGACTCATTGATATACTGTCTGCAATCCCACATAGGATATTTACTGTCCTGTCAAGTAAATAATTTAAATGTAGTGATATTTTAGATGACACAATGATGCTATGTATTTCTCTATTTTTTTTTCTTTTTCTTGAAAAAATTAAAAAAACACATTTGCAGTTTCTGTGTGCTTGTCAATTATTGGCTGGTAAATAGGGTCAGTGACAATTCTTCAGTTCTTTGTCTCCATTCCTTTAGACTGTAAAGGATTATAACTATGCCTCTCTGACAGCCAATCTGCTTAAAATGCTACATTAACCTAAAATGTGCAACTTCAGGCCTCATTTGTAACTCAGTTCTTTTTTTCTTGTTAATTGTTTGTAATGTTGTCTTAACCAAAAGGAATATTTACAGCTATAAAATGACTGATGTAGATGAAGTCTAGTTTTAAATGTCCAAATCTACTCACATGCTATGAAATACACTGTAAAGCTTTTTAGATAATGCTTTTTTAAAAAATGCTTGAAAAGAGCAATGAAAATTCTGGTGATGTGTAATTCAAGCCTCTTGGAATCTGTTGACTTCAAATACTCAGTTTGTGTTGTTACTTTATACTTAAGCATTTCTGCTTTTATTTTGTAGCCAGAACTGCGTGAGTGAATTCATACACATTATGATTATAATGATTCATTTACAGAAATTTTTTTTATTTTAAGACCGTGTATTCAAGAATAACTCTCAAAGGCCACCATTTGGATTTTGTGTTTATTAAGACAAATATTTTACATTGAGTTTGTAGCACTTGGTAACATAGAAGATAACTAAATGACTGTCAAATACAATTAACTCACCAACTGTAGCATTTATTGTAGCAATTTTTATTAAATAAAAAAATTCAATTGACAAAGATACAATCCCCCCTTTATTTATTTTTTAAAAAAAAGAAAAGTTCAACAAAGCAGTTAGATTTGTGTGACTTACCTTTTTCAATTATTTTAAACACAAAACAAAAACTCCTGAAATTGTTTTTGTTAAAGTCAAATGGTGTTAAAAGAAATTTAATTCCATGTTTGGTTTTTAAAAATCTAAAGCTATACTTGTTAAAATACTTTCTCTTGAAATTCTAATTCATTGTCTTCAATTTTGTATTCAAAAAAAAAAAATCTTTTTCCATTCACTTTGAATGGCTGTTTTCTTATTTCAACATATATTAAGCTCGCTCTCTCTCTAAATATATGAGCAGGTAGTAAAATTATTGACAGTTGATTCTGTATGAACTCTACATTGTTAAGCATGGTGATGCACACCAAACTTGTATCATCTGTGATTGTTCTGCAGGTCATGAGAATCAAGAGCTATATCATGCTGCAGATAAGGGTTAGTATCAGTGTCTAAATCAAGGTGCTGGACATGGTGGTCAAACTCTGGATTGGTGTGGTTGCCATACATATTCTAGCAGGACTTTGCACCTTCCTACATGGCCCAGATGACCCAATTATTTGGCTGAGAATTTTTACATTCATGTCGATGTATGGCCTCTTAGTTTTTTTTTTATTGGAATTGAATCCCTTTAACTTCGACATCTTGGAGCATCATAAAGACAAGAGACCTATCAGCAGCCACACAATACTATGATAACAATTCTGAAGGACATCATTGTGTACATGATGCACAACATGAATACTTGATCTGTACATGCAGTCACTTACAGGACCACATTAAGATTGGTGTTATTGAACTTTTTTTGGTTTTCTAGTATCAACATAAGCAAAAAAAAAAAAAATCTGATCTTTTGTTTTCTTTGGTTTTAATTACTTTTCAAGTACCATGTGTATGTAATATATATATATATATATATATATATATATATATATATATATATATATGTGTGTGTGTGTGTGTGTACAGTAAAACCTCAAATTAACAGCCCCAGAACCAATGGCTCTGGATTTAATGGACAAAATCTGCAGAAATGGTAGTGTCTGGCTGAAACTCAAAACATCCATGTGTAGCGAGCAAAGTCCGTTAGTTCCAGAATTGGCCGCTGTTGTTTACTGGCACAATCAACAGACAAAGACTGGTAGTTCCAGGAATAGAGACTTTTGTTTACTTAAATGCTTGTTGTGTACACACATGTTCATCTCTCAAACATTTTATACTGATTTTGGTACAGTATACAATATTGTTTTTTGTCAATCCTTTCACTATGTCATCCAATCATAAAGGAGGTGAGAAAAGGAAGCACACTTACCTTAGTATTGCTGACAAATTGGAACTCATTAAGAAGTTAGTGTCGGGAGTTTCCGTGGCCAGAGTATATGAGGAATATGGTGTGGGTGGGGGGATAAACTGTAAATGACATACATTGGAGTAAGGAAAACTCCAAGCTTTTGCTGTAATTTATTTTAAATTACTATATAGTAACTTAAAAATAAAATACACATACATATATACTGTATTTACATTCATTTACAATGAAAAATGTGCTTCAAATTAATAGACAAGTGGTTTTAATGGATGACCCTCCTCCCCCATTAGTCTGTTAAATTGAAGTTCCAATATATATATATATATATATATATTTATATATATATATATATTTATATATATATATATATATATATATATATATATATATATATATAAAATTTTCAAGATTTACTCAGAAAATTTATGTAAATATTGCTATTTTAAAAGAAATCGGGGTTTCGGTATCAATGAAAAATTTGAAGCTCTATCAGTCCATGGTCAGTTATTACAACACTAACTTTTCCTGATGTTTTTTTCCCCCAAACATTTTCTTCTGATCATTTTTATCCCCCACTATGATTGCATACAGATCAAAATATTTTATTCACTTTTCATCAATCTATTATTTTTATTATTTTTATGCCATGTCATTGTATGTATGAAAAATCTTAATTTTCTTATACAAAAAACAATTTTTATATTTGTAGAAATAGAATGGGAAAAGAGCACATCTCCTCTCTAATTCCAAATGTTGAACAAAGATCAAACAAGACTTAATTACGACATGAAATTTAAAAGAACAAACATTTATTATAGTACATATTTAAAAAAAAAAAAAAGCAAAAAACAAATACAGTATTTTACAATCAAGAGCTTGCACAAAAATTCCTTTTTGTGCACCTTATTCAAAAAAATAAGGCTGGATAACATTTCAAGCAATATACATGACTGAAAGATTACAATACAATTATCCAAAATGAAAATTAATACTTTGGGAAGGCAAAGTAAATTTTTGATAAGGCAGAAAATGCAAAAGGTGCACCCATGTAAATGTAAAACAAAAAAGAATGTCTCGGCATGAAGAGAGCTTAGATAAATTTGGAAAAACTGATTCCACAGGGACTTAATATTTCTTTCTTTTATAGAAAAGTTCTGTTTAACAGGTTACAAAATTCTTCTCAGGGAAGCATCCCAAATCAATATTCTCCTGTGTTCTTAAACTGCCTTTTGGTTGAAATTTAGATGATTTGAAACCTTCTTTCACAGCAGGCTCCATCCACTTCATGCCTTATTACTCACTTCTGCATTGAAATTTCCTTATCAGTAGATCGGTCTCTTTATATCAGGAAACAGGTACCAGAGACAAACCTTAATTTTAAAATTTGAGGGCATGAAACCACATTTCTGATTGATCAGTAAATAAATAATACATATTTTTTGAACAGAGAAAAAGAGTCAGCAACAATCCACATAGAAGAAATAATTTTGGCAATTCTTTAATCGCTAATTCGGAAAATGGAAATTTTCACAAATTATAATAACCTTTTACAAACCATCTAGCTTTCTTTAAGATACACATCTCTAAAAAAAAGTAAATGACAAACCTAGATGATTATAATATTTGTTTATTTACACCCTTTAATTAATAATTAATTTGAATTATAAAAATATAATGTATATAATTAATTTAAAATATAAAAATTTTTATATATGTGGTAATGTGTTACTTTTGAAAGCACTACAAACATTACTTTTGGCTGGTATAAAGATTGTCAGAAAAGCTGTTTGTTCATAATTCATATCTGTCTATTTAATATTTCAGTGTCAAGAATGAAAGTCGATTTTATCAGAATCTTGTGATGACTCAGTTTTTAAATATATGTTATTTTTAATTGCACTCTTATTTCAAACAATCTTCTTACTTACACTGACAAATTCAATGCCTCAAACTTAAGACCAACTTCCTCAACTCAATAGAGTTTTGCTCTTCGATGCTTTCTTATGGTCTTCTATTAATGCCTATTCATAAGCTTTGTTTTTAAAATGAAACCAAACTTTTTTTTCTTTTTTTGTAAAGCAATTTCGTAGTATTCCCAACCATATGACACTTAGTCACCAAAAAGTAGGCATTTATTGATTAAAATATCCAAAAATGAACTACCCTACTAAGAACTGTATTCATAAAAATATATTTGCCAAACTTGAGCTAGTTTTACACATATCTACAATATTGATGCCTTCAGAGAAAATTAAACTCCTATGCATTTTTGTGAGATCCTCAGGTTTTTCTAAATATGCAATCATGATGCAGTTGTACGTTACACATTGAATAAATATCTCAGGTTTGATAATTAGTCATGAAATATTACATTGATTTATTTTAGGGAACTGTTTTTTAAACAATTCTTTTCATTGTCAACACTTTTATTTCCAGTTCATTTCTCACCAAGTTTTTTTTTCTTTCATTTTACCTGTGTGATTAATGATTTTCTTTGCTTACCTTTATTCCCAACTTCCTACTTATAGCTAAAAGCTTGGTATTACTTGGCAAAGGTTAGTTGATTAAATGCTCATATTAAATTTCCTCTTAGAGATTAATCATATCTCTGCAAAGTTTCATGTCTTCATTATATAATTCTAAGCAATGGTTTACTTCTGAAAGAGGAGATATATATATGATATGAAATAAAAGACAAAGTGAGGAAATTGGTCAATATCTGAGTTATTTCATATTCTGATACAACTTTTAACAACTTTAATAAAATTATTTTTTCAAGTGCTGTAGAAAGTGTATACCAAAAGAAGATAAATTAAGTAATATTTTTTCTCATTGGCCATCCTGGGTATGACGATAAACTACATCTGCGTCCTGAGTATGACGATAAACTATGTCTAACAGCAAGGCCTCTGATCAGGAGGTTTTGAGGAGTGTGGAACCACCTTATAATTGCTGGTGTTCCCAGGTCCACTCTGACCCAGAGTGGTAGCACCTGTTAGGATCCCAGCTATGGGCAAATAGTTAACCCCCAAACTGGAATCAAAACACTATGAAAGTGTAAAAATAGGTTTTAATACCAGAAATACTTGTAAAAAAATTATTAACAGCAATACATTTTTTAAAAAAAAAATATTACCAGCAATAAAAATTTTGCCAGCATTGAGGCTGATATGCTGTAATACAAACCAAACCAAATTTTCTCATTGTATTACAGTCTCATAGAATTTTCTATTTCATCTCTTTTGATAACTTTGATTGTTTTTCTGATCTTTCAAGTTTGCTGCAAAATTCAGGATTCAAAATTGTAGCTACCAGAGAAGTCCATGAAGGAAATAAATAAGATTGTTTCAATTCAACACAAGGAAAAATGGTGAGATGAAGATTATATTGTACAAAATGAGGATACTGACTAGCTTTAAAAATTAGCATTCACAATCCTAGCCCTTTACCTGGGATGGAACCTTTATCATGAGCATCAGTGGGAAATATACAACTACTTTAACCTCCAGACAAATTGCCAGGAATTAATGCACACATTACTGACAGAAGAGGATATTTACATAAAATTAATTTCATTATCATTTACTTAATATTAAGTTATTTTGTTTTTATTATTATCATCTTATTTAAGTGACCCCCTATAATCTGTAATAGGTTTGGGCTTTAAATAACCCACAAAGGTTGATAAGCCTTAAAAAACAAATCAATCAATTATTAATGCAATAAATTAATCATTTTATGTTATCTTTTGTCAAAATATTTTTTTATTTGGACATCTTCCCTAATTTCTATTCATCTAAATTAAACAGAATAAAACCCAATTCAAAATACATGCAGTTAAAATAAAATCTGCTACTTATTTTCATTTACAATACTTTTTTTAATAAAATCTTTCATAAAATTCCTTTAAAAAGGTAACAAAAAAAACTATCACAGCCATAAGTTAGGCCATGTTTCACATTGCAAAACATTTATGTAAATTCAATTTAATCTTGCACAAAAACAAGAGGACAAGTGTACTGTGCACTAAATTTCCAAATAGAGAGAACCTATCTGCTTTGAAAATCAGCATTTAAACTTTTCTTTGGTTTGAAGCCTGACTGTTTACCCTGGTGGGAAATATACAACAAATTTGTCTTGCAAACAAGCCAGGAAGAAGGTATATATATATATATATATATATATATATATATATATTGAATGACTTGAGTTTCTTGTTTGGGTTCAGTGTGTCAATTGGTCACTAGAGAATAGCAAGACTTGGGCTTACTTTAGACTCATTATACAAAGCAGCAGACACTTGCTGAATTGTAATTTTTCACAGTATGAACAAAAGAAAAGAAACAAATTATTGTAAAATATATGCCTGAATTTTTCTAAAAGAAAATCTATTTAGAAATTATCTCTTGCAAAACCAGAAGTTCATGTAAACGCTTTGAAATAAATTCTTATTTTCTTTGGAAGTTAATTAGGAAGCATTCCAAGCTGAGGAACTGGCCATCTTGGATGCATATGAGTTATAAAAATAGGTCCCGTTAGGAAAACTGAATGCTGAGTTATCCTATTGCATTCAGAATTTAGAATTATCATACAATTTTCATGGGACATCTTTTATTATTTTTCTGACATATACAGTATGATCCTGTTATTATGTACTTTTGAGGCCCATAAAATATAGTCATAAAAAAGTGGAGGGGGGGGTCACGCTAAATTGGGATTAAAGAAAATTAGTATTCACACACAGTGTCCAAATTCACCAAACTTTTAGTTTGAACCTTGGGTATATACCATGTGGCACTTTCATTAGAATATGAAACATTGACCTATCACATTAAATCTCAGTTTTATTGTACCTGAATAATTTTTTCATTTTGGTGCCCTCACCAGATGTCAAATCAGTTATGTACTAAAACCTCCTCACCAACTTGTTTCAATTCCCATTAACAGTATTGTGCTTTTTATAAGTGATTTTTCTTTAAGAAATCAATCACTATAATAATCAATAATGATTATATATCTGAGTAAACTCCTGTCATAATTGTAGAGATGATTGTTTCTGCTATCATGTAGTGAAGATAATTAGTATGGTTAAAGAGATTTGTTTTAAAAAATTTCTTTATTTAAATGGAAATATTTTTTTTTAAATTACAAAAAAAAATAACCATAAATTCTTAAAGAATCCTATAAAAAATAGGATTTTCTATGAAAGAACTTCAAAGATAAATTTTGAAAACATATAAGAGGAAAATATTTCAATTTGACTAAAAAATCAAAACCTCCCATATTTTCATTGTACACTGCAATTTCTGTAGGAAGTATTCAGAAAAGAGAGTTTCAAATATTTCACTTTTGCTGTAAAGACTTGGTGTGTTTTTCTTTCTTTTTTTCCAGATTTTTAGTGAGAATATTGTCAAATTGAGTTCTTATCAAATGTTTCAGATTCTATTTTGTTTGGCTCAAAATTCACCTGGCAATTTAATTATTTTTTCTACCATATTCCAAACTTCTCTTCTTTGGAGGGGATTTTCTCTTAATTGATTCATTAAATGATTGTAATCAAGAAAATTTGCAAAGTGATATTATAAAATATAGAAATAAAATTATTTTCTCTGACAGTTGTAGTGATACAAGATGGAGGGAAACCTACAATTGAAATTTTAGAATTATTAAGATTTAAATAAATTGTAATTATTAATTTCTCTTTGTGAAATTATTAGACAAAATGTTAGCAAGTGTAAAATCAATAGTTAAATGCTCTGGAAAAATTCATCTTGTTTGCTAAATTGTAAATGCAATCCTAGAATGATTTTCTGGACCCTTGATAAGACTGGTCTTTCACAGCAAACATAGAGCTTTAGAGAGTGGGATTGCCAACTTCAATGCTTACTTTTTGCTATTTTCATCCATAGCTGGAAGGGGAAGAATGGATTCCACTCTTGCATTTTGAATTCAATTTTCCTCCTTCTGGACTGATTGCCAACCAAGGCTAGATAGCCCAATCTAATAATAATGTCAAAGAAGAGATTGATTCATGCCTTTCCCAAAGGCATTTGGTGAAATGACTGCAAATTGGTTGGAAATTGAACACAGTTTGCCAGTTCCATCTGTTGTACCTTCCAGAGTGAGATTGTGAAGAAATATACACCTACTCACTATAAGAATGAATTGAAATTCCTGAAAATGAGGAAGACTAGAGGTTGCAATGGCTGAAACATGATGATAAAAACACCAAAGATAAGGAAACCAGTCAGAAAAAATATAATAATCAAAAAACTGTTGTGAATTTGATTGTGAGAGAATTAAAAACACTATAAAGCAAGTAGTAACATACTCTTATCCTTCTGTATACTTTGAACAAAATGAGTTTTTATTTAAAAACTTCTTGAAGGTTATTAAAATACAACAAACAGCTGAAGAAAGCTTGAGAGTGCACTGGCCAAAATACTTTGTTTGAAATTACCAAAATGAAGATACAGATCAGAATGATTTATGAGACAAGAAAATTATATTTTAGTAGATATTATTATACAATGACAAGGAAGTCTGTAGATTTCTTTTTACTCTTTTCACAAACAATTTGTATGACCATTATGATCGATGAATGGCATAGGACATAGAACTCCACACCTGCAGATCACCTGAAATATCTTCAAGGTGAGTCAATCATTAACACTTATCAATCATTTTTCTCATCAAAGCTATAATTTATAGGAACTAGTGTAATTCACTGACAACTGTTTGACCTGCTCTCTTAATGAAGATTGATTAAGTAATTAAATGCTTTATAATTCTATGTACTAATTACTTACAGGTTTGTAACATTTTATAATTCAATACTGAATCAAATTGTACATCACAACTTTAATTCTTGTATTTCATTTTCACATGGTGAAAATTGCTTCAAAAATCATCAAAATAAAGCTGGAATATTCTAGTGAGTTAAAAAGTGTCATTAGTGTGAAGCACAGTATTCTTCTGTCATTGTGAGTGAGTTTTATCTTCTAAGCAAAAATAAACTGATATTCTGGGTGATGGTTCATCATCCACATAATGTTTATTAACAAAACATCATATTGCTCCAATCTCATTAATCATGGAAACATGAGATGAAGATGAGGGTGCTTGCTCTCAAATCATTTCAGATTTTTTTTTTTACTTTTCTTTGAAAATATTCAAAATTTATTAACACTCAAAATATCTTTTTTCCTCTTTTTTTAAAATTCAAAAAGAAGTTAAAACGCAAACAAAAACCCTTTCCAATCATAATTAATTCTTATTAATAGTTGCAGACTGTGTGATTGAATCTACAATTGCTTTGCATGTTGAGTGACATGAAAAATTGGGTGGGGGGAATGGAAGTTTGCCAAAAGTTATCTGATAGCCTCACTGTTCTTTCTGTTAATTATGTTTCATTCAGCATGAAGACAATTTTATACAAGCATTAGTTTGTGTCTCATTTCAGTATGCGCATGTGTATGTATACAAGAGATATGAGGAGGTGTTGAAAAGTTCTCAGCATGATCAAGAAACTCTTAAAAATATTGTGATATTTTGGGAAATGGCTTGGGCTGAGAATTTTTCAATATGTCTGTGTAATCGGCATATATATATATATATATATATATATATATATATATATATACACACACACACACTAAGCATCTCCTATGTGAACCACATCACTAATGGCACAATGTGAGACACCATAAGACAAGAAACAGGTCAATGGAAGACATCATAATCACTGTCAAGAATCTTTTCACTGCCATCCTACAAGTTATGACCTTAAACAAAAGAGGAAAAGGCAGGCAGAGGAAAAATGGGTTGACAACATCACTGTGTAGATTGGAAGATCATTCACAGAAATTCAGATATCGACACACGACCAAGACACATAAATGGAATCGGTCAGGTGCTCAGTTGTGCAACAGCCCTATGATCACACCTGGTCATGGGATTGATGATGATGATGTTTTTATCTATATGCCTATGTGTGTAATATATACTATGTCTAATTTTATTATGCAAGTTAATTTTTTTTTTTCACAATGAGATTGCTATTAACCAACTAATATTAGTAAAATGTTAAGGGTACACTTAAATGTGTAATATGTTATGAGTTTGAGCTTACAATATCTGTACTTATTAAAAATATTGATAATACATTGTTTTGGAGGTATCAGATTTTATTATGCAAAAAAACTAAGTTTAATATAGATTTTTATTTATAAATAAATCCAAAGGATAAATCCATCGAATCATGTATTTGATTAACACAATACCTGACATATCTGAATAAATTCTTATTTTATATGTTAATATAGGCTTCTTCATGTATTGTAATCATCAGTCTGTTACCCATTGATTTTGTTAACTTTTGCACTGTTTCAGCTTTCACATGTAGTAGATTTTATTGCTTCCCAGAGATCCTCTTTGCCTGGGTATTGTTTTCTATACTAATATACATATCTTTTAATGATGGATTAATATGTGGAGAGGCAAGAGGTTATTCCATATATTTGGTATCTTTGAAAGATTTTTCTGCAAAATTGAAAATTGTCAGTTTTACAGAATGTTAAGGATTATCATCTTGCATGAATTTATTATGTAGTTTAAAGTTTCTTGGTTGTGATTTAAAATATATCTTGTCCCAGAACTTAGCATCAGGATAAATACAGAAAACTATCAACTTGAAGGAACCTGCAATATGAACCATAAACCACTTCCCTGCCATTGTCTAGGCTGGTTGAATATTTTCATGAAGGATCTGAACTCCAGTACATCTATCATAGCTTTATATCCATTGTTAAAAATTATTGTTGAGATACCAGTTTTCATGTACTTCTTCACCTAATATACATGTTTATCTTTGTCATTTTTAACTAAAGGTTTTGCTTGTTTTTGTTTTTAGCCAATGTTCTTAATATTCTACATCATTTCTCTCTCTTTCTATTCACAAACCAGCTTCTTCAAATATTTTCTAGACAATCCACCTTTCTTGCTTATTACCCTTTTAATTTTTCTTAAACTCCCTTTTTGTGACATCCTTAAAGCCATTTTTTCTTCTTGTCAATGTTTTACATTTCTTTTTTTTGTTCTATGATGTCTATTCAACTTATTTTTTTTACAATTTCCAGTGTTGTGTTTTTATCACCCTATTCTTTTTTTACAATTCATGGCAATCTTTATCTCAAAGTAAAATATATCAATAACTATACAATTATGTACATTAATTTACAATATTATGGAGAATCTTTGGATGCAAAATAAAATCTCACATTACCAAATAACTTGGTATGTATATATATATATATATATATATATATATATATATATATATATATATATATATATATATATATATAACTTTATATTCACTAAAAATAATGTTTAAAGTAATAAAAATGTTTGATTAATAAATAAAAATCCATTAGAAATAACATATATGCACAAGGACAGCTTGGTGAGTGAGGTATTTGTGTAATTCCTTTTCATATTCAAGCCAAGGTAAAAAATAGATTAAGAAATGATGATTTTCAAAGATGACACCCTCTACTCATTTGCATGTTTGTCATAAGACATAAGACATAGGCTTGTGTCAGACTAAGCTGAGCTTAATAAATATCTGACATAGTATAATATTAAATGTTTTATATCATGCTCATCATGGTTTCTCTCACACGGATACCTATACTTATGAAGCTGATCTCCTGAGTGATGATATCATTCTGCTGTTACATTTGTACAGAATCAAATTTATTCCAAACTAATAACATGAACAGCTGGATTCTCTTCATATCTACCAGACATTTTGACACAGTCTCTCAATATAAATCATTAAAATGCATTTCTTCTGAACTGTTTCATTATTTTTTTTTTTACTGTTGCTTTCACTTAACCTTCTAAAATACATCTCAAAAAATCTATTTTTCTTTTGATTATAAATTTGGGTGCCACACCAAAATCTTTTGTTGACATTCCTTTTGTACTCACTCGGACTTTTTGTAATCATTTCTGTCTGTTTTTTATGAGTGCTGAAAGGTTCTCAACTATACCTAGAAAGGATTTTAAAAAAATCTTTGTGAAGTGGGTAGGGACAAGCATTTTTGACTAAACCACATCTCTCTCTCTCTCTCTCAATAATTGTTATTAATGATTTGATAAGTCAGATAGCCACAGTCATAAATTGTTTGGGTGGAATGTCAGTCTCATTCACATTGGTAAAATACTTTTGGCGATTTGAGCAATGATGAATTCTTCTTCATCATCCATGTTGTTAAGTCTTTTCCTGTGGTAAGTGACAAAACCCTCATATTAAATCTTTTGATCCTTCTCCTGAATTAGTACCAGGCCCATTTTAACAGATTTTGAGGATTTTATTTCTCATGCTAAATCATCAAAAACAGTTTCATTTTTCATGATAATTACATCTTTCATTGGACTTAAATCTTTGACTTCATGATTGACTCTCAGATTTAAAAATCATGTCATTTACCTGTATTAATGACTTGAAGTTCAATATTCATATTGAAACAATCAAATGTTTCTCATTCTTCAAAATTTTTGAAGCAATAAATATAATGATAATACTATATCCCTCTCCCCATCAAAACTGGCTAAAAAAATATCTCCCATATCCCATATCTTAATTTGAGTTATCTAGTTGCATCATGTTTATCGATACATTGTAGACTACTACCACTTCTGTGTAGCTTAACTTTAATAGTAAATTATCATGAGTAGACCAAGAAGACCAAGAAGAATGAACTCAAGCAAGGAAATGTACACACAGTTAAACATACTTCATATGTTGTTTCTCAACTCTTTAACCTTTAGAAAAAAGAACTTGATGTTTGATCATTGAAATACTGATTTTGGAAAATGGTTCAGACTGAGAACTTTTCAGCACCCTGTTGTAAATGTATAGGTGGTGAGTTTTATATTCCATCAATAATTAACCAAGTACTAATACTTAAATTCTTACTTTGGAATGAAAGTAGTTTGGATTTTAGATAATTATTTAATCTTTCATTAGATGAATAATAAAACCAACCTTTGGTTGGCAGAGTTGTGTAAAGCACACTTCCAAAGTAGATAATGTTGCGAATGTTGGAGTTGAGTTAACCATCAAGTACACAGCACACTGATGTGGAAAGATAAATGAAGACCTTATAAAGATTGAAGGATAGTCTCACTTAAGATCAAGCCTTTCTAAAATTAACAATCTCTTGTCTATTTGGATTTTTTCTCTTTTGGGATTTTGCCCTGGAGGCTGTCCAAATTCCATTAATTCAAGGAAGAACTGCAGACATTAGAGCATTTATGCCAAACTGCTTTTTTCTCTTCTTCTAACCATGAAAATCACATCAGTCAACCACACTTTTCACTAACAATACTTCACATTTATAGATAATTTATTTACAGTAAAAAAATATGTTGCTCATTTTTTTAATCAAGCTTCAAAATTGATTTTAAGTTTATTTAAAATTATGAAATTTTTTTTAATAAATTTCAAAAATTCAGATCAACAAAATTTCATATAAAAAGCAAGCTATCAAGTTGAAATAAGTGCATAACAACTCTATTTGAATATTATATTTTATTTTAAAAGGAGGTGTATCCCTATTAAAATAAACTGGAGAAGTCATTTGCCCAAGCCTAGTGATCAAAACAGCAAATATAATGATATAAGGATCCATAAGTCATGGGATAAGGAAAATCCATGAAATGTTGGAGAACACACTATAGACCAGGAGCATTACAAAAAACAATGCAGCAACATGGGAAAAAATACTACTGATTCAAAATCCATAAAGTCCTTAAAAGTTCCTAGTGAACTAAATGTTCGGGTAGCCCCAAATCCAAGATGGCCACCTCTGCCAAGGTGACACATATAACTTTTTAATTATTCACTTCACAGACCTGTGTAATACCTCTTTTCCAACTAATTTGATGATGAAAAATCTAATTATGACCTTATTTTTAAGATATAACCTAAAAAATAGATTACTAACCTAAACAGTATAGAGAATATGTCATTTTACTATAGGCAGAGTGAATATATTACGATAATCTATGCTGCAGTGTCAAATGAATCTATACAAAGAAAGTGCAGCAGCTGCTGCTGCTATACTGTAATCGTGTTGAATTTGAGTGCTACTGAAATTGTGCAATCTGTTAAATCCTGTGCATGTGGTGGTTCTGTCATTCCAAATTATTCATCTTCATTATCATCAACGGGAGATGTATTTGTACAATTTAACCCAATACAGTTGGAACACATCTCTGTTCAGTTTAATCCTGATTTTCTACATATGCATCTTTTACCACATTCTGTTGTACATCCACATGAAATCATGCGTAAGATATAAGGAGGAGCTGGTTCTTTGTCATTAAATATTGGATTTAATGTGCTATCACAGAGCTGCCAGCCCCACTTGATTGGCTCCAATTGTCCTGGGTTCCCTAGCCACACCTGAACTACAAAGTAAGCACAGTATGCATGGAATTTGGCTGCTGAGAATGTTAGAGGAAGGCTAAGGTCAAATGTCTTCATCTTCTTCAAATACAAGATAAAACTCAACTTGTCTAGAGTTGTTGAGTGAGCACAATACATCTTGAAAAGAAATATCTCACCAACTTTGTGTTGTCATCATATGTTGCATGTGGACTTTTGAAGATGTCAAAGATCTGCCAATCATCTCAGACAAGTACTTTTAAAATCTTCCTTTTCCCAATATTGTAGAGTGCGGATACCGAGTCACACCCAGTAATTGCATGAGCAACAAGCAGGTAATCCCTTGCTCATGGGTGCAGTGTTTGTTTGATACTGTCTGTGCTATAGATATCATATCTGGCATATTGCATGTACAGATTTGGGAGAGCTTTATCATGATAAATAAGTTGGTGTCTCTCCTGATGTCTATAAGTGGATTTTGAGTGCTACCAGCAACTTGCAGTGCTTCATATCTGAAAGTCTGCATCTGCTGTGCTCTGGTAAATTGATGATGGTACTTACCACTGTAGGCATAGCATGCCACCAATGTGCCTTGTCTTATTTTGACAATTTTCTAAAATTGAGTGTTACTGGTTACCTGTGAGCTCAGTTCAAATAGAATATCTTGGGATACATTCTGGTGTTGAGCACAGCAGCCTTGTTCTGCCACCTTTTTTGACATGCTGAAATGAGGGCACCCATCAAAGCACACAACAGAATCAGGTCCGTAGTTGTTGATGGCATAACTGACATAGTTGTCACAAACATCCATGTAAGTGCAGCTTGGTGGCCAGAGCACACTGCAGAAGATGGCCTCCATCTATCACATGCATAGCATTTGGTAAAGCTTCTGCTGATAACTTTTCGACACTGGCCTTTAACTCTTTGGCAAAATCACTTTTGGTATTCTTCCACATGGCACTATTCTGAAAAAGAGCAGGGGGCTGTTTACTGAACTCATAGTTTAGATGACCTTGCATCTCCACACAATTTTGTATGATGCATGTTAAATGCATGAAGAGATTGACAAGTTTTATTTCCACCTGCTGACCACAGACTTCTGTACTGTTATTTGGTGAACAAATTGACACCACCTTGTGATTTCTTCTAAGTTTAGCATCAACATCATTCATACAGGTCAGCCTTGCCGCAGCTTCCTCACCAAGCTGAAAGGCACTGTCCACATTGGCAGATGAAGGGCCTACAACTCCTGTGGCAATGCTTACCAATTTAGTAACATACTCTCTCCATTGTAAAAAAAATGGTGAATGTTGAACTTAATGAAATATCCACTATCCCTTGCAGTAGCTGTAGGCCTGAGGTCTGTGGGTTGATCTGTAGTGGAAATGTGTATATCACAGAAACTTTCAAGGGAGGCACACACAGGGTAGTTTGTGGCAGAATGCAGACCACTTTTGACTGGGTACTTGGAGTTATTCCGCAACTGTGAGCTAAGCTTCCTCTGGTCTTGAACATTCTCATTGGTGTTTGTTCAATTGTTTGGTCTGTAAAACTACTAGACCTGAATCTATGGGATCGCCTAATTGTTCAATATCCTCCCGAGGTATACTTGGCAAACTGGGCTTCACTCATAACCTGTGGTAGTCACTTCATTTGATCTAGATTGAGACTTGAGCAATTTGCATAGGTTGTATGCCCTCTAGCATGGAAAATTGGGATCTTTCTTGAAACACACAGTAAGTGAAGTTCCCAATCCCTTGTACCTTCTGCCCAAATGAAGAGCAATAAAAGTTTGACCATCTTCAGGTGCTGGATCCAGAGCTTCCCAGTTCTACTGGACAGAGATAGTTCCTCTTGTAGATCCTCGACTACCTGGGACACCTGGGTAGTCACACACTCTGTAAGAAGATTCTCAGGATAGGGATGAGAGAATTCAAAAGCATCTCATGAACCATTCTGGCTTCATCACGGTTTATGTCACTCAGTCAGTCAGGAGTTGCAAATATTAATCAGTTTTTGAATTTGAACTTAGATATTTTAGGTCAGGTTGTCCTTTTTCTTAAAAATAAGGTCATAATTGGATTTCTCACCAAATTAGTTGGAAATGGGGTATTACACAGGTTTGTGAAGTGAATGATTAAAAAGTTATATGTGTCACCTCAGCAGAGGTGGCCATCTTGGATTTGGGGCTCCTGAACATTTAGTTCAATAGGAACTTTTGGGGACTTTATGGATTTTGAATCAATAGGGCCAGAGAGTAGCATCCCTGAAAAAATCGGTTTTCTCTATATTTTTGTTTACCATGTCCATCTGTAATGCTCCTGGTGTACTAATGGAAACACAGTGATCAAAACAACAAAAATGAGGATGTTAATCTGAATAATTAAAGAAATAACAATATTAGTTTGTCTAAGAATGTCAGATAATACTAAGAAGGTAAACAAGATGCAGAGAGAAACATAATTATGAAAAACAACAAAGATAAGGATATCAGCTTTAAGAAAAAGAAAAAAATATCTTAGAGATAGAATGAATACATTGGGGTGATGCTTCCACAATGAAAGAGAACAACCTGCAATATACAAAAATATCAGATGACCAGAAATATTAAAGTTTGAAGTGGAAACAACAGGACCAGATGGAATTCTAATAGAGATGCTGACAGTCTTAGATGATTTAGGCATTGACAAAATTACAGTCATAATAAATTAAATTTATAATAATGGTGATATACCATAAGACCTAAGTAGATCCATTCTCATAGAGCAGTTTAAGAAAGCAGGGGCAAATGAATGCAAACTCCATCAGACAATCAACCTAATGAACCACATAACAAAACTTATCATCTGAATTTTGATGAATAGAGCATAAAACAGAATTAAACTACAGAAAGTCCTACAGAAGATAATAAATGGAAGTGAGAAGAAAGGACTAAATACTAACTGTAAGAAGAATGTATCTTTTGTCAGCAAAAGAAACAGTGCAACATACAAATTAGAGATACTAAAATTAAGCAAGTGCCAAAATTAAAAAATATCTAGGAAGTGTTTTAACAGAAGATGGAAAACACAAGACCAAAATCGGAAGGTGCACTGGGATAACGAAAGATGCCTTCCAAAAGTTAAGCAAAGTATTAAGAAATGGGAAAATTTCATTAGAAGCAAAGAAAAAAGTACTGAATGGTTATGTAATATTGGTACTGCTATATGGCAGTTTATGTTGGACTTATCACAGATAGAGAAGAGACTTCAAGCAACAGAAATGTGATTCTACAGACGGATGCTGAGAATACCCTGGACTGAACACATAAGCAATAACAAAGTTTTAGAGAAAATGGAAACAAGAAGGACATTTATACATAGCATTAGAAAATGACAGTTGAAAATTTTTGGGTCCATAATGAGGAAAGAGCGCTTGGAAAATTTGATACTCACAGGACATATTGGATACACGAAGGACAGAGGAAAGCAGCACATGACCTACCTAATGACCTTGTGTTAATGGTTGGTAGAATAGGGATTAGGAGATATAGCAAAAAGTCACTTTTCTAAGGGCTACAACGAACAAGAAATTGTGGAGAGCCATGATCTACCATATCCTGAAGCGATACTACACATAGAAGAATAATTAAAGTAGGATTTTTTCTCTTGAATGTAGAATTTGTCAGGGTTTTTTTTTAAGACAATTATTTTATTATTTGCTTTTTCTATCATATTTAAGCTTTTTAATCTTTTTCCTAAGGAATTGCTATCAAAAATAGATTTGCCTCATTTCTGCATATTGCATTGAAATCTAAAAAATTGTGATTTAAATGAGATTTTCTTCTTTTTTTCCCCCTCATCCAATATTTCTTCATATTTAATTTTTCCCTCAGAGCCAGTTTGAATATCTTTTACTAATGAAAGTCATATCTCCATAAAACTCATACAAACTAAAAAAAAAAAAAGTAAAGTATACAAACTTAAGACAAGTTTTTATTGTTAATTATTAAATTTAATTTGGTATAATAGAAAGATTTTGTTGCAATAATCTTCCATGAATGAAAATCCGGCTTACCTGAAAATCTTAACTCTAGCTTAAACAATAACAAGTGGTACTGGTGAGAAAAATCTGCAACTACCTCATCCACCAAGTAGGCTACAATTCTAATTTAAATAAAAGGTGACACATTTTTCATTGAAATCAAAATGACATTATAAGCTTATTTATTACACACTGACTATTGTCCTCATCTTTCTTGTTACTAGCAACAAAGATAATTACAATAGTCCACATGTGAATAATATAAATAACGATAACTCCTTATTCCAGAAATTCAGACAGAAGCATAGCTTTGTCCGGTACAAGGTTACAAGTGTGAGAGATTTAATAAAATTTGTTTATTTCAGTACTAATGGTTTGCAAGATTAGCTTGCAAACTGTTACTCCCAGATTAGATGTTTTAAGTATTTATTAAGCCTAGCTTCATTTAACAAAAGGCTACAAGGATGGTGCACACAGTGAGGCTCAAACTCATGACTCAATAGTAATGATCTTCTAAATTAGCTCATTAACCATTGCCCTATTGAGAGACTTCTATTTGTATTTATGAAGTTTAGTTTTGACCAGCACATGGACACAACTATGATCCACCCAGTGAGGATCAAACTTGCTTTACTGCTGTTATGGTTTACTAAACTAGCTCATTCACCATTACATTTAACCCTTCAAAAACTGCTGACTGATTAAAATAAACAATGTTCTCCAAAATCTATGTATATTTTTTTTAAAAGAGAAATAAAGAAATCCTATCAGAAAAAAATCCAACAAAACTCAATCCATTGGCAATAATCTCTTATGGCATGAAATGTTCCATAGAGACTGACATAGCATAAAATAGAAACAAACAAATACTCAGCATTATTGTATGACCAGCTTAGCTTAGTATGACATGAGGCAACAAGTGTGGATCACTTAGTAAATATCAAACTCACTACACATTATTAAGTCTGTTATCCATAACTCTAATTTATAAATCCTTGACTGTCAATAATGGAATGTGTATATCTCTAAAAGTGAAGACATTCTAAGATAGATTTATTTACAAGTTTTCTTGTTGAAAACTAGACAAAAACAGTTACTATACAAATTATAGTAGATATTAGTAGATATTAACTTATTAAATTATAAATTGATAATCAGTTTCTAAATATTCTAAATTAAATTAAATTAATGTTAACATGATACATTGATTTTTTTTTTTTTTTTACAATGATGTTCACCCAGTAAGAAGGCTCAAAAGCTAGAGGGTTATTTAGAAAGAGGCACAGTTTGTGAGGGTATGTGAGAAAGATAAAGGTTAACCCTAGATTTGAACAGGTTAAGATTGTAGTGTTTCAGGAAGCATCCTCTTGGGAGTCAGTTCTATAAAGCAGCACTTTGTAGGAAGAAGCTGCTCGAGTGGAACTTACATCTCACCAATGAAATACAAAGCGAACAAGGGTGACTCACTACAATGGACATGGCATGGTGGGTTTTAGCCCTGAAGGTTAGGACCAATGGAACTAAGGAATGTAGTTTGTCTGAACACTTTCCATGGAAACAGCAAGAGGCTTGCAATGTTTCTTCTGTGGGGAAGTTGTTATAAGGTGACAAACTATTCCACTATTAATGGACAGTTAATAATTTCCTGTTTAATGAGCAGTCACAGATCTAACTCAGTGACTTAGCAGGAAGCCCACAACTGAAACATTAGAAGTTCTACATCTTTTACCAAGTCAGATAGATTTATTTAAACATATATTACAAAAGTAAACACGTCACAAAAATACTAGTTATTTTAAAATTCATGACACACAGGTCATATAAATAATTCTAATGTGTTACATGTTTCCTTAATCAGTTCCTTTATTTTCTGTCAGTTTCTTTCAGTTGTCTAAAATTTTTAAAAAACTTGTTTTAAAAATATTATTCCACTTTTCACATTGCTTTCAGTATTATTGGTAGTGTTTGAATTTTTCTTAAAATTTCAATTGGATTTGGAGAGTGTGGTTTGAACTAATAGAAACTTTAAAAGAACCAATGTATTCATTAAATAATGATCAAATGAATAGAAATGCTTAAGTATATACAGTTTACTAGATTACTGTGAGTTCAAACCCTGTGGCAGGTAGTGAAATCCATATATTCTTGTGCAGAAACAGCATCACAAGGATGAATTCGCAAATTAATAAATTAATTAGCCAAATAGGAACAGTCTACTCTCTCGTTTAGAATGAAGGATTGAGTTTGAAATTCTGATGACATTATCCAACTCATCAGGCACCTGAAGGAGGCTGGGGGTGCAATAGCCAAGTCATTGAGGACAACAGTTTAGATAAATCCTCGTATAAGGTGGGTAGCTAAAAGTTCTCAACTTGACTAAGAAGGAAGCTTTAAAAATTCTGTTGGGTCAGATTTTGAGAAATGAGGCAGGCTGATAACTTTTTAGCACCTCATAATTCCGCATAATGAATTACAACTTTGAACAAAATTTTAAAATGATTTATTGTAAAATGACTCAATGAGATGTATTTTTTTTTTTATTATATATGAACCTTTGATGAATTTAAGTTTTATATATTTGACTAGCAAAGCTTTGTCTTCTTACAGGTGTGAGATGCTCTTTTTTAGTGTTACACTTCTGACTCATTCTTGTGAAATCTATTTTTAAAATGTCAGTTAATTAAACAAGACTGAAAAGAAAATGCATGGTTAAATAAAACAGAATAAATCCATTCTTTCAGCAAGCCTTTTTTCCATTCACTTTCAAATCAAAATGTTTATTTTAGATATTTCTGCCCTGAGTTTAAGAAATTAGAAATGGAAAAGTCTCATTCTCTTTATATATGCACAATATTTCTAATTCATCAGTATCAATTGCATTAATTCCTTATTGAAGATAATCCATTTTTTTCCTGATTTCCAATTCATTTTTATTGTCAGATCATTAACAATGAATATAAATTTTGTATATATAGGTTGATGTGCAGATGGTGTAATGTATAATGGGTTAGAATGAGAAATCAGGCTGCTGATTTCAGATTCCAGTCAGGTTCATTACATTCACTTCTGCACAAATACCCTCAGGAAAAGTAGGAATCCATCTCTCCTCCCCACAACTATGGGGTGAATAGTAATAGTTGTAACTAGAAAAATCATTGTTATTCTTTAAAAAATTTTGATGCAATATTTACTCGCATGAAAAGAAATTATTCTTACAATCCAAAATGTTTTGGCTTTAAATAACCCACAAAGGGTTAAGTCATTAAAAAAAAAACAGATCAGTTTGTATATAATAGCCATATTCTGTTAGTAAAGTAAACATGAATTCCTGACCACTGATAATCCCTTTCTTCCATATGAAGCATACAGATGTTTTGCTAAATTTGCTCAAACAAAAATCAAAATTGGAAAATTTGCTGATTAATCATGAAATTCTATTTTTAACAATTTTATTCAGCTAATTAATTCATTGCTCTTTGAACAACTTTGTCATCCTTTTATACCAAAACAATTCCAAAAGTGGCTGCTTACAAATTCTTCTGTAAAGACCCTGAAATGTACCCTTTGTACTCTTGAAGTATATACTCTTATATTTTGTATAAATTACCAAAGAAAGTTATTAAATGATCCAGTTTTATCATTTATATTTGCTATATTTCCTAACATGTTAAATTGACTATAGAAATTTTGATAACTCTTACTCCTTGTATATTCTTTCATTATTTAGTATCATTCAATATGAAATCATCCAAGGAATGGTAGCTTCCGCATATTTGTTCAGTAAATTCTGTGATATCAAAATATATCAAATACTAAGCTATGATAAAAACTCTTCAACTTAACTGATCTATGTCTAAATTTTCACTTTTAACATTTGGTATGGTACTTTCTGAATTTCTAAATATACTTAGAAATCATAAATGAGTATTCTATATTATTAACTTTCCCAATCATGCAGTACAATATTTTATTCCTATGACATTTATTTTCAAGATTAACCAATAAATTATCATGATTCGTTTGTTGATTATTTTTTGTTTTTTAAACACAGTTTCACATTTTAGTGCAATTGCAGTGTTTTTGCTTTCTTCCTCAAAATCTATACACAATCTGAAGTGTGGTTCAGAAAATTACTATTATTGCTAAAATAAAATTATTTTAAAGTATAGATGTTTTTCTCTTTTCCATTAATTGTTATTTTCTTCATTAACAGGAAATTAAAAACAGAATAATGCACAAAAATCTAAAAAATATTTTTTAATCTCCTCTCTCTCTCTTTATATATATATATATAATAAGTAAGTCTGCAGCCTGATAATGCAAAAAAAGTATATTTTTCAACATTATTCTCTTTCTTGTAAATGCACTTATTTCAGTACTGAATATTAATCATATTGATGTTAAAATTTGAGATCAAAATTCAGCTTCATGTCTAGCTATGGAGTTACTGACCCAGCCTCATATCTATGCATACATGGGTTTGTGAGTACCTGAATGAGGAGATTCTGAAAAGTTTTTGGCCTAACCCACTTCTCAAAATCTGACCAAACAAAACCTCAGAAGTATTTTTAAATATATTCTTGGTCAGCCTGAGGAAATTTCAGCCCCTTTCATACTAATTATAATGCAAATACTCACATACATTCTACTATGTTAACTTGTAGATATACATACACATGTCTCTCTTGGTTTTCAATATTTATTTAATGTTGCTAGAACTGTAGGCTAAAAATAGCAAAATTTTGTTTCCCATTCAACCAGCTGTTACGTCTTCATGGTTGGTAGACTGGTTTTCTTTTAAGTTTTGTTTAGATTTTTGTTGTCTTTGCAATTGGATATTTAATTCAATTTTTTTTTAATTTGTAAAATTTGCATTTGGTTAAGTGAACAAGTGGGAGAAACAGGGGAAAACAGCAAATAACCTACTTGACAATTTTGAGGAAGTTGATGGTGGAACAAGAACCATAAAGGCAAAGAGGAGTAATAAAGGATCTAAAATTTATCAGTAAAAAAGCTGAGGGCTGCGATATGGAATGCCATAACCACTCATGCCTGAAAGAGACATATTACATACAGAGAGATCTTTCTTTTTAATAAACTTTACACTCTGTTTTTCAGAGTATTTTTCTCTTAAACAAGCAATTCATTTGTTTTAAATCAAGTTTTGCTAGAAAATCTATTTCACCTCAACTTTCTTGTTTCACTAAGTATAAACACACTGAGGAGCTATTGAACATTCAACCATAATCAGCCTAGTATGTTATTGAGGTCTGTTAACCTTTTTTGTGTCTTGCCCATCTACCACTTATGGCACTTACTATAATGCGATGGTTTTGTTTTGGCTTTACTTTATACTAATAGTCATCCAATGCAAGAACCAAGAGTCACTCAAAGTAGGGGATTACTGTGTGGTGTTGTATGAACATAAGAAAAGGCAAGAAGTGAAGTTCATGCAGGAAAGATAAAAGTTATCACTAGTCTTGAAGAGGTCAATATTATAGTGATTGGGAAAGAGATTGCCCAAGTGAAACTTCCTCTTTGCTAATGGAATATGAAGGGAATGGGGATGATTTAACAACTATCTTATATAGACCATTCACTAATATTAGGAGTTTGATTTTCACTGGATATTCCACTGCAAAAGGGTAAACTAAACTTAGTATTGTAACTAAAAGGCTTATTTTGTCAGCCATTTTACTTCTGACTGAGTACTATATGACTATAGCCTTGTGGCAGACAAAGCTCAACTCCTCTTACTTTTCAGTTCTATTTTTGTTTTTGTAATTTAACAGTTTGATCTTCCAATAATGATAATATTTTTTCTTTTAGAACTTCAATAAAATAAACAATCAAGGCAATAATTGTAATTTGTTTTTGTTTCTTTTTGTTATGACATTCTGCTGATGTATACATGAAACATTCAGGCAAAAAATTTGTCTTTATTTTTTTTAATTACTCTGCATAACCATTTTCTTTTTCTTTTTTCATTTTTGATATTTTTGGCCTCTGGAAATATTACAAGGAATGCTAAACCTAAATATTTCTTTGAAATAATGTTGTAAACTAAACTAAATATCATGAAACAATATTGTTATCTCACAGTCAACATTAACTTAGTTGAATTTAGTCCAACACAAGGTTAAATTGGGGGGAAGAGTGGGGCAAGGATTACATCATGGCAGTTTCCCAAAGGAAGAATATTTGGTTTTTATCTTGACTTGAACACTGGCCACTGGCACCACTCTGAGATACACAATTACCTCAGTCACAAAGTAGCTTTTGCTTGGAGTAATATATTTTATTAGATGAAGACTCTTCATCCATTATTGATGTTTTTTAAACTTTTATTTCTTTCATATTAATTTTTAATTGCTTTTCATTGCAATAATGTTAGACAGTGCATTATCTAATAAAAAATAAAACCATGATAATATTACTACTAACAACACTAGTAGTGTATATATAAAAACAACAACAATTAAAATAAACTGTAAATTTGTATAGTTATATCTGATCTTTGGTCTGGTATAGTAGTCTTGTAGCTCAATCAGTAGAGCAGCTGATACTGTTAACCTGGCTTTCCTGAGTTCAAATCTTACCAAGAAATTATTCTTTATTTCCAATCTGTGCTGTTTACCAATGACTGTAGACTGACAGCCTGAATTATTAGGATGAAAAGTAGATAAAATTAAGATGAAATAAATAAAAGTCCCAAAAATAATAATGACAGCTTTTGGTTGTTGTTCAAGGCTGATTCTGAACATATCTAATCCAAGCAAAAAAAACTTGACCTCAAGAGGTTAACTCTTCTGTGAACATTGAAGCTTGGGATAAATCACATTAGAGTTAATAAAATTTAAACATTTTGTTTAATCTTTGATTTTTTTTTAACTATCCATTGTAAATTAATTTTGTAGAAGTCAGATGAGAATTTTATTGATCGATGAAATGTATTCTAAATGTATTTTATGAGGAAGGATAGAAATGGATAGTGTAAGTAAAATTCTTTTAAAAACAGATGTGATGTATAAAGACAAACATTCTGACTTATCAGGTAAGTTGTAAAGAAACTAAGAGAAAGATCATTGTATTGGTTACTTTGGATGTTATTTCAAGAATGTACAAAAATTCTTCTTAGATGAATTTCAAATAAAATTAAAAAATTGCATTATTATAGAACAGGTGTGTCAGATTTTCAAAGGTGACAAACCTAATGAATATGATGAATACAAAATTCAATTAATTAACATTTATAAGCACTGATTGTAAAGAAGATATTTGTTGATGTCTATCAGATATTTGCAAGTCACAATTCCCAAAATGATGTTTTTAGTTGAGGTTTTCTTGTATGGAATCTGTTAGATTTTGTGGATGAGATAGTACTTTTTAATCAACAAAATGCCTGAAGTTTTTAATCATTTTTAACAGGAAACACAAAGTAGTTTCATTGAATTATTGTATTTGATAACATGCAACATTGCATGCTTATATAATAGGCATCCACAATTCAACTGATAAAGTTTAGTCTAATGTTAAATACTGGTTTCAGAGAGGAATTCATTTTGCCTGGAGATTACCAGAAAATTTTTAATAGTCTTTTGTTTTGTTTTTTACCCAAATTATTTTTATATGAACGCCGTTATAAAGGATAGTTTGTTTTGTACATGGTTTAATTTTTTTAAATGGGTAGAGAGCAGTCATCAAACTATCATTCTCTAAACTTGTCAGGTTCCAAAAATCTATCACTGAATGAAATTGTTCTATTTCTTTTGAATATGGATTTGAGAAATCTCAGCTTCTTTGCTTCTTTCTCAAAGCAACCTTTTTAGCAGCTTTCCTGATTGTGGTTACAATTTCCCTCCCTAAAGAAATATCTCCACCTTTCAGCAATCAAATTTCTTGAAGAAACCCTCCTTCGAAGCATTCACAACATTCAAATCCTAATCTTTCAAACATCGCAAGATTCAAAGAAAAATATTCTAAGGATGCACTTTTAGATTTTAAATTCTTAAAGATACTGGGAATTTATGCCGGGAGTTGTTGAGTTTGATTGTTAAAAAAATTTCACAAAAATTACAGTGCCCCTGCCAATTTAATTTCAGTTGCCTGAAATTTATATCCAAATAAAAAATTCATAATCATTCTAAAGTATAAGAGTAGGGTAAGTGATAATTTAGATTAGGGACCTCCACAAAAAATATGATACCTAAGGTTTAAAATGAATTTTTAGAACTGAAAATCTTTCTTAAATCTTTTATTTTAGTTTTAATTTCAAGCTAATAGATTAAATTTAATATTTCCAAAATACAGCAAAATACTTTGCTGTATTTCAAAAACTAATTTAAATTGACTGGAAAGATTTTTTTTTCTAATACCTGATTAGTGCCTTTTTTTAGTTTTCTTTCATCACAATGTAGTTAGTTCTCTTTATTAAAAAACTTTTCCAAAAATAAAATATACTTTTATGAAACTTTGAGGAATATTAGCTGATTTAAATTATAATCATTCTGATTTGAAACAAATATTATTTACTTTAAGTTTTAATGTTGCAGAAATGCATTTTAAAACTTGACAGTAACTGATTTTTTGTGTTGACAGCCTGATGACAGGTCTACTGTTGTTCTACATATAATTTATCTATAAAGCATAATTGAAAAAAATGATGCGAGCACCTTTTTTAAATAATTTTTTTAACTACTCAGTAATCTTAAAAATTTGAGAAAATATTCTCCATAATCTAATGTTTTATTGAATTTTAGAAATGTTGACTTTAAATTTACTATAGTTATTGCTCTTATGTTTTGTATGATCATTCTGATTTGATGATAAAACTTTGTTTTTACCAAGTTTGCAGCTTTTTGAATCATGCTATGCTCTTTCTTAGAAAATTTTTGGACTAACTAATTTAGATATATATGAAAGAGAAGACAATCCTTTAAAATATCCTTTTTTTACATTATGTGGAGCAAGTACTTGGATTTGAATTATGTGTAAATCTGGGTCAGTACTTTTTGCATGTTTTTTGTTTGTACAGTGACTTAGATTTAATTCTATTAAAGACTGTACTCATTTTCTTAAAAAAAAGAAAAGGAACATGCAGTATGTAATTAAAACATGGTCATTCCTGCAAAGCAATGGTTAACAAATTAGTTGCATAGGGCAATGACTATAGTTCTGAGTTCAATCCTTACTGGGTTGTGTCCTTATGCCAGACTAAGCTAAGTTTGTAAATATCTGCATAGTCATTGCTTTGGTTGCAGTAATGACTAACAAGTTAGTCTCACAAACTATTATTATGAGTTTTATTTCCATTGGCTGCTTTACATTTGCATCCTTGTGCCATTTAAACTGAGTATAAATTGTTTTAAGTAAAATTTATTAATCTTTCATTGTCATCAACTACCTTGTAGGAATGTTATGTCTATGAAATCTTAAATCAGTTTTGATTGAATGTTTGAAAGTGAGAAACTGAATAACTGTTTATCTTATTTTGGTTGATAAAAATAAAAAAAATGTATAAACATTAGTGAGTTATTTTATACTATCTTTTGGTCTCCTTCAAAATGGACACCTTTCAAAACATGTTAACATTATGTGTGTTACTAGTTTTCTAGTGTCAAAACATTTGAATGTACTTTTAATTTTCTGACCTTTATTTCTCTGCCAAATTTACTTTTTACTGCCAATTGCTTTTATTTTCCCATCTTTTGTCAAAATGAAGTTCCAATTATTTCCCCTTATTTCTTTATATCTTATTAATCTATCCTTTCCTTTTTAAATCACAGAAGAAAAGAAAAATCAGTAAAAAAATAAATAAATAAATAACTGAGGAGGAGGAGGAGGAGGAGGAGGGAGAGCTTGAAAAAAATCTGTTTCATAGGCTTAGATATAATTGACAAATGCAGTCTATTTTATTGAAAGTGTTGAAAGCATTCATTTGGGTTAATTAAATGATCCAAGGCTTTTGTACTGTTTTTGGCAATCATACACGTCATTGGTGACTCTGCCAGACCAAAGGATTTCTCTCTATGAATCTTGTTTTTTTTTTATGTTATCTTTTCTTTTTTTCTTTTACTTACTAAGCCAGCAGTTAAACACTCAACCTTGGGTAAAAATAGTAGAAATTTTGAGACACCTCTATAATTTACTCAAAGGAAATGGCATATCTACCAAAAGACTCTATTTCTAACAAGACACTTTACATGAAGAGAAGGAAAAAGTGGCTTTCTTTTTTAGAGTTAAAGCATTACTCAGTTTTTATGTTCAATTTTGCTGTCAATCAATGAAAGAAATGTAAAAATAAAATAAAAAATAACTCTTTTTGATCCTCAATTTTTATTTATAGATTTTATTTTACCTTTGTTATAAGTTTTATAAGATATTTAGAAATTAACCCCATTTATCTGTCGTCCTGGGTATGACGATAAACCACATCCGCATCCTGGGTAAGACGATAAACTACATCCAAAAGCAAGGCCTCTGATCAGGAGGTTTCGACGACCCGGAGTGGTAGCACCTGCTAAGGTCCTAGCTATAGGCAAATAGTTAACCCCAAAACTGAGGTAAAAAGCATTCTAAAAGTGTAAAAATAGGTTTTAATACCAGAAATACTTTGTAAAAGATTATTACCAGTAATACATTTTTGAAAAGAAACTATTGCCAGCAATACGTTTTTGAAAAAAAAAAAAATATATTACCAGCTATACATGTTTTAAAATAATATTACCAGATATACATGTTTTAAAATAATATTACCAGCAATACATGTTTTAAAATAATATTACCAGCAATACATGTTTTAAAATAATATTACCAGCTATACATTTTTGAGGGAAAAAATATTACCAGAAATAGATTTTTGACAAAACAAAATATTACCAGGTAAAAAAAAAAAAGAAAAGTTGTCAGCATTAAATAACCCATTGAAGTTGATATGCCAAACCAAAGACAACCCATTTATCTGAAAATGTTTTGAACATAAACTAAATATAATATCTTTTTTTTAACAAACATGGAATTAATGTGCATTTCTTTTGTTTTGACTTCCCTGGTATTAAATTTCTGGAGACCAAATTTATTCATTTTACTGCCTGAATTTTGGGGATGAGAGGATATCCTCTTGTCATACACGACAATGACTTAAACAATTAAACCATTGTTGTGTGAATTTGGTAATATAATAATTGTAAGTTCAATACCTGGTCGGGGTAGTGTGAATATACTCAAACTCAGTGGAAACAGGACTTGCAATAACTGAACAATTAATTGAGATGAAACATGAAAATTGGAATGTGAAAAATCTATCCCTATATAATGAATAAAGGGTTCAGTTTGAAATTCTTGGAAGGTTACCCAGATACACATGATGACAGCTATAGGGTACAATGGCCAAGACATTATGATCATAACAACAAATACAAAGATATTAGTCCAACTGTAAATATTGTTCCTTTTTGTTTATAAATAATTTCTTTATTTTCAGTTACAAAATATTAGACAAAGTTAATTTTTTTTTATTGTTGTGATCTTTTTTACATCTATCACATAGTGTTAGATTTTCATTCTGAGAAATCTATCATGAATGATATGAGAGGCTATAATGGGTCTGTCTGTCTGTCAGTAAAGAAGAGCATTGCTGCAATGCACATCTCAGTGCATATTTAACTGAGAAGCTAAAAAGTTATTTCTCTCTGTAAATTGTTTTGAATGAAGCAGGAGTCACTGTAATGAATGAAATGTTGGTACTATTAACTTGTATGTCTGTACAACAAAAGAAAACCTTTGAAACTCTTACAGAGCAAGTACATTCCAATCCTGTACTTTCCACTTGTAAAATTCTCTCTCTTCAAACAATATAAATATCACCTTTCTCTTGTGACAAAGCTTTCACATGAATGTTATACAGTTTCCCTTTCTTTTACTAACTTGAATTAAAAAAAAATCTTTAATAGTCCCAAGTAAAAATAACCTCATTTTAGTTTTGATTTAATCTAAATGAAATGTCTTCTGTCTTATTCGTTGTTTTTTATTTATTGATTTTGTGATAAATTTCTTTTATTAACAATTTTTCCTTTACCCTTTTGTAAATGTTAGAACTAAAATGTTACAAGTCAAATGTAAAAAATGTTTACACTTTACAAAAAGCTTGCAAACTCCCAATCAAGATACTGATAATCACCTGTGTCCTCCATAAGTTTTTTCTCATTTGTACCCCTCTCTGTTCAAAATTCTAGATCAACTCCTGCTTTATTTTGGCATGTCATTATACTCAGACATGTTTATGAATCTGTAAATCATCCAAACTTTCATTCTTTCGTTTAAACATGTTCTGGGTTTGATGGTTTGGTTTAAGATTACAGTAAAAAATCTACATAAAGTGAGAAACAATATTTAATCTTCTGAATTTTAAATATTATAATAAGCTTAAAAATAGTTTCTTAGGTATAAATTAAAATTCATTCAATGTTTGAACCACTTGGGACTGAGATTTGTTGTGACATCATGTCAGCAAAATATCACAGTGGTCACACCAGAACAACCATTGTTTTCATTGTTAGGATGAGAAAAAGCAAGAACAAGAATATTCTTGTAAAATCTTTCCTCAACCACTTTACAATGATCATTAATTTCATCACCATCTAAAAATATTCTTGAATCATTGTCTGATTCGCTGTCCAAGACAAAGAAATCTCTCAAGTGAAATTTCATCAGCCACTCTTAAATAATTAATCAGATTTACTTTTGTTCTTTAATCTTTTCTGCTTCAAAATAAAAGCAGTTTGATTTTTAGTAAATTTCCTTTCTACAAAGTTGGAGTTCATGCAATGTTTTCTGTAAATAACTTTTTAAATCATATTTTTAAATGATCCAAAATGATAACGTTCACAAAATTTAAAAAATGTTTCTTTTAAATAATTAAAAAGTTTAGTAAGTATCTTTTTAAGTGTTATTGACTGGAGACATAATGTTTGTATATAATAAACATGTAAGAATAAATAATTTCATTTATTTTTGTGTTTATTTACATAAATCTTGAACGTTTTTGTATTTTAATCTATCTAGTCATAATATGATATATTAATCATACTTTTTTTATTTGTTAATCATATAGTGATAAAATATCCACCTTAAAGTTATTGTATACATTGTTTTGGAAAAAGGCAACTTAACTAATGGAAATTAAGCTGTTAAACATTTATCCTTAATATTAAAAGGAAATAATTTGGATATTTTAAATGATTTGTTGAAATTTGTTGAAAATTGTGGAATGACTGCAAAATTAATTTTTCTAACGGTGAATAGAAGGAAAATTATACTGCGTTCATATAATGAACCAAATGTGAACAGCCATGACAGACATTTGTATGTATTTATTGTTCATAAAAGCTCATCAATTTCCCTTTGTAAATATTTTCCAAGTTTGCTGTTTCTACAGAATTGTCTCCATTTTTTGTATGGTGTCTTTGATGTGTTATTCTTCAATATAAATATGTAATATCTTGGCATAACTCTACATCAATTCTTTATATATAGAAATCTATTGCTTTATCTGAAGAGTAATAAACACCTGCCTTTCAGTCATCAAAGTAATTTACCTGATGTAAAATATTTTAAAACTGAGTTTCTCTTATATTTATATGTATATAGATAATATTTTCACTATAAGTTATTGTTTTGTTTTAATGAATAAAAGTTTTTTAGATTTACAATCTGCTGTTTGCAGATTAAAATTTTCCTGCATTCAGTATTTTTCACTTGCTATTGCTAATTCTACTTAGTCAACTCCTACATTTCACAATGTTTCTCTAAAGAATCTATCTTACATAATTATAACACTACCATTTGCCCATGCTTTGAACATTGCTCTATCATACGGTGTGGTGCTCCTGCTATATATTTAGAGATTCTTGATAAATCCAAAGTATCTGCAGTGTTATTGGTCCTTTCACAAATATGTTTTTATTTTAAAAGTCATAATTCTAGTTAACCATGGATTGTACTTCTGAAGTTTGATTTTCCACAAATGTGGATACCAAGATTCAATCATGTTTAAAACTGTAGACAAGGCAACAGGAAACCACTCCACTATCTTTCTAAGAAAATAATGGCAACAATAAAATAAGGACAATAGTCTGCATGTAAATAATTTCTTATCCCAGAAATTCAGACATGGCAATTCACAGATAATAAAAAAACAATGTGGAGAACTATGATCACCTACATCCTGAATGGACATGGCATTGAAAAAAAAGAAAAGAAATTGAACTATTATCAAAACTACTCTCAGGGTCAATTTACAAAAAACTCTTAACTTAAAACTGGAGATTTTTGTATTTGTCCTAACAAAATATTCTAGTAAGCAAAACCCAGTTAAAGATATGTTATTACAGTAGTTCTTCTTTATCTAGACGAGATATATTCTGAAACTTCCAGTGAATGCCTGAATATACAGATGGTATCAAACCTTATGTATGTTTTTTCTTATATATACTTAACTAAACTGCAATTTATAAATGAACCACAAGATTAACAGTATCTAATAATTAGAATAATTTTAACAATTATAGTGATAGATAAAATATTTGTTCTTAAAATAGAAACTTCAATTATATATATATATATATATATATATACACACATTATGAAATGGACAAAGTTCAACAATTATTTAAGACATTTTTTATGTTTATACATTCCTTTTTCATAATTTATGATGTCATTTGTTTACATTTGGATACGCATTGAACAGATATGAATGAATGAGAGAAAATCATGGAGAATTGTGTTTAAAAACAGTAAAATCGTCCTTGCTAACTGAACACTCCTCTGTGACCCAATCGGTTAAGGCACATCAGGCTATATGACAATTCCGTATAGGACACAGGTTCGATTCCTGTTGGAGCATGCATATTTTCTATGAAAATTTCTCAGACTGGTAAATGTTTTTAATACTGTTTATTTTAAACAGTATTTACTTAAATATTTGTATCTATAAAAAGAATGTTTAAACATAAAAAAATGTCTTAAATATATATATATATATATATATATATATATATATATATATATATTATAAATTAATAGATTTAAAATATGGTTTTACCGCTACACAGTGATAACCATGTTTCAGAAATGGAAGCTAAAGCCCCTGAATTTAATTTTGTTATTAAACCAAAGACATTAGTTCCATTTCCTCATCAAGCGAATTTTGGAGTAACTTACTTTTTAAAATTTACGGTTGTTAACGGCACTGGAAAGATATATATAATCTTAGCCAACCTAGCTCCCAAAAATGTATAAGTTGACTTCTGAGGTACTAATTTGAGTTTAGGCTTATAACTACCAAATGATTGGCTCCCTACAAAATAAGGCACCACCACTTCCATCAGGTTGTCAGAGGAAGTCAAAATAAACTGATATGACCTTTTAATTATTTACTTTTTTATAATACATTTATGCTTATTATATTTTTGAATGAGGTGATTTTGATTCTTCCTCCCCACACCCAATTTCATGTTACAAAACCCCTAATGAATACAAATGTTACATGAATACACAGGAAATGCTGCAGTAAAGTTGGTTGTATTCCACATATGCATTTGACCAGGCATACATTTATTGAAATTGGTAATTGATATTGGAGCCATTCTTAGTATTTGAACTGGTGAAATAATTATAGATTTAATTGTCGATTATACATGAATTTACTCAGACTAGTGTCCTTGTTTTGATCATAACCATCACATCATTTTGGCTTTTGTGATCTTTTAGCTTTCTTCAGGTGTCTGTCAGAGTTGGGCTATTTTACCAAACTCTTCATTCAATTTTAAGTAGATTGTTCTCATTTCACTATCCATGCAAGAAGAAATCTATCAATTCATTTATCCTTGTGATGTTGTTGTTGCTTGTCTGTTCCATTGAACAATAGCGGGTTAGTTTTTTGCACTACTTAAACCAGGGGTTGAACTACTGGCTGCAAGATAACTAAATCTACTTAACTAAAGCTTTTATCTACTCATCCATGTATCCCTTAAGATTGTTTATGTATTCACTCATTCACTTTTTTATCTATCATGGTAAAGATTATTAGTAATGAGATAAAGTACAAGGAGAGTTAGTTTCATGCCTTTGCAACAAGCATTACTGTTAACTATCTCAATTAGAATTTGAACTCTAATTCACTAATTCCATTTTCTAAGCTGATAAGCCAAACACTAGTTTGGCCATTCAGAATATTGATTTCCTCCAAAGAGATCCCAAATTATTCATTGTCATGTTAGGATTCCAAAGAAAACCAGAACCAACAGATTGATTGGCATGCCATTGTTGAACTTGGAATTTGATAGGAAAGCCATCCATGATGTGCTGCTTGGAAATAAAAAAAAGTGTCTTAATCTGTGATTAAATTATAGAATCTATTTACCAAGTTTACCTTAGTCTGGCATAATGTCTCAGTAGTGGGAGACCCAGTGAGGGTCAAACTCAGAATAGCACAGAACTAGCTTTGCAATCATCATTCCATCATAAGAATCCAAAATGTATCTGTACTTTGAGATCTGACCAGAAAGTACTCAAACATATAATATTAATAAAAACAAATAGTCTACCTAAAATAATGATTCCATTGTCTTTTTCAAAATATCTCCATTCTTGCAGAAACCTTCCATTTTTCAAAATTTGCAGTTTTCTTTCATGATCCCTATCAGCAGGCTGATTCTCCTTAATCTCATCCATGACATTATCATTTCAGTGACAATTTTCATTTTGGAAAAGTCACATGTCAAAGGGAGCCAAATCTGAATTGTTAACCAGGTTGATAGGTGTGGTTGATGTGACATGAAACAGGAAGAATATACTCACTTAGTCATTGTGAATGTGTCAGTCATACAAACTTACTCAGTAATGATGTCTCACTACCGGCTGAGTAACACCCCCCCCCCAGGCTAGAGTGCCCATTCATGCCTGGTGTAGCAAGCTCCCCTCTAATTGGTTGCCAATTTACATAAATCTCACATAATTTCTGTTTTCAAGATATTCAAAATGGCTGGATACATTTACCTCGTATGTATACACACATACACACACAACCTTTTTAGACTGAATTAATTATATATAATTTGAACAGTGGAAAATTTTCTTTGTAATACAAATCTCTAAATTTAGTAATGATTAGTTATTAATTTAGTTTTCTTCTGGAGATCACACCACAGTTTTATAAGTGAAGACTTAGATTAGTTTAAGCTGCAGTGCCAAGGTATAAATATAACTCTCATCGCAGAAAGGTCAAATAGGATTAATAATGTCACCTTTTCAATGGCCTTGATCAACTGATAATTCTCTTCATATCTTACACATAGCTTGCTTTACTCACATAAATGCATTTGTTACATTTGAATGAAATCAGTATATGCTAGAGGAACTGAACAATGACTAGAGATCTTTGAGACATGTTAATAAACCTTTTAATATAAAAGGTTCAATTTGTCATAAAAATACCAAAGAATTTAGTATCAGTGAAAAACAAAATTTCTAACTATATAAACCTGCCAATAATCTTATTTTTGTTTTTAGTGAATGTGTTAAATTTAAATTTGGAGACTAGAGGTTCATCCCTGATTTTTGGTTCTTGAATTATACCAGATAATCCATCTTACTGGACCGGAGGAGTTGTTGTTGTTCTTCTTAACACCTCCAAAGTACAAATTATGTACATCTCATATCTTTGAAGCATTATATTAAATATGAATTATATGTTTAAATGTATGCATTACAAATTGCCATATGGTTAAAAATTGTTGCCAGTTCCCAGAAAATCAATGATGTACTTGTTTAAATTGAAAAATTTCAGTGATGTACCTGTCTGAATGAAAACTTTCTTATCTATTTGCAACCAGAAATAATTTTATCAATTTCAGACAACACATTTTAAGTTCTTCATCTTTTAATCAAAATTGTTCTACTGGCAATTAACTTCAATGTTCCTTATTTCTTATTAAATAAAATCATTAGTTATATTGCTGTCAGAAGTTTTCTCATTCATGATGTGCAAATAAGAATATATAAATTCCAAAATTAAAAATCACATTTTTTTAATGAAATAATTATTTTTAAAAATGTTTGAATTTTTTTAAAAATTTATAAAATAATTCCAAATTAATTTTGCCATTTTTCCTATTCCTTTTGATGAGCTTTCCAAGAGATAAGAAGAAGTGAAAATAAAGTTTAATACGATGATTGATTATGAAAGTGTATCTTTTATTGGGAATAATTTCAAAATTAAGAATATTCTTTTTTGCTTTGTACACCACAGTGCTGCAGACCAGCAACATTTTAAAGATGGTGCTCATGTTGATCTTTGGATTTACATTCCCAATCTCTTTTTTCTTATATAGGTTTTGTAAATATTTCTTTACAAACATGGAAATATTAAGATTTATTACTGACAGGTTTAGACATGTATTTTCATTGCTACAGGCCCATCCTAAAAATCAGAACCATAAGAACCTCAGATGTTTTCTATTTATTTATAAGCACTCGTTATCAAGTATTAGTCCACAAATAACCACCTTTTTTCATAATGAGAAAAATTTGATTTATATCTTATTCTTGAAGAGGAAGAAATAGAATTATATATATATATAACTTTGAGAGGGTTGAATAAGATAAACCCTTATTTTCACAAAAACCCAGAAATTATAAAAAATGACTGTGTTCATCTGCCTAGCTTCACACCAGCCATTCTCAAACATATTTTTTGTCCATTGCTCCTTTGACAGCTCTTCTTAGGTTCCAGGACCTCCTGTCATATAGAGATCAAACATAGATAGACAGTAATTTATTATTGAACATCAAAGAAATTTGAACATTCCAATATACTGGTCAAAATTTTAGAAAAACTGTATGATATGAAATAGTTAGCAGGCCCAGTGCAGTTCTTGAGTTTTTGTGCTTTTCCATACATTTTTCTTATTGTTTTCTGAAAATAATCAAAATTCTTAACAGGACCTCCATAAACACTTGGAGTGGTTTGTAGTAAAATCCTAAAAACAATGAGAATCTACAATAAATAATGAGTTGTTTCTCATTGTTGCCCATTGCTTTTCTTCTTTTATCACAACCATTCTTGGGACCCTCATTTTTCAGTTTTCAATGTATGCACCCTTTCAAATTTACCATTGACAAAATATGAAGAATCTGGATGTTTTTAATGCAAATCTGATAAGGGCAAGTCTATCTTACTGATCTGTATCCTGTATTACGAAAGTATTTATAAACACAATCTTTGTTATAAAATCTATAAATGTTTGCTCCATAACAAAGTGTCAAAAAGTGCAAAATATCAAGTCGTAAATCAATTGACAATCTATCTTTGATAGATTGTCAATTGATAAAGCAAAGGCTGGCTGGCTGTGAGTAACCCCCCCCCCCTCACATGATCAGCAATGCAGAGATAGGTGATGTTTTGAGATGGAATTATAGGTGTTGAAGTTGTGGGCTTATGGCAAGTTCCAGATGGTGTTGACAGCTCATATGTACATTAGTTTGGGGGGGGGGGTAATATTATGCCAATATTCCCATGAATTTCTTTATTAGCTTTCTCAAAAGTTAAGAAAAATTAACAGTAGCTAATAATGTGAAAAGTGTCAATTGGATTTCTAAAGTGCACTCTTTCTCTCATTCTATACATTTTTCATACTGATATTGTCATCTTTGTTGTTTTAATCAGGATGCTTCAGTTGATGTGTGTGGCATAATGGGTCCCTACTTGATTGGTTAGAACAACTGCATAGTCAAGGGGACTGTAAATGATTTGATCCAGGCTTGGAGAGATCAACAGTTTTATGACAACTGACTGCATCACCAGTAAAATAGTGATGTGAAAGTTTCAACCAGAAGCTGCAGTCCAGAAGTAGGTAAAAGGAAATAAAAAGTATAAAATAAAAGCTTTCAAGATCAAGTGCCACTCAGCTGGAATGTCTCGAATTCTAGTGGTGGTTTTATGTAGTCAGGCTGCAGAGATTCAGTCATAGGTGCACATATATTCTTCAGATGTATCATACATGTGTAGAAGTTACCTGACAATTGTTTGTTATCCCCTCAAAAGGGAAATACAAAAGGATTCATGTCTTATGAGGATAGCAGTTAATCTATTTCTCTTAACTTCCAAACAGCCATTAAAATCACCAGCTTATTTGGTATATATTACTCACCTATATGCACACACACTCTCTCTCACTCTTAAAAAGTATCCAAATATTTAACTGCATCCAATTTGTTAGTATAGTGTACTACAGGTCTGTTTATTTCAGATCCTGTTCTGTCTACTCACCACCAGAGAGGGGCAGATTCAGCAGAGTTGCAATAAAGATCAAGAAAAAATTTGAAATGAAAATAAATACTAAAATCAATAATAAATATTAACATTGCTGCATAATATAAAAATATTGTTGCTAGTAATATTATTATTCTAAAAACAAAAAAAGGTGCCAATTGAGGTCAAGGAATTGGTTATCAATTTGATCTTCTATAAAGTTTTCAAGTCATCATAGCTTTGTAGTTTCAGTAGTTGGGCTTCTCTCAAGTTCAAAAGGATGTAAGTTCAAATCTAAATGAGAGTTTTTTCTTATTTCTATGTACTCACTGCATTGACAGCCTGAGTAAAGTTGTGATAAAATTAATAATAATGGTCCAAATTTAGGATGATTGACAGTGGGAAATAGACCAAGAAAAATGTAACATATCATTGTAAAATAAGCAATTTACTGTTTAGCAAATCATATATATATATATATATATATATATGTAAATAAAGGAAAAGCCTTGAGAATTGCCTTCATGTGGCCTCAAAAGTGACTTTAAATCCAGATCTGGTAGTTCGCATTCACGTCAACCACTACATCTATGATGATAATTTGGTTTTGTGGGTCACCGGTTGGTCTCTCTCAGTAATGCCCCAGATAATTCAGGGGATTCAAACCAGGAAAGCTAGGGGGTGACATATGGTCATGAAAATTCTATGCCATCCATTTCTCAGGTATATGGACTATGTTGTAGAAAGCAAAGTCCTACTGTAACACATATAGTCACCCACTTTATCTCAAGCTTGACCATCATGTCCATCAGTGGTAGCAATGACCCTGAGGCCTTGCTGAAAGAAATGGGTGACATGACATGGCCCTCATTTATTATAACCCTTGGACTATCAAAGACCACGTGAACTTGGTGTGAATCATCATCACCAGCTCAATGGATTCCACCCTAAACCAGCTGTCAATTCTTTTGAATACCTTTCCACCTACAAGAAGCTTGCTGTCTCTAAGTTGCTGTGGTTAGCAGCTAGTACCATTAACATAACATGTCTTTTCTGTTTCAGACTGTAAACTACCATGTTAATGTTCTTGATAAATATAAATGTGAATGTGATTATTTAACACATGCTGTGTAATATAACTTCAGGTCACCTTCCATTTATTGCCCACTAAGCCATTGATGCCCACTGTAAAACTGGTATTAATCTAAAAAATAAAAATTGGGTATTTATTATCAGTTTCTACCTGTTTTGGGACAGTGGACATTAATAGGTTAAAGTTATCAAACATCCAGTGCATCATATATATAATACATAAAAGGTCAGAGTTGAATCAAACCAGGAAACAGTAGTATTAAGAAGTGCTCAATATACATGTGAAAAATAAAATAAAAGTAAAAATAACATATAGAGCTTTTAACTTTAAAAATCAGAAGGTCAGTTGAATCCGCTTACCTTGGTTTCAACCTTATGGTATCCTCAGGTGATTTTTATTAAATGACTTCTTAACGCTTCATTTTTAAAAAAAAAACTAATGAACACTATATTGTTATTTTCCAAAATAAATAAACAAATGCACAATGCTGGGTGTAATAGAAAGGGAGGAGGAAGATGTGAAGACGTCAAAAACGGAAGGGTATTGTAAATGCATCGGTCAGGGGTTAATTGAAATGGACATTACTTTTTTTTTCTTTTATCCAGCTTTATATGTGCTTAACAGGAATTTTCTAATGTGTAAGCAAGGACTTAAGATTTCAGATGTCTGGTTTAAAAGGTTTTTTGGATTTGAAAATGTCATAATTGCTAATTTTTTCTGTTAGCAAAGGTTGCAAATATTGTTGTGGTTGTTGTAAAGCTATACCTTTTTTCAAATTTTCTACCCTTTTGTCTTTTCTTTTAAATTCCATATATGTTAGCAAGTTTAGTCGAGTACCTAAGATTTACTAGCTTAAATGACGACCTATGATTGTACCATCTATGTTTGAAAGTACCTTCCATACATCCTATGTACATTTTATTTTGGCTATTAATATCTGTTACTTCTGCTTTATAAATTATAGCTTCTGTTTTACAAGCTCCATCTAACAGACATCTATTCTTATTTCTACAGTCACATAAATTACTAGTGTTAACTATATTTTGCTGCACATTAGTTTTGAGATTTCTGGCATTTTGTCTATTTATTATTGCTTCTAAATGACTAGTGCAACTGTACATATTCAGTTCATGTTCTGTTCAAATTCTTTGAATTTGTATATGCAGGTAGGTATATATTCACATATATAAAATACAATATTTATTTATAGATAGTACACCCTAATTCTAGGCAGAAGTGCCAGTAGTAACACTTAATTCTTTGTCAAGGTGCACAGATACTCTGATAAAAAAATTATATATATATATATATATATATATATATATATATATATATATATATATATATATATATATATATATATATAAATTTTTCTAATCTTATGATCCTGTGCCATAAATCAATAAAATTTTATTTGAAAGTAATGAAAAAGGCATTAATTTTTTGGGGTTCTTAAAAAAGGCCATCCCCAAACTGAAAATTAAATTTGATCATATACATAATAAGGGTAAAAAATCAAAATATTTCAGTAGCTTTATTTTTCAATTTGCTAATGATATAAATGGACAGTACTTATGTATTTTTAACACATTTAACAGTTTATAGTTTTAGAATAACATACAAACTTACAAATAAACAAAAACAAGTTCTAGAAGGTTTTAGGAAGTCATACTACTACTACTATACTTATATACAATTTTAGAAATTTTGTGTTAGGCGATATTTTTTTTTAAAATAAAAGGAATTAAACATTTTTTCATTATTTTTTAACAAAAGTTCATCAAATGATGATACAGGAAATCAATTATTTTGTAAAAAATCATAACCCTTTTATATATATATATATATATATATATAACATACAGAGTGCAATTATTGTATATTATGCTTACTGGCATCTAAAACAGACTTTTTTTAAAAGTAGGTTCTTAAATATTACAATGCACTTACTGTAATGTATCACGGATAGATGGCTGAGTAATGAAAGCTTGAGCTATATAGCTCAGGATTGAGAATGAGTTGTAATTCACCAAATACCCTTAAAAATGTATCTTATAAGCCAGCAGACATAAATACTTTATTATAAAAATACTCGAAGATAAATGACTTAGCCCAAATTTCTAATTTTTCATTGTATGTAAGTATTGTAATTAAAACAACATTTCTATCCAATATGATTTTCTTCATTCTAAGAAGAACTATGTCCAAATCAAAATAAGGAATGCTATAATTAATTTTTTGTCAACATTGAAACTTCTCTTTTTGTATTAAGACTTCACTAATTTCTAAACATTTGCTTTTTGACAAATGCAGCTTAATTCGATATTCAACTTGATAATAATACTTACTTCACGTTTATCAAATCCACACAATCAGTTTAGTTTCATTTGTAAATCTCTGGATTATCATCTCCCTCTCTTCTAATTCAGTACTTTCTACTTAACCCTTTTGTGGTTTCAACACTTAATCTTCTTATCTGTTAATAAACCTGAAAAACAAGCAGATTACTTCTTTTAACAAAAAGGTTTTTATTTGCAAACTATTCATTAAAAAAAAAACTACACTCCCTCCTACATTATTAGCCACTTTGTTTTATTGATATATAAAATAAATGCTTATTAGACTCTAAAGATTTATTTATCGAATGAAAGTAATGTATACCTGTGTAGTTAAGATGAAAACCAGTTTGTTTTACACAGGTTTAAACAAACGTTAACCATTTGCATGAAATGTCCTCAGATCAATAGATATCTTGCGAGAAAGTATATATGTATATATCTTACTGAAGAACCTGAACAAGTTGGGGAATTTATTTTGCTGATCTGTGATTTCAAGAAAGTTATAAAAGTCTGTCTTTGGTAGGCTATGTGATAGAAAGGAAGTGTTAAAAATACAAGATAATGGGCTCTAAATCAAGTGGGACCATTTATTAGGCCTGCTTTAATAAATGCTAAAAATCAAATGAAATAGATGATAGAATACATGACAACCAATTTTTAAACTTTTTTTAAACTATTCATCAAATAATACAAGAGTGATGAAGCAAAGATTGGGTGGCTACTAGTGAAAACCACCCTTGCATGTTACGACATCAACAAAACAGATGTTTTGAGGTGGGACAATAAGTGGTGAAGTGGTGGGCCAAATTACAAATTTCTTATGGTGTTAACAGGACAACTCAGATATAAAATGATGTTTTTTTTTATTTGAAGGCAAATATAGAGCTATGGTTCAAGGAGCCAAACACTTTCTGAAAGATTATTTTTCTGTATGACAATAATACCTCATATTCAGCAAAGGAAACTAATGTGTCTGAATAAAATGGGTTTAAAAGATAACTGAAAATTGAAAACTTGTGGAACATTCTGAAGAGGAAGGTTTACATTAGCAGATAACAATTTTCCATAAAAGATAAAGTTTAGTGTCTTATTTTGAATGCTGTACAGTCTGTTTCATATGAAAAATTACATCAACTCCAAAGATCAGTAGATGAACAATTTCCAAAACTAGTTTTGGAATATGGAGCATACATTTTACATGAATGTTATATTTATAACTTTGTCATCATTTCAATGATAATGTTTTTAATGTTTGGTTCAAAATATTTGGCACACATTCTGTAATTATAATTTTTAATTATCATGTTTATTGGAGTTTGAATAACATGGCTATTCATGTGAAATATAGAAAATCTGTTAAAATTCATTAAATTGTTGCCTCATAGTAAGGATGACATGCAATCTGCTATAATTTATATCAAATATTTGTATATCCATCTTGCCAACATCTCCATAAATTCCTTCAATGGTTATTTCATAATTACAAAAAAATGAATCGGTTAATAATATGAATCACAGTATAATTGCCTCCAGAACCAGGGAGCATTTTTGAAAAGATGAAGACTTTTAAGAAACTGTAAAGAGAGGGAGTGTAATTGTTAAAAGAAGATTGCAAAGAAAAAGAAGTGGAAGTGGTAACTCTGAGAATGAAATATTTAGATTACCCTCTTTATTTTTGTTCTGACCTTCAGTGTTTGAATGTTAGGAAATATCAACCATAGATACTGACTAAGGTAGTCTTTAATTGTTTGGTATCCTTTCAGAGCCTTCATATAAGGTGATGATTTTTCTCAAAATTTTCACTATGCTAGCATGCAAATCATAAAATGGCAATGATGGAAGAGATTACACAAAAGCCATTAACTTAGCATCACCTTTAGTGAAATATTTTTCAATTAGTGCTTTTTTCATGCAATTTGATTTTTCTTATTTATTCTGTATTCATTTTTGAGGAATGCAAAATAAGCAATAATTATTTACATTAGTATCTTAATATTGATTGTTTATATCACTCTCTTTCAGCTGCTGTGTTCTTCAGTCTTTCTCGTGTGTAAATTACATCAAAAAGTTTAAAGGAATTTTATCCACTCATGGAGATATTTCTTTTTGATTATTTTGTTTTTGCAAGTGGATAAAATTATTGGTTTTATGAGGTGTGGGTTGTGTAATGGATAGCGGCTCAGAATAAGAAATAGGAGAACTGAGTTAGAATTTCAGTTGAATTCATTATATTCACTTACATGCAAAGGAAAGGTATGAATCCACTTCTTCTCCCCACTCCATCTATGGGTTAAATAGTAGGACTTTTATCTGGAAAATTATTATGCCCAAAGAATAATATAATACTCACTCATCAAAAAATGAATTCTTCTTATAATTCAAAATATGTTTTGATTGTAAATAACCCACAAAAGGTTGATAAGCTGTACAAAACAAACAAATCAATCAATCAGTGGTTCTGAGTGGCATTTATTAATTCCCAAAGTCAATAGCTCAATCTTTAGGTTAGGCAATTGTTGAAAAGTCAAAGAAATTGCAGGATTTTCATGCAAAACTATCTTGGAACTTTATCAAAAACAAATCAGAAACTAAAACACTTTAACTCAAATGTCATGAATAACAGGAAAATTATTTCTCCTCAATTTTTGTTTTCATATGTCTACTGAAATTGAATAAAATCCTCTTTCATTTACCTTCTGAATCATTTATTTCAGGTTGGGAATTAAAAACATTCACTTTATGTGATGATGAATTTGTTTTGTATTAAAAACAAACATTTGGCTTTACAGTAGTGTGTATGGAATTGTGAGAAGAAATGTAACAACATTAACTACAAAACACTTTATTAAAAAAAATGGACAAAGTACATTTTCCATGATCAGTAATTAGTGAAAAGTGAAAACAAAATCTCTCTCAATAAATAAAATTTATAAAGAAAATGAGAATGTATTTCATAAAAAATTGAAAGAATAAATTATTAAAAGAAAATGAAAAGTAATTTTTGTTATAATGCAACAAATTATATGCTACAGACATAAAACGTGAATGAGAACGTTTATTTTATGTGCCACGTCCCTTCAAAACATGCAAGATTATGACTCTCATCAACTTCCTACTTTTTGCATATCCACGAGCATCTTGGGGGCTCTTGAAACCAGGTAAGACTTACAAAAATGTTATTCAAATAAATCTTCATTTTTGGAATATTCTGGCACTCCCTCTCCAATGACTCCTTTTGTCAGCAGATGTCATATGCTTCCGATAGATCTCCCGTTACTTTTTTTAAGTGGCTCATAATTTCAACTAAACAAATGTTACTACCTAAGTTGTATCTATCTCTTGCATAATGCCAATCCTTGCCTTCAACAATTGATAATACTCTGATGATAGATCTGTTAGACAATTTGATCTGCCATCAAAAATAAAGATTGTCTAAGCTTTGAGACACAAGGAAACAAATGCAGCACAAAAGAGAAAAGTATCAAATAAGGAAATTGACCAAATTCTACAACTGTTGCTAGTGATTTCAAACAAACAAATTGTTTTCAACTGAACTCATTCTTCAACCTTTGTCCAGTGTAAAATCCATATAAAAAGAAGACATTTGTACAAAAAAAAAATGTGATTATTTATATCAGTTGAATCAATCCATTTCAGCAGAATGAAGTACATAAACAATATGCATGAGAGTATGTTTTCATCTACTGAAATAGACTAAACCAGAAGAGTCCACAATGGGCAGTTTGCATATCCTTAGGCTTCTGATGATGATGTACAAAAGAGTTACATAACACACACACTATATATATATATATATATATATATATATAGCCTAACAAATAATTTTACTAATAATAATTCTACTTAAAGTTACAAATGTAGAGAGCAAAGTAATTTTCATTGAGTATAATCTTGTAATAAAAGAAAATAATTATTAATCATTCATGCTGAAAACAAACATAAGTTATTGCAAAAGACTGGGTGGTGTGTTTAGTTTGAGGAGAAAAGAGATAAATTTTACCCTGAATATTTGATCCCAAATATGCATTTAATTAAGACATAATTTTTATTTTAATTTAATCTATCAAGAATATATATATATATATATATATATATATATATATATATATATATATATATATAAGTAACCTATTTACATTATTCGGATTATTGTCCTCATCTTTGTCGCCATATTTATTATGACATTTTGGCCGTTGTATGCTCCGGCCTCCTTCAGATGGTTGCAATGTTGAACTGAACCCATTATTTCACTCACTGACAGATATATAAGTAACTATACTCGGTTGGTGAAAAAACCTGGATGACACAATTTGCAAATATGAATATATCAAAACAAATTGGTATCTGGGGACAAAATTGGAGAAAAAAAAAAGAAAGAACTAGAAACATCTGAGCAAGGCAAAAAATTCATCCAGTGCTTTAATTTCCAGTCCAAAGAAAAAAAAACAATCGAGTAAATAAGATAAAACATAAAGTGCTCAATATGCTAAGTAGAGCAAAAAGGTAGTTCCTGGCTCTTTGGGATTCTCTCTCTCTCTCTCTCTCTATATATATATATATATATTTTATTGGAGCATGTGTTGTTAAAGACTATGGAACTTTTCTGTTTAATAATCTTTTTTTCTGTTTTTTATTGCTTTCTCGCAAGTTTTTTGTATTTGAGTCTAAGTTGTTGATAAAAGACCCTAGTCCTTGGTGTTTTGCTGAGTGCTTTTAGTTCTCATCAACCGTCATCATGGCCGTATGTTTTGGTTTGAAGTAGGTTCCTTTTTTATTTTTAGAGATAACATTTTGGGATATTCAGACAATGCTGTTGGATTAGTTCATTAGCAATTGGGAGGTAGTTGGCATTTATTATTTGGAGGATTAGGTATTAAATATGTTTAAGATGTTTCTGCTGTTATTAAATGCTATTTTATTTATGTTGGGTTTTGGGTTTTTAATTGTGATGGCTTCAAGAATTTGTAAGTGTTTTTTGCATTAGTTTTTTTCAACAACTTAGACCCAAATTACACATCTACACACACCTCTTTGTGTCTGTCACCATTGTGCTGGTAAGTCTGTAAGAACATGTACCTCAACCCATGGTGCAACACTAAGATCTCATCACCATAGAACCAGTGAACAGATAAGAGCATATACCTCAATCTTTGAGTCCATAAAATCAGATGCTTAGTATAGTATAACTCTGTGCACTTAGGAACATGGTAAATCTAATCACTGCTTATGTTTCTGCTAATAATTCAAAACATTTTTGTGTCTGTACAAAAATGTATGGAGTTCTGTCAGATTTGGATATTGCCATCATTGTCTTTGTGCAGTACGAGGCTCATGCTACTGACAGGACTGGCATATCAAAAGGAATTACACAAATTAACATATAAGAATGTGGGAATGCTGAAAACTTCTTGGCCCAACCTACTTACCAAAATCTGATGAAACATTTTTTTTCTTTTTAAATGTTTTCTTTATGGAATCAAGTACATTTCAGCACTCTCTTGTAGAGTAAGGATCTGTTGATATGAGGAAATCTTCATTAACCATTTGCCACTCTTCACTGATGATTTATTCTGTTACACAGACTGTTCTGAAATTTTCCAAAAATATGAATATTTTCGGAAAATTTCAGAACAGTCTGTGTAATAAAATAAATCAAATATATTATATCGGATATTGTATCAGCATTCAGTTATTAATAAATATAAAAATTATTCTACAAATCCTTGAAACATTAACAGAAAATTTATTAATTTTTACCTGTGTATTAAAACAAATTATTACAAAAAACTTCAAATAAAACTTGTTTTATTATGAAATAACTTTTTCTCACTTGAATAAAGCATTTTTTTTTCAACAAAAAATTTGTAAATTTAAACAGGTTGGCCAAGATTAAAGATGCCTAACTTTATCTCTAACTTGTAGATTTGCATGAAATTGCAGAGTCTTGGTTGAAGATCATTTTCATTTCTACTGCTTCAATCATGATTACTGTTCAAGCCACACAAAGAACACAACCTCTAAATAGATTTTCTAGCAATTCATTTACATTTTCTCAACAAAATTAAGTTAAAAGGAACTATGAATGAATTCATCTTGAAGATGAATATTTTCAGCATCAATTTTGTTTTTGTCCTTTATATATATATAATCAAGAGTAGAACAGATTACTCAGGGATTCTGGAAAGCAGGAAAATTAGTCATAGTTGTGTATAGAGGAGAAAATGAAGACTTAATGTAAATTTCAATAAGGGGAACATTACATCAATCAGCACTTAAGTAAATCTACATAAAGTAGTGAAAAGTTAATGTCCTTTGGTGCTAAAATGTTAATAAAAGATTCTGCCAATCCAGCCTCAGATTCAAAATTAGTCAATTATGTTTGAAATGAGTTAGCTTTGCATAAACTACAACACATTAATTTTTAGATTTGTCTCACTTAAATATGAAAACATGGTAATTGCTACCAAATGACTGAACTTATTTCAGTTCCATACAGTGGTCAAAGTTAAAAATTTATTTCCCTGTCCTCTGTCACACAATTAATTCTTATTCCTCATTATTTAAACTCAATTATCATAGTTTAATGCCTGATTTATTCAAATAAGAGAAGAAAATTATGTCCCTACTTGGTTGTTGTAAAAAATAATCAAGAAAATTTTGGAAAAAAAAATTTTTGATAATTCATTTCATCATACATAATGCATTCCTTGAAAATGTTTTTTTATCACTTAAAAATGTCAGGAACATTTTTAACTCATGTAAGATGAATTCCTATATAAAAGATACAATATTTTTTTTAAAGTTGTTATAGAGTTTTATTTAGAGGAACACTAAAGATATTTATGACTGGCTTCCTAAGTAAATGCTTATTCTAACATAAGTTAGTTTGCTGAGGTTTCTGCATTTTAAAAAGGCTAAAATATTTTCACTTTTTTAAGTAACCCATAATTTTCAATTTGCTATTCCTAATTTCTGTTTCTTAAAAAGAAAAAAACAATAAGTATGCTCAAAAAATGTATATTCTCTTTTTTAAAAACTGTTGCTCAAAAGTTGTTGAAATTTTTCAGTTTAAAAATAACTTTCAATTCAATTAAAATAATATATAGTTTATCGATTGAAACCTAATCATTTCATTTACGTCTAATTGAAATAAATGTTTTTCCTTTCCATATTTCTTGCTCCAAGCAATCATTTGTTTTTTTATCCAATGTTTCAAGTGTTTCTATCTTTAAATTTGTTTTATTTTACTTACTTTACTATATTATTTTTTAAAAAGTAAACAGTTTGAGAGCACCTACAGTAGAGCAATAGGCAACAGGTTAGTTTTACAATTTATTGTGGGTGAGTTTGAGCCTCACTTAGTGCTACTAAGTTAAGACTTACAAATATCAACTTAAAATGCCTGCTGGAGAGAAAAATGAACAGCTTCGTTCAGCAAGCCATTTCTCATATATTTGGTTTTAATTGGATACTCCACTCTAGGCTGTGTTTAATTAATATTTCTCGTCTGCAGTCGCTCTCTCACAGACGCGACGTTGCCTCGCTCTATCTTTTTTATAAATACTTTCACGGTAATTGCTCCGAGGAGCTGCTTTCACTGGTTCCTAGGCCTCATGAATTTAAATGTCCCACGAGGCTGGTATCCCGTTCACACCCCTTCACCGTTGAAACTGTTAGATGTAGACGTCTCTTCTACTCCAATAGCTTCATGTCTTGCACATCTCACCTGTGGAACTCCCTTCCTTATTCCTGCTTCCCTGACAAATACAAGCTCCAACTATTTAAGTGTAACGTCAATCGACATCTCCAGCTGCCTTGATCTATCCTCTTCCCTTCTCCACATCCTTTCACATTTCATTCCCATCTGCTCTCGCTCCAAATCTTCTGTAACCCCCTAGCCTTGATTGATCCACTATCTTTCTCCACATCCTCTCCTTTACCACTCCTATCTGCTCTTCCTCCAAACCTTCTGTAACCCCCTGCATACTAGTGGCTTCCAGCCTTGCTTGGGGTGATATGCTTAAAAAAAAAAATATATATATATATATATACAAGTATTTTGATTGTCTATTGCAAAACAATGTGAGTAAATTTTTATTTACAGGTTATTTAGGCTTGAGGTTTATATACTGATTCAAATTAGTATTTTCATTTGTACCAATGTGTTCTTTCACTTTCCTCCTTTTTTGTTTCTCTCCTATAGTTTATTTCTGCAAATCTAAAACCTTCCAATACTTAGTCTCAATGAATCTGACTAAATATATTAAATCAATAGTTATGATCCTTCTTCCAGCACACAGGCAATATTCTGGTATTATATATATATATATATATATATATATATATATATATATATATATATATATATTCTGAATAAATTATATACACAGATGAAATATAAGGGTAAAAACAACAAGGATCAGGATAGTTGATGAACATAACATATTAATAAAAACTTACTTATAATACTAAAAATGTAATAAATTTTTCATATTTGATAAAGTATTTAAATTTAACTTGGTGCATATCATTTATATGATAATGTTATATCACTTTAAAATATACTTTATATTTTAAAATGTAACTACAGAAAATACAATTTAAATCTTGTTTGTTATTTAGATCATTGTTACAAGATTGATGAAATCTTAAAGTCAAATAAATTTAGCTTTGAAACTTCTGTTTCTAATAAACTGGAAAAAAAGAATTATTTTAATTAAACTAATTACAAATACGTTAATAAGTAATTTGAAGCAGTTGATGAAATTTAAATGCAACAAGATTTTAAAAAAGGTCATGTTGTTTATCTTCATGGCTATTGTAAATTCTAACAGTGTTTATCTTCATGGCTATTGTAAATTCTAACATTGTTTCACTTTTCTGTTGAATAAGATTTGTTGATTTATATTTAACTAGATGTTTGTGGTTGTCTACATTTCTCATCAAAAAGTTGCCCTTCAACTCTCTTCATTACTCTATTTCTTAGATAATTCCAATGAAGCAGCAGCATTAGGGATACTTTTTTTTAATAATATCTGAAGTAATCCTTTATGATTCATCTTGCATTTAAGCCGAGCCATCTTTCTTTATTCAGCTCTATTTATTTGGTTCAGGAAACTTGCGGTATGGTGACCTGCTAGTGTGAAGAGGTGGAGGAGGAGGAGTTCCACATTCTTACATGCTGAAAAGGAGCGGGAGGATTTGGCCTGTTAGTAAAGAGACCAATAATCTGTTCTTCTCCTTACTCTCCAACTGCTTATTCAATGAAAATACAATCCCTCCACACCTGCTTTCACTTCCCCTCCTAAAAACACACACTCACACACAATTATGCCAGGTGATATATACTTTGAGCCCCGATTATTTTGAAAGCATCTTATCCTTACCCATTCTTCAAAATATTCAACCCTTTTTTCTATTCTATCTTTTCTTCTTTTACTGTTTCATCTTTGTTCACAGAAAAGTAAAAATGTTTTATTTATGGTTTTAACTTGAAATTAACTTTTTATTCAAATTCATTAAATTGTCATGAAACCACTTAAAATCTTGTTTTTCTTCTGCTAATTAGATTTATCAAATTATTTTGTAAAATGTCCTAAAAAATTTAAATACAAACCTTTTTAAGAATAAAATTTATTTTATATATTGAGGACTGTATTTGTTAAACTTGGAAAATATAAGGGGTTGCTGAAAAGTTCTGTGGTTAGATTTTGGGGAGTGAGTCAATCAACCCATCATAAGAATATTTGTTTTTAATCTCTTCTAAGTTGGGCCAAGAACTTTTCAACATCCTCACATATTTATTTGTAATATAATTCGGTCAAAAGAGAAACCTAAATAAATTATTCCCTTTTAAGTGTTGTGGGATTATAATCTTGTGATCTTTCATTACATATCTACATAAAAATAAGACCTTTTAAAGAATCCAAATGAACTGGTTTTTCAGATTCTCACATCAAATATTTTTATTATTAGATTATTTTTTATGAATTTTAACAAGTTCTTTCATCTTCTTTATCACTACATTTTTGCTGATTCCTCAGAATAAAGAACTATGCTAGTTCAAGTTTTATCTGAAAAAATTTCTTTACTCTGAAATCACACACTTTAATAGCCAAAAAATAAATCAGCTAAAAATATTGTAATAAAAAAGCAACAAAAATGATAAATTCATGAAAATTAATAATAAAGAATGTGTAATAAATTATTCATGTTTGGAAAAATATTTTAATTTAACACACATCGCTTATATGAAAATGTTATTTAAATATACGTTATAGTTTAAAATGTACCTGCAGAGAAGATAATTTAAATATTGTGTTTGATATTTAAACTGTTGTCACAAGATTGAAGAAAAATTAAAATTGTTTCTAATAAAATGAAAAAAAATATTTTTAATTAAATGCATATTTCCTACAAATCTTTTATTTTGCATCATAGAAATGTATTTGTTGATAAAAAAAAATTATGAAAAAATTCAGATAAAATGAAATACAGACGTGTTTGTTTTCACACAAGATTCACCATTCATCTACCCTGCCTGTTATTGCAGACTTATATTTATTTGCAACTATCCATTTTATTAAATGAGGAAAAATAAGTTGTGTATATATTTAGATTCTTTTTGTATTTGCATTCCAATCATGTCTTTTCATGATGGAAATGTTCATGGCTCTCCTGTGAATTCATATGACTTCTTGGAAAAGATATACCTTCTCCATAGGTTTTTAATTGAAAGTGAACTTTTTCCTTGACTGGTTTTCATGACTACAGAGCCCAGTCCACACTGCTATTTTACCATTTTCCTTCAGGGTGTATGTGATCATGATTTTCCACAGATTCCTTTTCTTGTAAATTACCATGTATTCTTGGGAAAGATAGAGGAGTAGTTTTCTGTTACCCTCTCCACAATTGGGAATTCAGGGTTTTTCTTTTTTAAAACTGGTTGCCATTGATGGCAACCGAACTAAGAGAGTCCAACCTACTTTCTTATTTAACCCATAAAACAGATTCTTACTTCTCCCAGGCGATAGCGAACTCAGTTAACTAAACAATTATTTAAACTTGACTCAACGAATCCACTTTCCACACATCCATTACAATACCCACACATTCCATCTTATCCAGGCTTATCTTAGCTGGTGACAAATTTCAGAATTATTTCTTCATTCCAATAATCTACAAATGTCCTATCATCAGTGTCTTTTAATAAAAATATTAATTAATAGTAATAATTTAAATGTATTTTTCTCTTTAAATCGAACAAAATATTTCATTCTCTAAAGAAAAACTAATTTTCAGATAATAAATTTATATTTTCATTCCAAAAATGCGAGATTCCTACAGAGAATTAATTCAATAATCCGTTTAAAAAATAACAGATTTCTAGATGGTAAATTCGGATGACGTTCGCAGAATGACATATTCTTTCCAAATTATAAACATGAATTTTCTTTCCAAAAATTATGGATTCTTTCCATATGGTGAATTCATATTTTCGTAAATATAATGCTCGATTCTTTCTAGATGATAAACACGATTTTCATTCCCAAAATGATGGATTATTCCTAGATGTTAAATTCAGATGACATTCTCTCAAAATGGATTATTTTCAGGTCGCAAATAGATGAATTTCCTCTTCAGTGACAGATACTTTTCCAAGTGATAAGTACAGATTTCCATTCCCAAAATGTCAGTTTTTTTCCATATGGTAAATTCGGATTTTCTTCCTATAATGACGAATTTTTCTAAACGATATACACGGATTTTAACTCCTAAAAGAAAGGATTCGTACCAGATGGTTATTCTTGTTTTTTATTCCCCAAATGACGGATTATCTCCAAATGATTAATTTGGATATTCATTCCTATAATGATAATGAATAGTTTTCTAATGAATAAACACAAATTTTAATTCTCAGAACGACAGATATATTTTTTTCAAATAATAAAATTCTGAATTTATTTTTCATTTTATAAGCAACTCGGAAAAGACAGTGTTTCTGAATTCTTCCTTTTCACTCTTTCAGTTTACTATTTTATTTTTTGTCAAATCCATTGTCCGTCTCTCTAGAATTCTTTCCATTCCATTAAGGATCCACATTCTATTATTTTGAATTGTTGAATTTAAGTATGCAAAATATTCACAATTAAACTAAAAATGAGTAGAGACATATGCGTGCATACTTATCTATCGGTTTGTGTGTGTATATATATATATAGTTGGTGAGTTAAAATCATTTGTAATAATCTAGGCCAAGAAGTTTAGTTCAAGTTACTTTCTCACACACACACACACACACACACACACAATGACTTTTTTGCTGCTACACACACCGAGCCAATCTGTCACCGCCCCTACCATCCTACCTTCTCATGTATGAAATCCGATACATTCAAAAACTGTTTTTACTAGGTACCATTACAGACTTCCTAAAATCGCATTGTAAATAATTTAAATGTTTTTCTAGTTAAATTTGTGTCTTATTTGAATGATCTTAACTTAAATCATATCTAATCCGTATAAAAGAAAAATCTCCGTATGTAAATAAAGTTTTTAGACATTTTTAAAATATTGGCATGTTCACTCGTCAATCATCGTACCACCATCATAGACAAAAATGTTTTTTGAAAAAATGTAAGCAATAAATATAAAAACCAAAATGCCAATTACGGTATCCTGAACGTTCCCCCTAACTAACACCTGATATAATGCCTTACGAGAAAACATCTGGACGTCGGAGAGGCCATCTTCGCCCGTAAGAGTTGCTTGAGGGCAAGCCAACATTCACGTTAGAAAGACCCCTCGCCTCGAGGAGTACGGCCGGCCTCCTCTTCACACGAGCGCACATTTCTCAATGATTCCTCCGAGTTCACAGACGAACTGCGCCCTCGGCCTTCTCTCTCATCTCCGACCAATTCATTTCCAACAGGAGGTCGGGACCGAACCAGATGCCGAGCATCTTGACCGGCCCGTCCGCCCAGAGGAAAGGTTCGGGAAGAGAAACTCCCTTCCACGAACCCAACCGCAAGCCAACAGACTTATCGCGGTTGATCTTGGCCCCTGTCACCATCTCATACCCTTTTATTTCTTTGATGACTTCGTTAATCTCGGCTCTGCTCGACACCAGAACCGAAACGTCATCAGCATAGGCGGAGTACCTGGCCGAGGTGGTAGCACCAGGTAAGGAAATTCCGCGAAGGACCGGATTCGTCTTCAACTTACGCAGGAAAGGTTCCAACGCAAGAACGTACAGCAATGGAGACAGCGGACATCCTTGACGAATGGAGCGAGACAAAATGAAAGGTTTCGATCTTAGCCATTCACTTCTACCAGCGCACCGAGGGACGCATACAGCAGTCGGATCCAAGCGCCAAAGTCAGGCCCGAAGCCGGCGGCCGAAAGAACAGTCTCCAGAAACCGATGGTCAACCCTATCGAAAGCCTTGGACTGATCCAAATTGATCAGCGCGACATCACTGTCGACTTCCTCGATGATCAAGCATACTAAATAAAGGTTGTCCTGAATAGCCCTGCCCTTCACGGCACGTCTGCTCAGGATCAATCAGACTAGAAAGGACAGCCTGCAAACGGCCGGCTAAGACCTTGGCTAAAATCTTCGCGCCCTAGGAGCTTCCTCTAAACGCAATGAAGTGGCCATATTCGTAGCCTCGCAAGACATTCTTTTTAGCCTAGCCCTAACTACCAGAGCTTGATCCTTCTTGATAAGCAAGGAGGCCAGCTCGGCCTTAGCTACGGCTACGTCCCCACTATCACGGGATTTGATCGCCTGATCAACTTTTTCCTCACAAGACGTTTGTGCTGCTAACCCTGCTAGATTGAGCCGTCTACTAAAATCAGCAGCAAAAGAACTAAGTTTAGATTTCAAAGAATCCCACCACTTATTCCCAAACACAGCCCCCGACAATTCCTTCTCTAGCATTAGTAAAAGTTGGTCCCGGAAACCTTGCTCACCAAATAATGATGCGTTCAATTTCCAGTATCCAGCCATCTTAAACTTAGGCTTTTCTAAGTTTACCCGAACCCGGACAAGCCTATGATCCGAGTAAACTATATAATGGAAACTTGGACATTCTAAAGGCCCTACGTCGACTCTCTTAACTAGAACTCGGTCGATGTAGCTTGCGCTCACCACCGAATCCGAGCTGCCGCCCCTAGTCCAAGTCCATACTACTTCCCGGGGGTACTCATTTCGATACTTATCGACGAGATCAAACCCGCCGATAAAGTCCCGAAACGACTTAACATCCGGGTTGTTAATACCCGATCTTTGCCCTATACGATCTATATCGGGATCAAGGACGGCATTCCAATCACCCGCTAGAACTACCGAATGAGATGTCATCAAGAACGGCTCATAAACCCCAATGCGACGAAGTGCCTTATCCTTTATGGTAATATCCGACGCAAAAACAAGAGCACACGCCGCATCCAGAATCTTGCTCACCAGCCAGGAAACACCTCTCGAGCGTCCATCAAAACATGCTGAATAGAGGACGAACCTCTTAGACAGAATGTCCTCATGGTCGCGAGATAAAAAAAAATGGGTCTCCTGAACGCAACATATATCCACTCCGAGGCGCTGAAGATCGCGATCGAGCCTCGCCCTTCGAGACTCCGACCTCATGTCCCGGACATTCAAACTTGCTAACCTGAGAGTCATTATCAGACCAATTAGGGTTGGAATGCTGGTCTGAACATGGTTGGGGTAAGGATACCGACAGCATCTCCCATTGACCCATGGCCCATCTCAGTCTTGATGGTACCGTCTTGGGAGAGACCGCCTATGTCCCAGGGAAATGTCAGTTTCAGAGCTCTATAAAGGGAGGGGTGAACTAAAACTGGGACCCTCCCTGCACAAAACTTACAAATCTTTCAGTTCTTTACTCTGGACTATGGAAATTGGAGGAAACATTTTGCAGAAGATGATTGCCTCATCTAACATGGCCCATGCCTGACGAGCTCCAGTTCCTGTTCTTATAACTGTAAGGACTCTCTGGGCATGAGAAAAGTTTTGTGGATCTTCCACATCCTTGTCGGTGTATTGGCGTATGGACAGAAGATACTTTAAATCTTTTATACGATTTCCGTAATCTCTGGCTCTTTTAGCCTGGGCCGGGGAAATTCTGCAGATATCCTCTCCCGAGTAGTATATATGCTTTTGAGTTTTTTCCTTTTATCTTTTAACTCTTGTGTTGGACTTCTTTGTCTTTTTGAAGCAGGAGGGGCATTTCAGGGTTTTTAATTGGGGAAGGACTGGGAGTATGATGAGGGGTAGATAAGGATATTTTTTTTGTAAGGGCTGGGATCTCTACTGGGGGGAAGAGTTTTAACAGGTGATGAAAGAGGGGTAGAAAGTTTCTGAGGAGGAAAAAATGTTTCTGAGTTGCAGGTGAGGACAAGGCAGATGACGTTGTGGGAGTAACTTTTTGGTCTGAGACTGCTTCTGCTTGTCCAACTTTTGTTTCAGCTGTTTTATCTTTTCAGTTTTCTCGAAACCCGGGAAATATTTTTTGTTTGTTGCTCTTTTAATGTCGAATCAGAGACCGGGGCATCGCCCTTAACGTTAACAGTGGGAGTGGGGCTGTTTGTGCCTTTCGTCCTTGGAGCTTCATTGGACTGAGGCCCCGCTGTCTGGCGCTTCCCTCTGGCCTTACCAGCAACCTGCTATTCCTCCTCCCCCTTCTCCACAACTCAACTAGCAGTGGGCAAAGGCTCTTCAGGCAATGTGGGCTTAGTACTTGACCCAACCGGAGTTTTCACCAACCCGGTCCCAGAAGCTGGCATGCCCATTACAGGCGAGGCGGTAGGTAAAGACGCGGTCAGAGGGGGATTTTGGTCAACTGGAGCCTGACTTCCAGAGGCCTTCTTCTCTGGGCAGGAAGAGGAGAGGTGACTAGTCTCTCCACACTTCCAACATACCAGCTTGCGACCAGTCACAATGACCGGAAGCCTCAGGCTCTGTACTTCCAGACAGTTGGGGATGGAGAGGAAGGCTTTACGATCCAATAATATTTCGAAACTCCATCCCCTGTTCAGGCTATCGCAGGAAGCACCCAGTATCTCGCCATACTGGGAGAGAAACGCGGCGTTCCCCGATACCCTGAGGAGGGACCTCGTATATTGTCACACTGGTCCTTCGCTGGCCTTGGTATTCAGTACGTAATATTAAGTCTTTAGTGATTAAATCACGACTGGAAGCGTCCATACAGTCTTCTGGTGTGGATAGCAATACGTCCCACATAAAATAGCCGGCTCCCTTCACGATTCTGAGTAGCTTAAACCCCAGAGACTCCAGTGATTTCACCACTGTGTCTTTCGTCGAGCGTACGGAAATGGAAGGGGATGGTGCTTAGGACAAGGGACGCCTATAGGCGTAAAAGAAATAAAACAGCAAAAAAGGTTAATAAACAAAGTTCGCCAAGAAGCGAAAACAAATTTAAGACGATAGTCACAAAATTTCTTTCAAACAACAAAAAATACAATTAAATACGGTAAATAAATAAACAATACAGTAAAAAAAAAACTTGGCGTGAACAATTGGTCACAAACAAACAAAATTAAAACAGTTCAAATGAAAAACATAAAAACAAACGTTATAGGAACGAAAACCCGAATAAATTACACAAAATAAGGTAAACTACAACATTTTTTTTTAACCTAAATATTAACATAAAAAGGACAGGTTACAAACACAAATACGAAACGAAACAATACGTATTAACTAAACAAAGAAATCCAATATGGCCGCTAAAAATTAAAGTTTTGCCAATAAACGAATATAGAAAACGAACTAAAAAGGGAAAAAAAATAAGAGAACGAATTAACACGTAACACGTAATAAAAGAAAAATAAACTCTTACGTCAACAGAAATATTAACACGTAGAAAAATAAACAGATAAACTCTGGGAGTGGGGTATAGAAAATCAAAAACGAAAGATAACTTAAAAGGGAAAATTTAATGTAAAAATCAAAACTAATAGAATAAATACAAAATAAAATGACAAAAAATGGTAATGCAAAAAAACTGAAAAAGAAAGGGAAAAGTGAAAAAAAATCAAAGAAAGTTTTTAAATAATAGTCAGGAAAATAGAGCGTAAAAGGCAAAATAAATCAGAACTTAACTAAAAAGGACTTTGCAGAAACAAAAAGGTAATTTCCAAAAAAAGGCGATAAAGACGGTCTTCTCAGGTCTAGTAAGGACAAGGTCTAAACAAATCTAACTGCAGCAGAGAGACTGGAATATTTATTATATAATATACAATTTCGGTACATGGCCTAAAAAGGTGAGGGGTTGAGTAATCTTATTCACGACCCATTCACTCGTTACAATTTCTACAATAACCATAAAAACTCGTCCGTCACCACTCAATCCTCCATACACCCCAATACCGGATCCTCTCAAGGGGGACCTACAAAAAGCACCCCATGCCATAAAAAATTAATGATAATAAATCATACATAAAATTCTAATAATGAAGAATGAGAGGGGAGGGAGATGAACCCAATAATAAACTAAAAATCAACACAAAGTAAACTAAACGTAACTGATGTTAGTAGGGCCCGTCCAAACCTCAAAACAGAGAGGCCGCTGTATTCTGCCCAAGGTCCACCTTCGCATGAAGAGTACGTCTAACCAGCAAAGAAACTCCTCTGGCCTGTCGTTCCCTATATGCTGAATAAACGACAAACTCGTTCTCCAGTACACACGCATCGACGTTGCAAACAACGTGAGTCTCTTGGATCGCAGCGACGTCCACGCCGAAAGACAAGAGATCACGGAGCAGGCGGGCCGCCTTACCCCGATCTCTCAAGCCCTTCGCATGCAGACTGGTTAACCTGATTGACATCCTTTAAGCCTCAAAGTAGAAAAGTAAGAATTAGCCTACTCACATACCGTGCGGAAATCTGTGTCGGTAAGGACCCCGACGGATTGTCCTAGGCTCCCTGTGCCTAACTCCAACGTCCATGGAATAGATTAATTTAACAGCTCGATATAAGGAGTGATGAAGTATGACGGGGACCCTCCCAGCACAAAAATGCCTGAGCTTTTTTTAAATATGGTGAATCCATCACTAACATCCTAATCTTGGGAAATGCGTCCTTGGCCTCATCTACGTGGCTCCACACCTTGAGGTAGCTCCTCGTGTCCCTTATGCATGTGATAACCCCACGGGCATTCGGGAAATTACGAGGATCCTCTATGGACTTGCCATCTACCGAGGTTAACTTAAATAAGAGACCTAGCAAGGATTTCTTGTGCTTCGGCAGACACTTCTCTAATTCTTTCTTGTCCACTTTACAAATTTCCTCTGGGCCAGGGAAATATATTTTCTTTTTAACCCTTTTTTCCATTGACGGGTAGGGTGGGGATGAAGTGGACGCATGAGAGTGTGTGGAGGCTGAACTAAGGGGAGAGGGAGATGGAGCACTGGAAGGGGAGGCTCCTAACTTTGGGAACTATGACAGTTTCTGTAGGAGGAGCAGGGACGGACAGTGACCTGTTTTTAACTGTGTACTTGTCCGCCCTGCTTCTTCCAGAATGTCTTGGTTTTTGTGTGTCGTCTTCTTCCCCCCTGCTCCTCTTTAAAGATGATGCACGAGGTGGGGGCATTTCCTCCACCTCCATCTCTGTATTTGGTTTCTCATTCTCTTTATGTTGTTGCTGCTGCTGTTTCGAGGGTTGTTTTCCCTTCTAGGCCTCTTGTTACTTATCCTGCGACTGCTTAACCTGTTTCCCGGGGTTGCGTTAAACCTCCTTGGGTTTCAACTGTTTGTCCTGCTTCCCGGGACTTTGCTTCGTCTGCGCCTCCTTTGGCCACGCCTACGGTGGCCGCTGCTGATCCACTCCCCATCAGACGCCTTCTCCGATGCTGCTGTTGTCACTCGCGTTTTTGTTTTTTTTGTTGCTGTTGTGGTCGTTGTTGTTGCTGCCGCTGTTGTTGTTGAGTGGAGTGGAGGTTACCTGGGCACACTTTGGACATGTGCCCAGACACTCCGCAATTCCAACAGTACGGCTTACGTCGCCCCACAACCACCAGCATTCGCCTATTACGGTACAAGACATTTGGGATTTCCCCAAACGCTTGCCTTGTTAACGTTACTTGCAGAATTATATCGCCTGTAGCTCTCCCAGTTTTGCTTATAACTTCGGCGACATCTTCTACTGGGCCATAGTTGGCAAAAAAGGCCCCTATTCTATCCGTCAAAATGTCCACGGGCACCCCATGCACCGTGATTTTGGTACGTCGGGTGCCCATGGAGTACGTCGGGTGCCCGTCTGGAGTCTTACATTTCCGGTGGTCAGGATACTTCCGGCTAACTGCTTTGCTTCTTGCTCAGTGGCTAGGAGAATGTCCCAAATGGCATTTGTTCTAGCCAAGACTTTCGGTGCGATGTTCAACTTTTTGAGAGTTTCTTCCATCGTTTCCCTGCTGACTCCAATCAATTTCCGACTCTTCACGTCGGAAGTCAGCAGGGAAATTAATTCTTGAGTTCACCACATCTAGTGCCTCTTGAATAGTTAGGAACTCTGTTTCTTTGACATAACTTCTCCTTTATCTGGCTGTAATAAGGCGCATCTTTTCTTTTGGGGACTGTTTTCTACCCAGGCCGTTGTTTTATCCGGTGTCAAATTTTCGGTTTGCACCATTTGTAGCGGTGAAACTTCTCCGTTTTCCGCCATAGGGGGCTTTATCCCCCACCCCGCGGCTGGACAAATAAAAGTTCGCTTTCTCTCTATATATATTTTTTGTAAACAATAAATTAAACAAAAATCAACTTAAACAAGAAAGAAAACAAAAAATAGAAAATAAAAATGAAAAACACGTAAAAACTGAAATAAAAACAACAATTCAAACGAAAACGATACTAAAACCGGAGGGAGGTTAAAATTACAATAAAGAAATAAACAAAAAAAGAAATGCAGAAATCTTTGCAAACAAATGAAAAACCTAACCGTTCACTTTCAAATGCTCGACGTAAAATCCAAAGAAACAGAAGCAATAATCCAACTTGTGTCTTCTTGGAAATGGAGAGAGACTGGAATTATTTATTGCACAAAAGTACAAATATGGCACAAGGCCGAAAAGGGGAAAAAAGACTGGAGAGAGAAAGCTTACTCGTGTTTTGTTTATATAAGGCGGTGTATCACGTGACAGGCTCCAGCTTATTGCGCGGGAGATATTATTCCTTGCGTGTAGGCGATTTGATTGGTCAGAATTGACTAATCAGCGAACTAGTTTTGAGGAGATTAGCCAATGAATGCTTGTCGTATGATCTGTATGTATATGTGTGTGATGGTGATGATAATCACCACAGGGAAAGAGTGCATTTTCCCGCAGGGGGTAACTGGCAATTATGGAGGATTCCATTAGTAAGGCTTAATTTTTGCTTAAAACAATGAAAATTTATTTACGCACTGTAGTCAGTGAGCTGTCATCAAAGTCATAGGTCAACAACAATTTTTATTGATGATTTATGCACATTAGATGTGGCACACGGCCAAGAATAGAGTTAAATGTGTATGGGGGATATCATCTGTCTTATCTTTTACCTTACCTTACTAACTAGTCGCATTCGATTATAATCCATTCGCCAAAACATCACGGTCTTACCATTTTTTTTCACTACAGTCACCAAAAACCCACGATTTCTCTATGGAATCCTAACTAGTCCCCATATGCACAGTATTTTTGTTGTGGGTGAGAAATAAAAATATTTTTTTTTTAATTTAACTTCAGTGTGTATTTATAAAATTATTACTTACAAAAATCAAAGAATAAAAATATAGTCTTAGTAACAGAAGCCACGCACAGTCCTAAATGTGGTATATTCCCCTTGGCTAAATAATGCGGGACTAGATAATAATTACGGTCAACAACCGTAGTTTTACTTTTCTAATATCATCTAAAATAGGTCCACGAAAAATGTTTGAACATTAAAGACATACAGAACACTAACAATCAAGAAATTGGTATTATGTTTAGTTTAAAAATTAATTATTTTTAAGCATTAATTTTTAAGAAAGAAGAATAATTTTTTATTCTATGCACTTATAATTAAACTTATAAAAATAAAATTAATTATATTACATTAAAAAAAGAATTTAATTAAAAACGAGTGAAATTATATTTTTTTTACTTTTTAATTCATTGCTTTTAGTTTCATTTTTTTTATTATTTCCCTGCCTTTTTGTCATGTCAAAATATTTAATTGCACCCAATGAGGTCTTTTTTAATTATTCTGAATTTCTTAACAAAATTGCTACTAACATAAAATTAGAGTGGTTGGGGTGGTAAAGCGTTATTGATATTATTAGTCTTAAGTTAATCGATTGCTTTCACTGATTTCTTTCAGATTCTTATAAAAAAATTGTAGACAACTCCAAACATCATGCAAATTTCAAAAGAAAAAAAAACCATTGAAACCGTTATCGCTAGATATTTTTTTAAAAATAACCAAAATTTACTAAAATAAACAGGAAAGCACAGACACGCGAAAAAATAAACCAGTATCGATGGATTGGAAAACAAAACTGACTGATTAAGAACGATACATAAATTGATTCTCCTGATAGTGAAGACGAAGAGGAGTCATTCAAAGTAGGTAATTCAAAATTAACTCCTTAAACTTTTGTACAAAAAATAATCTAACACTTGCAAAGATGAAAAAAATCTTTAAAAAACCTTCCCATTCAAAAATGGCATTTAAACTTTACACTACAGTTTTGATTTTGATTCTTCAAACAAGATTTTATTTAATTAAAGAAAAACTTATGAACAGCAACGGGATGAATTTCAAAATCGCACTGAAAAATTACAAGTTTTTAAAAAAATATTCAGTGTAGATTTTTTTTCTGCCCAATCTGAAAGGAAATGTTTTATGCCGGCTTGATATTTCATTAGAAATCTTTACTGAAATAACATCTTCAGGGATTTTTCTTTATATAGCTGTAAAAAAATAAATAAATAAATAAATAAAAGATTTCAAGAACACACACTAAATTAAAAAGTACATACGAGATATTGAAAGTGGCGAGGGGTGAAACTTACCCCCCCCCCCCAACCAAAATGTATGCGTTTATTGTGCTTTTTTTCTGAAATGAAAACAAAAAAAATCGTTTCTTCGTTTTTAGAAATTTGCCAAAAAAATTATCCGATTTAAACGAAAGTTTTATTCATTAATGAATAAACTGTAAATACAGGTTATTTTATTAAAAACTTTGTGGAAACTTGAATTTATTTTTCTTTCGGGACAAACAATTTTAAGTTTAAAAAGCTTAAAAAGTTGTCAAATTATGTCATTTGTTAATATTTTCAGTGCAATTATTTTATGTTTTAGATTTAGATTATTTTAATTTTTAATCATAATTTAATCAATTGAAATTACATATCTTTAATTCTGGGTTCATCAAGGGGACTATGTCAAACTCAAACAGGGAATCCAGATGTTAATCAACTATCGTAATAATTTTGGAAGGAGTTTTTTTTTTTGTTTTGTTTTGTTTTGTTTTTTTTTTGCCCTAGAAGTGCGCCTTCTATGACGCGAAATATGGTAATTATTATGTATGAAAATAACAAAGAGTGAAAAGCAAAATTCAAAAAATTCTTTAAGTAGTCAAATTTTTATGCTTTTCAAGTTTTTATAGAAATTTAAAAAGAACTGGCATAACGTTTTGCATTTCATGATTTTTCTTGTATCCACTGGCTATTATTCACTTTCACCACATACTTACGTACCGTCTTCCAGGTAATTAAAGACGCACATCTAATTTGTCACATATTGAATCATTTCAAAAGTCCGTGGCCGATTTTCATTGTTTTCTAATCGGGCATGAACTTTTACAATAAAATGAACTAATGTTTTTCATTGTATTACTAAGCTTCAAATACTCAAAGTTTGTCTCAAAGATAAAAGTATCGTTTTTGAAGACAGGAAATACAATTGGTTCCACTTCAACTGTTTCAACGGCATGAAACAAAAAAAGAAAAGGTTTCCTTCTAAAATATTTGTAGTGGATGTCTCTGATGTTTGATTGACACGATGCATGACAGATTTACTAGCAGGGTTCGCCCGTTCGTTATAGTTTCGCAAAGTAAGATATTCACTACTTGAAATCTTTGAAACAAAAATTGTAAATGAACATTTTTTTATTCATAAATTGTCTTGTTATAGTTAAGGAAGGTTTTACAAATAGATGTCAACTTATTGAAGGCCAAGTAAAAAGTAAATTTCAAACACTTTTCTGCACTATATGACGACGATATTCCTGGGCTAAAACTATTTAAAATCAAAACAATCCTCGAATAAAAGAACTAAAGGACAGTTAATTAATGAAATAAACATTTTTTTAAATCAATTTGCAAATTAGTTAAAGCTGAAGAGTGATATTGCCTAGAAGTAGATAATATATAATATAGATGTTGAGCGTTTAGTATGTAAATTAAATTCCTCTCCAGTAGTTTAACACATCTATTTATCATCTCTCAGTTGCGCCTCTGTAGGCAGAATGCGCTCAGTGGCGGCTCCGTCAAAGGACAAAATCGCAACTGAGGAAAATTATACTGAGAATTGCCGCACCCTCTCATTGCACTAGAGAGAGGGATCGGTGCTCGCACCAAGGCCAGCGCAACCGACGGTTGCGGGGGCTCGGGAAATTTTTGCTCCTAGCCCGGGTGTACGCGCTCGGGCTCCCCACATTGAACCGACCCTATGTTACAACCTAACTTCGTGGGGGGTTGAGTAAATACAAATTACTCTAGAGTAGAGATGGAGCTTTTTAATCTAAGGATTCATGGGAGAATTGAACTCCAGTTTTGCATATCGATGCCATAATATAGGTTTTACTTAATTAGCTATTATGTTTCCCTAACTCTTCAAATTTGAATGTATAACTAATTCTAATTTCTATTTTCCCATCTTTACACTATATTCATTTTATCTTATAAATTGTCCCCTGTTCTGTCACCCATGAAATAAAAATAATTGTGCGGAAAATAAGGATCTCCGTACATCAAATTGTCTTTAAATGAAGTGGCAACAGAAGAATTATCGTTGAACTTTAAAAAGGTAAGCTTAAACATTAATTCAATACTTAAATGCAGCGATCAATTTTGAGTTCTTCTGTAGTTTATTGATGCCTCCCTAGCTATTGCGATGATGGCCAAACCAAAAATCCTCCACAGGAGCTAGTTTAAATGCCGCCCGATAAAGTGGCTTTTAAGCTACCTTAAAATTTTAGCTAGTTAAAAATTTTAAGCTAGCTGCAATTTTGGATACAAAAGGAAAAGAAGAGTTACTCCCATTGAACCTAGTATGATATATTAATATATATTTTTGACCTCGCATAATCTGGCAACCCTGAATCCGGATTCAACAAAAATCGTTCCTGCGCCTAACTTTTTTAGGGCTTTTGAATGAGCTAGGAATCATTGAAATCGGAGCAGAGTTGTTGCTTGGACACACTGTACTTTATTTATAAGATTATTATTATATATGTGCAATAGTTCCCAGTGTTCATTTTTAAAATTGAAAACCGCCTTTTTACTGGATATTTTTTGCATCTACTTCATATCATATTTCTACCTATGAACTTGTTTTGTGACCGAAGTCGTTGCAGGTTTCCGTCCAGCACTAATAGTCGGTATTGAAACCTATATATAAGCTAGGATTTTTAATATGTTGCTATTCAAAGTAATCTCTCGCTACATGTAAGATTTGCACAATACAATCTTCTCTCGTGTATCCTTGTATCAAGTTAGTTTCGTTGATATGTACGAGGATGGACATGTAAATTCGTAACTTGACATCGAGTAATTATTAGCTGAATTTTGGTATCGATGTGATTAATTAAGTGCATTGACAAGGAAGGGGATGGTGTTGAAAAATAAATATTTGTTGTGTAAAAAAATGTTTTTTTACATCATTGGGCTGCTGATTAATTGACGTACCTACATAGGCGGGGTGCACATTAAAATGCAACGTTTTTTTGTATTCATTTGGGGCAGACGGTGGTGGCTAAACAGGATGCAATTTAAGGAAGAGTTTCGCTTTTGAAAGTTGCGATCAATCAGAAGGGAGAAGATTATAAAAGTGTCACAATTCTTTATTTCTCTTTTTGCCAAAACGCCTTTTTTTAAATTGCTGAGAATTTATGCTAATTTTGAATACTTATATATAATTCTTTAAATCCATTATTTCCTCTTACTATAAACATTATTTTTAGTGGGTCCACGTGTTTGGGTTGCTATTTCTGTTGTTTTTTTTTTTCTTTCTTCTTAAACTGTCAACTTAATAACAAGACAGAAATTGAATTTGTATCACTTTTCCATCAAAGAAACAACTCCGATAACCAAACAGTGCCACTACCAATTTGGCCGCGGAAGACCATCTTGATTTTTACCAGTTTAAATTGAACTTTACTTTATCCACACGTATAGCCTCCCCACCCCCAAAAAATAACGTTTACAGTAATAATATATATGGGCGAATATCATAGATAAAATTTTATATTTAACAAAAATATTAAGCAATTGAATGAAAAATTTCGTCTTCTAGAAGGACTTTATCAGACTGAAGTATTGCTTTTATTGATGGAATTATATACGTGGGAGAAGGGGAGATATAAACGTGAGCGTCAGTGATAATTATGTACCGAGGGGAAACGCTGAATTTGAAATTTTTGAGTTTTAAATTTTTATCAAACGTGTCAGGACACACGATCGAGCCGATCATTTCCCTACGTTTTTGTTTATATGTCTCCATATTGTGATAACAGAAAATTTACTAAGAAAGGTGAAATATTGTAAGAACCTGGGCGCAAATTTACCGTGGATGATTTAGCAATCAGTGCACTTTTATAACATTTTCGCTTTAGTGAATTGCTTTCTCTTTTAATTAAAGTAGCATTTCTAAAATCGAAATTCTGCTCACACATTAAGAGTCATTACCGACATTGTGTAATGGTTAGCAAGCTTGTCTCGCTAGAATAATTGCGAGTGAATTCGATCCTCACTGGGTGCCCCATACTTTCGGCTTTGTGCCACATCTAAGCTACTCTTCGAAAATTACCATTACCAATGTGATCCCCACTTAGCAGAGTTTTAGCTTGTCTTTTCCAACGTAATTTTCGATGATGCTTTATTAATATATACTCGTAAAACAATATTACCTGATCTTATAAATAACCTAAACAAAGTCGAATACACGATAGAATTTACTTGTGAAACAGAAACAAGCAATACATTACCTTTCCTCGATAACCTGTTAACTTGTACTAATAATGATCTAGAACTTAGTGACTATGGTAAATCTACTAATAAAAATGATCTCGTAAATTTCTATACTCACCGTAACAACAAAATAAAATCCGGAATAATTATCGGATTCAGAAATTGTAGTTCTCAATACTTAAGTGATAAGGAGAAATAAATTGAAAATACTTTTAAAGCTTTCTAATGCCCTAATTATTAAATATTCACCGAGAAGCAATGCTCATAATTTTTTTAAAAATAAAAGGATGAACGATAACAAACTTAACGAAACGATGGGGTTTGGCCATCATCGGAACAAGGAACGCGATATTCATGCTCAGAATTTTACCAGAAAGAGCAATACAAATGCAGAAGGACGTGTACCTGTGTTTCATAGACGACGCAAAGGCGTTCGACAAAGTACGCGACAGCGATCTGTTAGAGCTGCTCAGTAACCTTGACATAATCGAGGAAGACATTAGAATAATCAAAAGTCTCTGATGACAAACCACCTACATACGGATAAAAATGGTGATTCCAGCAAATGTACAAAAATAGAAAGGGGTTTAAGGCAAGGATGTGTGTCTCCCACTGATCCAACCTATACGACGAGGCAATTCTAAGAGAGAACTGTAAATCCTCCCAGGATCCATCGTTGGCGGCCACAATATAAGATATGAAGATGACACAGTCACGGCAAGGGAACTACAAAACCTCCCTAAGAAGGCAGTGAAGGAGAGCGAGGAGAAGGGACTAGGCATAAACTACAAGAAAAGAGAATGCATGGTCATCAGCAAAAAGATGAGCCCGAAATACGATTTACATGTCAGGGACACTAAAATCAAGCAGGTGCGGAAATTTAAATATCTAGGAAGTGTTCTAACTGAGTACGGAAAGTGTGATACTGAGATCTGACGACAAATTGGGATGGCCAAAGACACATTCCAAAAGCTAGGCAGAGTATTACGAAACAGGAGGCTTTCGTTGGTAACAAAGAAAAGAGTGCTGAACTGTTATGTGATATCTGTCCTCCTTTACGGCAGCGAATGTTGGATGGTCTCTTCAAAGATGAATAAGAGACTCGAAGCAACAGAAATGTGGGCCTACAGAAGGATGCTAAGGATACCCTTGGCCGAACATGTGAGCAACGTCGAGGTTTTGGAGAAAATGGAATCAAAGAGGAAACTTATACTTAACAGAGGAAGAGGCAGCTGAAATTACTGGGACACGATATTTTACAAAACAACGCACTCAGTGCATTAGTCGCCCACTGTATTGAGTCTGACCATAATTTCGAATAAAAAATTATGTTTAATTAAAAGAGAAAACTAAATGTATAGATAGTGCATTGATTGCTAAATTATACACGGTCAATTTACGTTCAGGTTCTTACAACCTTCCTTGGCAGATATTGTTATCACAATGTGGGATACTTAAAACAAAAGAAAAAGTGTAAGGAAACTGAATATCCAGACACGTCTGATAGAAATTTAAAACTCAAAAATTAAATTCAGTGTTTGGATATTTTCAACGTTTTCCCTCCGTACATAATGCTTACTGACATCCGTGTTTGTATCTCCCCTTCCATAATTCCATCAATAAAAACACGCCACACAGAATTTTTCCACCTTGTCATCCAATCATCTAATGCAAATAGACTAATTAAATTTCTCTGCACTTAGCATCGACTTAATTTCCTTTACCTGTATATATTTATATCCAGCATCGTTTATACTTTGCTTTAATGTAACTTCTTGGAGTGGACGTGTAAATTTGTACAATACTTGTTATTATGCATTTAAGTTTAAAGCGAAAACGCGTTGTGTGCATAACGTGTTTGAGCGATCGTGTATTATATTATGGGATAAGGATATACAGTGGGGTTGAATAAGTGATCGTACACATGAAAATATTTCATATTTTTATTTGTAACATATTAAATTAACAAAACGGGAATATATCTACTGTATCAGATTGCATACTAAAAATGTATGCATATAAAACTAAATAATATTCCATGGTTAAGAAAATATAGCAATATTTAAATTTTTAGAGGTTTAAAAAATGATCGTACAGCAGAACAAAAACATGTTTCCACATTTAATATTTTGTAACAAAGCCTTTATTAAGTTCACTTGCAGCCAATCTCTTCCTGTAGTCTTTAATTAACGATTCGCATAATTTAGTAGGTATTTGGTCCCATTCTTCCTAATTGTCTTCAGGTTTTTTATGTTTGTTGGACCTCTATCACGGATCTTATTTTTCAAAAACCGCCATAAATTCTCTATTGGATTCAAATCCGGCGACTGACTGGGCCATTGTAAGATGTTAACGTTATTATTAGAAAGCCAATTCTTCGTACCCTTAGCAGTATGCTTTAGATCATTGTCCTGCTGGAAGATCCAATCGGGAGGAAGCCCAAGATTCTCTCCAGAGAGTGGTAAATCTTCGCTTAGGATTTGTTGATATTTTTCTGCATTCATTCTACCGTCTATAATTGCTAATTTGCCAACACCTCGCATCGAAAAGCAGCCCCAAACCATGATACCACCCTCACCAAATTTGACAGTTGGTATGGTGTTCTTGTGTGCGTATGCTTCGCCGTCTTTCCTCCATCCATGATTCAGGGAATTGCGACCGAACAACTCAGTTTTACTCTCATCTGTCCAAAGAACTCTTTCCCAATAAGTATTTTCCTTATCTTTATGCTCTGTCGCAAATTTCAACCTGGCATCTCTATGCCGTTTCAGAAGAAGTGGTGTCTTTCTTGGGGGGGGGGTGACTTTATACCATCTCTACGTAGTTCATTACTAATCGTTTGCTTAGTTACGTTAACTCCTGACAAACTCAGATCATTCTGAAGGTCTTGTCTGATGGCCATTGGGTTATTTTGGACTTGTCGCATCAACTTTCTTCGTAATCTGGGAGAGATCTTCCTGGGAGCACCGGGTCTGCTTTTGTTCTCAACAGTATTACGTCTTTTAAATCTTGCAATAAATGAACCAATTTTTGAAAAAGGTATGTTCGTGTCAATAGAGATGTTTCTGTAACTTTTTCCACTGTTCCATAACTTAATAATTAGCTCTTTTTGAGCACAAGGGATTCCCTTACGTCTAGCCATTATTAGAACGGTTATCAGTGAAGAGTGACTGCAGAATGATCCAATTTTGAACTGAATGTTGCAATAGAGTTACTGAGAATATTCTAGAACAGTTTAGAATCTTCTACTTTGAAGTACAACCAAAATCTACCGTGTGCAAAAATTGATACTGTACGAACACTTTTTCCACTTTTCGAAATATAAAAATTTGCATAACTATCACTTATCGATGAATTTCTAATTTTAAATTGCAGATTCTGATTCTATGCCACAAAATACGTATATAACATTGTTATTCGAGGTTTTCATTCGCTATAAGTGAGAATAACAAGCATTTGTTTGCTGTACGATCACTTATTCAACCCCACTGTATATACATTTTCATATATCAAGAATAGTTTTGGAAGGAAAATGTATGACAAAGTGGAAAAAGATTTCGTGTGACGCCTTTCGTCCCTTAGGATTATATATATATATATATATATATATATATATATATACATATATATATATATATATATACATATATATATATATATATATATATATATATATATATATATGAGATAGAGAGAGGCGCAAGTTATTGAGAACACTCCTTTAGTGGTCTATAAATGAAAGAGTACCTAATTTTAGCATTATCATTTCAATATCAAACGTATCAAGGGCATTAACATGGCAGCTTCGAATCTGATACAATAAATGAAAAAAAAAAAGCATGCAGTGCACTGGCCGCCAGCGTTCGGATGTAGCCAGGTGAATAGGAGAAAAGGGCCGCGATAGTTCTGTGGACATTCCAAGGGAATACCCATGGTGATGCTCATAAAGTTCAAATTGTCATGGTCCGGGGGCGGGGGAGGAGGGTAAGCAACGAGAGCGATGCCATGCCCCATTGCCCCACTTGTTTCTGCAGGGCTTCAACTTCAGTCCTATCGCTTACATCGAGATGCTGGACACCGTGGTCAAGCTCTGCATCGTGGGTGTGTTCGTGCGTGTTCTAGTAAGGTTTCAAATGCCCCACATGACCCAGAAGTTTATTGATCATGTCACGCTTAACACGTGATCTCATGACTCTCCTGATTTGAAAGCTCTGAACTAATGCGTCTGAGGCATCAGCGGCCGTACAATACCAAGGACTCGTTAAAGACCATCGATGTGATGGTCAACATGAGTGAGGACCTCTTGATCTAGGATGCAGTCGCTTCCGAGACCGCATTGAGGCTGAAGGCGATTTTGTAGAATAACCGTTTTTTCTTTTTTGTGTGTGGGGTGGGGTGTTTTTCTAAATTGAACATATACACAATCTTTTATTTTAATATAGCCGATTTTTCCCCTATTGAATATCATTGTTGTTTTTTAATTCGTTCTCACTTAACTAGCACACTCTGTAGTTACAATAATATTAGCATGCTTACGAATGAATAAACTGTGCTTAATTTCTCCAGTTATTTTGTACGACTTTTAACTTAATTATGAAAACATTTATTTTGCCCAAATATTTACTTTACAGTTTCAAACCTAATCCCCATATCAACCGCTTTTTTACTCCACGCGTTTGTCTTTTTTATTTTTAAACGCATTTATAACAAAAAACTTACATAGTAAAAATAAATTATTTAAGTGAAAGATACACATATTTTCAAATTGCCTTTTTTACACTTTCATGGTACGTCTATAAGGAAAATTCTAGTCATTGTACATTTTAGTTTCTTTAAAGAAAATAAATGGAATAAATGAGCATTATTTAACAATAACCTGTAACTTTCATAAGCAAATAAATCACTTGGAAAAAAACAACTATTTATTAATGATTTTTTAGGAATAATAAAATTGTATAAATTCCAACGACAACCTTGTCCTCTATAATTTATGAAGATGTATTTATATCCAGCATTTTTGGTGCATTTGTTGAATTGTGTCATTTTGATCAATTTAAAATTTAAACACAAATTCTTATATTTCAATTAATCTTCATGATCAGGAATGCTAACAGTTTTGTAGGTGGTAAAAAGAAAATTTTTTGCGATATTTTTCAAAGTAAAGTAAAAAAAAAAAAAAATGTCTGGTTGCCCATTGTCACTAATTCTGGAAATTCAGCCAATTTTATTTCCAGAAATTTATTGCAACAATGTTTTAATAATTTTTTTTTTTTTCGCTTACAAACTTTTTTTTTACGACTTGATATGGGAATAGTTTTTCCATATCGTTTCCAAGCAGCAGTATTGGAAAAAAAAATTAAAATAATTTTAAAATTCAATACTTTTTCTAATTAAATTTAGTAATAACTTTCATCGAAAAATTTTAACTTTTTATTCAACATCTTTTTCGTGAATTTATCGATTTGTGGATCGAAGAAAAATATTCCTTTTCTTAGCCGATAAACTTAAACTGAATACAATATTGATATTCTATTGCTGACTCTATCAGACACAAATGTACAAAATACGCACAAATTATTTGTGTCAAATATTTAACGATAAAATGCGCTAACAATCTGAAATTTTATCCACTTCCCTTACCTATCGTGACATTTCTAATTATTGCGGGTGATGGTGGTGTTGGTGTGGGGTGGGGCTCTTGCTCTTTCTCTCTCTCCTTTCTTTCTTTTTGTTAATCTCACTCGCTTTCGGGTCTAAAAAATAAAAGAAAATAAATTATAAAATTTCATAAAAATGCAATCAGTGATGAATTTTTATCACAGGAATGTTTATAAAATCATTATGAAAAAAAAAAAAAAATGCTATGAAATGTGTTTCACATCTTTGACTTGCTTTTTTGGTCGCCACATTCGACCAGACCAGTCCAATTATTTAAGTGTATTTTGTTTTTGTTTTTTGTTGTATTTTTTTTTTTTTTTTTTTTTTCATTGTAACATGTGACCTCTGCCACTTTCTAGGGGAGGGTTAATTCGCTCAGAAGTGGGTGACCTAGATTTCAACGTATGTGCCTTGACAGACACACTATACTACTCGATGGGCTTTGATTCTGTTTTCTTGGTTCTTGCCGCCGACTCCTCTGCGCATCTCATTTCTACAACAGCAATCGTCGTAATAAAACAACAAAAACATCGAACGGGAACGTATGTCCGTGATCAATGGCATCTCCACTCTGTCCAACCCCGTACAACAGAGCACCGGCGTCGGGTACAGTACGGTACACATGTGTGGTGACAACTGCAACAACAACGAATTCAAGTTCAACGATCTTCGTTCTACTAAAAACTAAATTAAAACAAACCAAGACATTCATTCATCTTATTTTGAAAATAAAGAAAGGAAGAAAGCTTCTTCTTCTTAGCTATTGATAGATTTTTCTGCATTGCTTACTCAGCGATAGATCAATTTTTTATTTGTTTGTTTGTTTAGCGGTATGGGTCATTTAATGCCGAAATTTAATTTTATTGGGAGCATTAGTAATTTTTTCACAAAAAAGTATTGCTGGTAATTGTTTTTTTAATTCTTTTTTTTTTTTTTACAAAACCGTATTGCTGGTAATTCTTTTACTATTGAAAATGTATTGCTGGTATTTTTAAAAATATTTATAATTTCCAGTTTCTGTTTGGGAGTTAACTATTTGCCCTTAGCTGGGACCATAACAAATACTACCACCCCGGGTCAGGAGTGACCTGGGAACATCAACTATAAGAGGTGATTCCACACTCTTCAAAATCTCCCTATCGGAGGCCTTGCTGCCAGGTGTAGTTTATCGTCATACCCAGGAGGATGGATAAGCCAATACAGTTAGACTAACAGAGCAATTAATTAAATTAATTTTTTCCCCATATACCCGGCCTGGCCCAGTAGTAATAATTTAAATTGAAAAAAAAAAATTAATTCATGCAATACTCACTCTATTGCATTCAGTTTTTTCTCAAATTCCTGAAACAAATATGCGTGGTCAAGCGGCAAAAATGGCGTTTCATAAAGTAGATGACATAAATAAAATAAAAAATAATTAATAATTCATTTTCAACAAACTGCCACTAAGATTTCATTTAAAAAAATATATAATTTATTTGCAACGTGGGTAAATTTAAACAGGAATAACGAACGGACCCCACCTCCCCAAAAAAAACTTGTGCTTTATTGGAAACTGCTTCTTGTTATTTGTCCTGGGTTTCGTTAGGGATTTGGGGGTCTCCATAAAAACTGAAACGAGATCCTTACTTTCGGATAGTACTTTCACTTGTATTTTTAAGCAGTTAATTTTTTTTTTTTTTTTTTTTTTTGAGAATTAATTTTTATGGTGTTTATTAAACTGTAACAATATTCAGTTTCAAAACATTTCCTTTCTCCTACAATATCGAAAATGAGGACGCGCTTGTCGAGCATAAATCATGTCCATTCATTTCGTCTATGATTCGGACTTTCACTCATGAGTATCAAAGGCACATAATGAATTAATGGATATATCATCTTGATTTGAATTTAATTCCTGCTTTATTTTTGAATCAATCCAACTGAAACGGGGATAGTTTCTGTCTGTTTCGTTTGCAGATTTTTTTTAAAAGCAACAAAATAAATGTTGGGTTTTTTTTGGGGGGGGGGGTCTTTAAAATTCTTTCATCATTTGTCACCTTTCTTAGTAAAATCCTTCTCGTAATTTGGGGTTCGGAGTTTCTAGTACAGTAGCAGGAGTATTTATTTTAAGCTCAGCGCGAGTTTGTTTCGGCGAAGCCCAGAAAGATTTTGTAAACAAACATAGCAATCACTAGAATTGCCACATGGAATCGAACTCTCTTCGTCCTCAAGCCAGGGCTTTAACGACATTCTGCTCTTTTCAGCGCCAAGTGATTTTTGTCCGTAACTTGTGATGTGGGCTGCACCAAAGCGATTCTTGGCCGCAGAAAAAAGATAAGATGAAATCAGAGAGATAGAGTGAGCGCAGAAATTTGTGTGCGGATCAGAGTAGGAGGAAACAAGCAGAAGGAGAGCGAATAGAGAGCGGGAGTTGATAGGGAGGTGGAGTACGATTGTGTAGAGGGAAGGGAGAAGGAGGAAGGGAGAGCAGCATGCGACGCGAGCGAGCACCTTGCTCGGTAGGTTCTTGTTGTTGCATCAACAACCTTACCGCTATAATACGGATTTATTTGTAATATTTCTCCTTTTTTTCATACCGGTAGAAATTTCACTCCAGCATCATAAATCTGCATGAGCTCTTCTTGTAAGTGTTTTCCTTTTGAATTAATGTAAATTACTCGTATTATTTCTTATGATTTGGTGCGTTGTATTTTGCGTTTTCTTTCAATTTTTTTTTATTTTGTCCCCCCTTTTCGTTCACTTTAGTTTCTTCCCGTCACTCTTTCTTTTACCCATATTGAAAGAAAACAAAAAAAAAAATCATGTCCCAATCACGCCGAAGAGGCCAACAAATTATTTATTCGCGCGAACATACACGCATATAGGAACACGTGTAAATTTGCGAGTCGCGCTGTTATATTTTATAAAAATGGTTTAAAAAGTTGAACTTATTGATTATTACACTTCAATCCAAATTGACACATTTGCATTTAACTAAAATAACTGATTTGAGTCTTATTTTATCTTTAATCGTGATTGACCGGCTTTACTCCCTCTTGTCACGTCTGCTCGTTTTTATTTTATAACAACACTTTTAAAAACTAAACAAAACACCAACATATTTTAGGTTTGAACTTTAAAAAACGCATGTATTTTTAACTAAATATTAGTAAATATTTTGTTGTTATATCTCTTCTTTGAGTTTGTTAAGGGATGACTGCTTTCCAATTTAATTTTTCTTTATAACATAAAAGCGTGTTAATTAACTCTTACAATCATAACAAACATGCATTGTTGTTTAATCTTCAATTCTTAAGAAGTGGAAAATGTTATTGTTATTAGATACTGTCACCACCCCACCTGCATCACACTTTTCACTGTTGCCATTTAAAGACAGTTATATGTAGTCTTATTTAATAACTTAACACTAACAGCATTCATTATCAATCGGTTTTTGTGCTTTCTTGTAAATTGTGTAGCAATCGAGAAATTTAATTTTCACAACTTTGCCTTGATCTTTGTTACTTACTACAATTTGAATTATTTTTTAAATATAGGATACCTCAACAACAGACATTATTTTTAGGTTCTTTCACCACGTGTACCCCACCAACAATTTTTTTTTCCTTTTTTTTTCTTTTTTTTAAAAATAAAAAGATACTTTTTTTTTATTCTGTGTAATTTATGTGTAATAAATTGGAATCTTTTTCTCAATCTGTAATCATAGATATTTGATCTTCTTCTGTGACCGTCTACCAAAAATTACTTTTGCTTTTCTTTGCAGTTTTTGGTGCATAAATAGCGCTAAATGCAAATGGTTGTTGGGCTTTTATGAAATCTTTCTTGCTTGACTTAGCGATGAAAATATTAACAATGTAATAATATCAATAATAATATTTGAAGAGCTGCCATTTTTTATTTATTTGTATTGCTTTGTCACAAAATTAACTTTGCCAAACATAAATTCTCTAACTAATTGGTACCAAATTTTTTCAATTTGCCATTAAAAATTTCGGATTTATTTGCTTCCCAGTTTTTTTTTTGTTTTTTTTTAGTCTAAAAATGACCGACTTAAAATAGGAGGTAGATTCAGTTTGAAAGATACACTTTTTGTTAAAATTTATTTTCAGTTTGAAATCTTTGATGCCAATTTACAAAATATTTTTAAAATAAATTTGTTTTCTCTTTTGAGTTAAAATTTTATGAGCATCAAATTCTTCATGCTGTACAACATTAAAATTCTGGTTATGTCATTAAACACTACTATTTAATTCAATTTTTGAACTTATCTTTATAGTAATAAATGAGTTAGAAACATGCAAACAATTATATTTTGTTTGCTCATATCAAAGTGTTAGAAATTAAATGTGTAAGAAGAATACAAGCATATGGAAGTATGCAAAAGTCCATCACCTTACAAATAAAACATGGAATATTAATTAAAATTGTCTTACTTGGCAAAAAGTAAATATCCCCTCAAGTGATTACAGAAATTTATTTATGAATTATGTGCTGATAAAATCCAAGTGTCTTTTCTCTGAAAAATGTTTGTTCTCAATGACTTTTTTTTTTATTCACTATTTTTAAAGGCCAGTATATTTTCTGCTTTCTGTAATTGTTGTTACAAATTTGTCATGTTTACTTAAAAATATTTTTTGGAAAAAGAAGCAAAAATGCTGACAAACGTAAATAAAACTGGATTGCAAGAATTTGTTCTTTAAAGCAATAAAAACGATTTTTCGAAAAACTTTTTTCACCATTAAATTATTAATAAGAGAACAAAAAGTTATATATTTAGAGACAAACTTGCAAAACTTTTAATAAAAATATCAAGAATAAAAATTCTCCAGTTTTTGTTTTTCATTTCCAAAATTGTCTTTTTAAAATTTATAATTGTCCTAAGAAAAATCTTGTGCATGAAGAACAAATAAAGGACAGTTTTGTTCTCTATAAAACCATTGTTTATTTTAATGAAAAAATGATGATCAGAAAAACAAATCTATATAGCCCATTTTAATTTCAATATGCCAGATATCTCTACTTACAATTTTTATATTTCACATTAACATCCAAGTTCATTATATTTTTAATTCTTCAATTTCTTTTTTTTATATTTTGGTTTCATGGCAAGGAAAATTTATTTGAAGCAACAACCAGATAATCTTTTTCTTCAGAAACTCCATTTATTAATTCCTTTATATAAAAAAAAAACTGTCAAAATTAATTAAAGAAGTATATGACTCATGTAGATGTAGTGAGCCAAAAATTCTTACATTTTTAATCAGTGAATGCTTCTGCTCGAAGTGAAGTTTTTAATTTGGATTTCATATTTTTCTTGCCTGGGTGGGTCACTGTAACCAAAAAGTTCATGCCACCATAGCGTCTATTAATTAACCCCTTCAATAACATTCTCTGATATCACACAGATGAACACAGAATATTCACACAGTTTACAAATAAAAATAATTTTTGCTTCATTATATTTTGAAACTTCTGTTCAAAAATAAAGAAAAATCTATGTAGCTATAATTTTACTTATAAATAAACTTGGAGTTTATTTTTTAAATTTTTTTTATATAATATATACATAAATACAATGAAAAATTATAATGTCTATTTTTCAACAGGGTTAGAAAAATAATTAAGACATTGAAAATATTTTCTTTCTCTTGTTGTAAAAGGAAAAAGAAAAAAAACAAACTATGATAAAATAGGTCCCCAATATAAATATATATTATCATTTAAAAAATTTTGTAAACAGAAAAGGAATTATGTCAACTTATAATTTTTTTTTTTTTTACTACTGCCTGTGAAGGTAAAGTAGTATGGGAGAGTGCTTGCTGCCCATCTACACTTTTCTCAATCAATTATTATGTAATTTAGGTGATGAGGCATTTTGTTAAAATATCAGACAGCAGGACAGAGTACAGGGAGAAGTGGGTTCATGTCTATCCTATGGCATTAGTGCAAAATGAACAAATAGCTTCACCCAGGATTCACTTTCTATGTTTATAACCATTATATCAGTTCTGTGTGTGTGTGTATATATATATATATATATGTATATGTATATATAAAAACACCCATTATGCATATGTTGGGAATTAAAGTATTTATAAAACGTGTTGCAGAGAAATAGTCTCAGATTATTAAACATCAAAGCAAACTCATTTTTTCCCATTTTATTATCAATAACAGAACAAGTAATCACTTGGGTCATCCTTTTTATAAAAGTTTGAAAATTGTAAAACACCTAAAGTGGGATGAAAAAAGCAAGATAACTTCAACACAGCAGTAGTTTCATCAATTTGGAAACAAAAATTCAACAACCAAAAGAAAAATATGCTGAAATTAAAAAAATGTGCTGACTTGCAACCCTTTTTTTATAGTCAGAAATAGAAGTAAAGAATTTATAAATGATGTTTTAATTACAGGTGTCTCAAAAGTGTTAATCATAGTCAAGTCCAGCAGGCCAGTTTACTCTTGAATCTTTTATAATCACTTACTCAAAAATTCATCATAATTAAGAGGAAGGCATTAAAAAGCTTCTAACAAATACATCTTTAAAAAATAAGACTAAATAATTGTTTTTTTATAACAACTTCTTTAACTTTAAATTGATTTTTTGAGTTTATAAAATCATTGAATATTTTTCAAATTGACAGCACTTTCTTTCACTTAGATTTTATCATCAATCAATCCTTACCAAACTGCAGGTTCTTTATGCACAAATGATTTTTTCAGCACCAAATAAGTTAACTCAAAACTCAAACATGACTTTTTAGTTATTGCTATCCAAAACTGTCTATTGTAGTCATTATTTATAATTAAAAAAGTTTTGATTTTAAATATTTTTTTCTTCCTTTTGATTGTAATAGACAACCATTAAAGTCACTAAAGATGCCTATCAACCAATTAAACAGTAAATTCTAACTTGATCACAAAATGATGGACTAAAACAATTCAAGTTAAGCAATGTCTATGCCATAACAATACATTGAAGGAATAAATTTGATTTTGATTTCATGTGTATTACCATATTTGGTGGTATATAAGATAAAAATTATCTAAAAAAAATATTCCCCCTGATTTTGTAAGCAAAATTGAAATATCTGCTTCATTAATGTTTATCCAGATACCATAGACTTTTTTTATGAGCCATGTCCTTTCAGGATGTGGACGATCATGGCCCTCCACAACTTCCTATCTTTTGCAACAGAAAGCATTGTTTGTCCCATTACAACTGCTCCTTGTTCATATTTTGCCATCTATTTACACAAACTCATTAGGCATGGTTACTTACTGTTTACCTCTGCTATTCTTGTCATGTGAGTGTCAAATTCTCCAAACCCTTTTTTTTATGTGTCCCAGAAATTTCAACTTTTCTTGATCCTAAGCAAAAGTGTCCTTTTCATTCCCATTTTATTGCCATAGGCTACTAGTACTTTGTATCTAAACAAACTCTATAATGCTCTAATATTAAATGTAAATGATTTATGTGTGAGAGAAGGAGGTCATATGCCGTCAAATATGATAAATATTTATAAGTTGATAAAATCTAGCATTACAAATCTAAGTTGATAAAAAAAACTTTTATCGAAATTTAAAAGTTTGAAATCTTTCTTTTTTCACCATTTATATTACACTTTGGCTATGTGCGATATAAATCTATATATGACAATATTTTCTGTTAAAGTTGATATAATTCTTTGAATTGAAAGGAAACAAGTTTGATCATGGTTTAGAAAAAATAAAATATGAATAAAAATGTTTTTTTCTGCAGTCTATCTGAATAAATAATTAGATATTTTGTCCAAAGATACATAATTTTTAATGTGCTCAAAAATGAAGTTTAACAGTTCATCTTAAAATCTCAGACAAAATAGCTACTCCTTACACTAAATTAGGTGGACAAAAGCATACAGTGAAAATTGTAAATGAAAATTCGGAACTATAAAATATAGTGCATTTCTTTCTTCACATACTTCATGACTGACTACTTAGTAAAGCTCAAGATATGACCATTTACATGGTCTTAAAGTAGAGGTGTTAGTACCTTCAGCTGCCTTAAAAATACATATATATAAGCAAAATAATGTACTTAGGCTTTAATTTTCTTTTGGCCTCCAAATTTTTTACTTAAATTTGAAATAAAATTTTATTTCTTTGTTTCCTCTGACCAAAATGAGTTTGAAATGATTTCATAGGTAAAAAAAACAAAAAACAAAACCCATCAATTTCCATAAACAATATTTGATCAAACACAAAATTTCCTTAAAACTACCACCAAAAACATAAGTAGAAAACAATTGTTTGTTTTTTTTCTAATTTTTAAATCTCTGCAATTTACCAAATTTAAAATGTCTGCTTACCAATATTAAGGTCACTACCTAAACACAGAGTTTTATGTCAAGGAGAGAATTATAGCAACTTTTTTTAAACTCTGGCAAAACAACTTTAACATTTATTTCAACCTTTAATATGTTAATTTATTTGTACTTTTAGAGATTACTCATTTTCAATTGTAAAGGTTTGATGGAAAATTTTGAATATTTAAAATTTTAGCCAATTAAGTTCAATCATTAAAATATTTATACATAGGAACTGATATTCTAAAACAAGATTCACTTCAAACCAGGCAAAATATTCCATAATATAATAAGTCAGTACTATCAGATTGGAATTAATTATTGTTATTGTTTATACTTAGTACTAGTTTATTTGTAATTAGAACTCATTAATAAGAATTTAAAGAATATGTAATATTTGGAATGTTATTAATTTTTTTATTTTAGTGTTAGTAATTTTCTTTATTTGTTAAGCATATGGATTTTTATCTTTTCATATGGTTTCCAACTGAAAAATAATCTGACTCATTTATCCAATAATTAAATTTCTGTCAAAAGATATACTTAATAAAACACTTTTTAAAAATGTGTTTTCTTTGCTATGGAAACTTAATCATTTTATGAGATTCTAATTTTAAAAAAAGTCATCACTCTAAATTAAAATGTTTCTCTTACAAAAAGTTGTTCGTTATCCTGTTCTACCTGAGATTTTTAGTCTTACGAGAGAGAAAGTCATATACAAAATTTACTACAAATAATTTTTTTTATAACTTTTCATAAATTCTCTGCAGTTAACTGTAGGCTAAGAATCACTGAATACCCAACCTTTCAAAAAATTTTTTTATAACATTAAGAAAAGGAAAATGTTATTCTTAAAATAGAAAAATCTAAAATCCTTTATAAATATTGAAACAATTCTGATTTTTTTCTTGAATCCCAAATGGAAAGTGTGTTTGCCATCTCATTCATGCACATACATATCCCCCCCCCCCACATGCACATACATACCCCCCCCCCCACATGCACACAAACACACACATAACCTTCTACTCCACTTCCCCAAGCTTTGTAACATTCAATTGCAGCCATTGAAAATCTTCTTTCAGCGAGAAGAATAAAAGAGTCCTAGAGAAAAGAGTGTGTAACATAATATGGATGTTTTCTGTGGAGACAGTGACATGATTTCTATCCTCTTCCTAACTTTACATTTTTCACACTGGTTGTTCCCTGTTGCACTTGTCATTGACATGGGCTTTTTTTTCTTTTTTTTTACAACTGCTATTGCTACTTTACTTTGCACAGGGTACAAAAAATCTCATTTTTTGCTGGTGCATCATGGGAAAAGGTGAGACACAAATTTCAAAAATTTGGGTCTTTGTTGTTTTGATAAGTTGCCTCATCAAACCCAGCTTGCTACCTTTTGAAGCATTGTCAGAAAGAAAAGTTTATATCTACTATATTTAAAGAATTCTCTTGCAATTGAATATGCTTTGGAATTAAAAATAGAATATCCAATACATAATGAGGACCAAGAATGCCACAGATCTCGTGATTACACTGGCAGGTTTTATTATGGAACTTAATGTTTTCACAATATGTAAATTAAACAACCAATGTTAGTACAATATATCATTACTCTTAGCTTTATAATATCTATACTTCATTAAAAAATATTTATAACTCTTATGGTGACTGGAAGAATCACATGTTATTCAAAGAAACTAAATGCAACAAATCTTTATTTATCAATAAATCCAAAAAATATAAGCCACAAGAAAAATTTTATTAACAAAATCTTATACACTATTTACATTGTTCAGACTGTTGTCCTCAGCTTTAATAAAGATGAGAACAACAGTCCAAACAATGTAAATAGTGTAAATAGTTAAAATACATAATCTCAAAAATACAGTCAAACAAAATCCTTATATATCTGAATAAATTATTTTACATGCTAATATAAGCTCATTGACATTCTGTAAACTTTTCATTGATTTTGTTAACTTTTCTACTGTTTTGACTTCAACGTTCAGCAGGTTTTATTGCTTCTCAGAAATTTACATTGAATAATTTTTCATTCTCATATACATTTCTTTGAATGATAGAGAACCACAAACTTCTTTTATTGTATTTTTATTTTCTTTCTGAAGAAGATAGAGGCCATTCTGTTAATTTGGTGTGTTTAAAGCTTTTTTTTCTTGCATGGTGGTCAATAGTTAACTTTGCAGAATATGAAGTATTGTCTTGAATGACTATTTTCTGGAATGAAGATTCTGGGTTGTGACCTATAGCACTTAAAAAAAATCTTCTCCAAGAACTTACAATAATTCTCTTCATTTATCAATTTTGAAGGGTCCTATAATTTTACTACCTACAAGTCCAAAACATTACTATACCTCACCATATTTATTGTCTCTGAAACGCATTGGCTTAAGATAAGTTTTCCTTTTGTTTTTATTCATGTATGTATGTATGTATCTATATATATATATAAGTTTCATTGAATAATTTAGACAAGTTTTGTCTACTTATTTTCCATAGGATCCTTTCAATATATTCATCACTAAAAATTATTGTTGAGAAACCCATGTCCATTTAATTATTTGCATAGCTTACACTTTTCTCACTGTAAGGATTACTTAAAGGTTTAGTTACTTTCATGTCATTAGGTAAAGGTCTTCATATTCTTCATTTTTTTCTCTTTTGTTTTTTAATTATTTCTCTACAAGCAAGGTAATAAAGCCAATAAAACACAAGGAGTTACTGAGTGTTAGAGAATATAACAAAAAATGCTATTAAGGAGAGAGACAAAAAAAATTAAAAAAACAATTATTGAAAAAGGCAGAAGATAATGATTGACATTGCATTTAAATTTTTGAAGATTAAAGTTGATGCAAAATAGGGAATCAAGAAATCAGAAGAGAGTTCCACAACTGAGAAATGTGATAGAAGAAATTATTAGCATAGAACGTATGGTTCCATCTCTCACCATTTCAACTGCAAAATAGTGAGACTCTGCTGCCAATTTAGTACTACACTTAAATTCATAAAGTCTAGGTACCATAGAAAAAGTTCATCCGAACAATTACCTTGAAAGAACTTATAGAAAAGGCACAGGGAATCTACATGACAGTGATGCCAAGACAGGATGAGTAACATTGCAGGTTCATTTTTGAATTTTTCTCAAGAATCTCTTAATATATAGCAGGAGTACCAGACCAGATGTGACAATATTCAAAGCAAGGATGGCAGATTTATAAATATGTAATATAGAATCTGGAGATAAAAATTGTCTTGCATGATGCAGTGAACCAACTGAACTACCAGAAAACTTAGCAACTGATTCATTATAATCTTTCCAATGTTTACATTCATAACACCAATTCCTTCAAATATTTTTTTGTCAGATCCCACCCTTTTTTTTTCATGATATTCTTAAAGCTTTCTTTTATCTTGTCAGAGTTTTCAAGGTTTTTTATAGTCTGTTTAATTTTCTTTACAATTTCTAATGTGTTTCCATGACAGTATGTATATATCTTAAATTAAGAAATAAGTATATATAAGAAATTGATTTCCAATGTGATAAACAACACTCAAGTTGCATAATAAACTCTCACACTACCAAAGAAGTTACTGTAAATATTTCTAATAACAGATATTCTAAACTGAATTTCATATGGTATATCACATTTATCATATAAGTATATACTGAAAATTTGACCAACTTCAGTTAATTTTGATTATATTATGAAAACATTGATTTGCATAATATGCTTTACTCCTCATTCAGAAAAGAGCTTTTAATGCTGTCACAAAATCTTAGATTATTTCAAGAGTGATCTAAATTAGTATCCTCATTTTTGTTGTTTTGATCATTACATTTCCACAAGTACATTCCTGTGTGTCAAGAGTTCTGGGATGATGTATTGTCATCATTCTTGGAATTATTTTACATTCATTGGACTTGTAGAAACTTTATCAATGTTGATAACTAAGATGAACATTATCTCATGGCGCTGTTGCTCTTTGCCCCTATTTTCTCATTCACTTCCTTTTCCCTTCCAGCCTTTATTGGATGTGTTTCATATGCAAATAAAGAAAGAAGAAATGCACAAATATTTTCTACTGCCTCATCTCTTTTATCTATCACTCAATAAAGAATTTCCATGTATCACAATTTTCATGCTTTTTGAATCTTTTACTCATTGTCTCTTTATATCCAGCTATCAAACATGTCAGTTTTTTACCTTCATTCTTTCCTCTCTCTCTCTCTCTCTCTCTCTTTCACATTTTTTCATTTTTCTCTAGTTTTCTTATCTCCTACCTTTCCTACTTCACACGTTCTTTTCCCTTCTCTTCACCACCATTATTCTCTCCTCCTTTGCCTCCCTGCACCCAATTCCTTTCGACTTAATATTAAGTTTTCTCAGCCATTAATCAGATCTGAAGGGGCAGGGATTGAGCAGATACTATACTATAGAAAAGCAAAACAGTTATACATATGGATAGAATAATAATATCGACTAGTATCCTCATCTTTTGTTTTTCATCATATTTCTAATAATGTTGAATCTGGTAGTATTTGAACAGAAACCTTTGGCTAAATATTTATCTAGAAACATTTAAAGAATAGTATTGCAAACAGATCAACATTTACAGTAGCTTTTATCTATTGTACTTTGTAGTTTACAAAAGCCTTTATTTTTAAAAAATTGTCTGTACCATTGCCATTGTTACTTGATCTATCATACTATTCTCTAATCTAATCTCTTCACATATCTATCAAAATATACACACACACACATGGTATTGTAATATCACTAAGCCAAGTGGTGATGTTATCTATGTCTGTGGGAAAAACTTACCATTGTTTCTAATTGTATGACATTCACACTGCTATTTTATTAGTCAACACTATTTTTCTGCTCAGTATCAGAATGCAATTATATATAAATGTGGATCAATAGGTTTGTAGCTTAACACAGTCATTAACTGAATTTTGATCAGAAATTTTCACTGTATAATATTTTATGTTAATCACTGAATTACTTCAAGTGGAAAAGGTGAGAGTGGCCTAACAGTCAACACAAAGAGACTCTCTCCCTAACTGGGAAGTTGAACCCCTTTTAGCCTTTTAATCCAGCCTCATAAAAATTTACTTACTTTTGAAACTGCAGTATCACTTGCTCTCCATGGAGTTCCCATGAATAAACCAAGAACTGAATGAAGAACTGACAAGAAAGGAGTCTCTGTTGAAAAATAAATATTTCTTATCCAAAATAAGTGCTTTTTTCCTCATTAAGCTACAAACTTATTGATGTAACCTACATTATAGGTTTATAGATCATTAAATCACTTATATAATAGCCATTTATTATAACTAATATAGTTGTGGACATTGATATCAACACCAAGTGGTGACAATCTGTTTCAGGACTGAAGATTGCATTCAATCAAGGAACAGACTGACACCACTCAATGTTGACATCTTGTCCACACTTCCTACATTTAAGCATGTTATACCTCAGATATTGAGCACTTTTACCCTATAATATAGCATACAGTAAAACTATATATTATCATATATATATATATATATATATATATATATATATATATATATATATATATATATATATATATAGTATTTTTTTATCAAAATGAAATCAGTTCCCTTCTATGCCTTTCATCCTCTCTGAATAGAATATAATTTGAATAATATTTATCTTACCATAATTCAACAAATATCTGTCATGACATAAATTAAGGATTGCTATGACTAAGTATTTTATTAATAATTACTGCTAGTTGTTAATAATGGAACTACTACCTTAAAGCATGATTTTAGTATATTAGTTTTATCATGAATATATGATTAGAATAATCTATATATATAATATACCAACCATGCACTCACTCACTCACATTATATATATATATATATATATATATAAAGTTGTGTGTATAACAATTTAGTGGCAGTGTGCAAAATTTTGGCATGACACACAAAAGTCAAGACCCCATTCACATCCACACACAAAATGCTGCTGCACTGATAAACTACAAAGTGACCACCCCAAACAATGGTGACATAGTAAAAACTAAATTCTACTTTTTTTTGTGTGTGTGTGTGTGTGTGTGTGTGTGTGTGTGTAACAATCCCCTTCTTTCCCAGACTCTGAAATTACAATTGAATCTACAAACTGTCAAGGATTACTCAGAACTTCCAAAGTTTACACAAAAAATATTGTGTTTGGAGAAATTTTGCAGTAAAAAAAAATTGCTTATAAATATGTAACATTTATGAGGATAAAATATGGATATCTTTCCTTAGGTGTTTATAAATTGTACACTGTTCAATTATTAAAGTTAACAACAAACTATTTTAAATTACAAAATTTTACTTGGATTAAACAAAAATTACTTACAATATAATGCATATTACTTATAATACATTCCTTCTTGCCATTAATTTGGATGGCATGGGTACATTAGTATAACTAGAAAAGACTATTGATAATTCCTAAAAACTATGAGTTGAAAGAAGGAATGAGTGAAAGCAAAAAAAACTTTCTTTAAACTGAAAATATGACAATTTCTCCTGTTTGCAAAACCAAAGTATTGTTAGTTAAATTTCTGCTGATGTAAACCATGTTGTTATTTTTTAAGTTTCAATAATTTTATTTCACTGATTGTGTTCTTAGCACAAAAATAAAAATTTGCAAATCTCAGCACTAATCATTTTGATATTTTTGTTCTTGTCAAGCAAACAGAAGAATTTCACAATACAACCAACTTTGTTTCAACATACACTAATTAATTTGGCACTCATAATACAAAGATTTGATAACATATGTGAACACCACAAGATATAACACAGCATGACACACCATATGGTAGAATGAAAATGTTTGGTGCTTTTAATAAAAGAAAAATCTTGGCTAGCAGAAATTCTAAGATTAAATATTATCATTATTTTAAGAATTATTTGGACTAGTATCTTCACCATTGTTTTTTTTTTTATTCCTCAGCTTTCTAACTTTCCTTAGAAGAATATTGCATGTGGTTCTTTTATCTTAAAAGAAATGTTGAAGAATGAATGTTTCATCTCCATGTGACCCACACCCTAATGAGTTCCTGATACATACACACACCAAAAGTAAATAGACATCTACCAAATTTGGAAACCTTGAATAATCAGCAAACTAAAGTTTAGAGGGAACATTACTTATTTAAAGAATGCATCAATTAATAGTGAGCTGACACCCCCTTATCATCCTTGAGCAGCTTCTGTCAGGCATAGAGGTGACAAGTTCTGAAATCTTTGACTGGGGAATTTCTACCCAAGTTGAATGTAGAAATTGAAGTAATTCATCACGGGAAGCCAGTTTCACCATTTCTTATCTAATAAAGCCCAGACCTGTTCAATTGGGTTCATATCTACTGTCTTTCTCCTGGTCGAACTCAAATTCGATTTTGCTCCAGCTATGCTTGGGCTACTTTTGCAGCATAGCAGGAGGACCATCTTGCATGAAATATGTGCTATCTAATAACTGAAAAGATAGTAAAAAGTCCTTCCTGAAGGACTGACACATATTTTGCAGATTTAATGTTGATAGTGCAGTCGACCAAGGTTTAGCAACCAGTACTCCAAATTGTCCCCCAAACCATCACCAAGAACCCACTGTGACAGTTGCAGGTAGTTTTTGAAAAACTCCTGACTGGGCTTATTCCAGACCCATATATATCTCCTACTGAAAGAAAATTGGGCAAAGGATGATTCATCCAAGAATAGTACACCTTGCCAAAAGTACAGACTCTTCTTGGATATGATATTAGCCCATTCCTTTCTTTCTTTTCTTAATGTTGACCGAAGTGAACAAAGTTTGTATCAGCCCTCCACTGATAGTCGATGCTATGGAGATACTGCACAGCTGTTCTGTGACTCACATTGATAGCTGCTACTATGTTGGAAGCCTTCTTTCTTGGGTTGCTCTCTACAGACCGCTGAGCAGCAGAGACACTTTTTAGGGTCCAGGTCGCCTAGAACATGATGATACATGTTCTTTTCCTTTGTTTCTAAACTAACTGATGATCCCTACTCAGTGTAGTAAGAGGAATATTTCTTCAATTCTGTAATGAGTCATCCTTCTGTCAGCCCAACAATTCTGTCTCTTGAAAAAACTTTACAATTCTATTAACCCTCTTGCTCTTGGCATTCTAATGTAAAGTAAGACCAAATCTGAAAATAAACAATAGATTAGTTACTGTAAAGCATTGGTGCCTCATGAGATTGAAACATGTAAAACAGAGTGTGTTTACGTTTGACATGCCTGTGTGTGTGTATAATTTTGTAAAAAAAATAAAAAAATAACAAAGAACAGTTGATCAATGAATTTTCTCAATGATAATACTTTCAAGGCAAACAGACCTATTAAATGAAGTGCTCAATATTAAAAAAATAGTTAAGATATACCTGAAAATTTATATATATATTTATTTATTTAAAATTACAGTGTAACCCGGATATAAGAGATATTTTCTCTGGTCCCAAATTAGAGCCTGTGTTAATAAAACAAAATAGACCAAACCCGGATATAAGAGAAACTCGGATATAATAGACTTCTTATCCGGTCCCAACAACTCTCTTATATCCGGGTTACACTGTAATAGAAATGAAAGGTTTGTGTGACTTAACTGGTTCATGCTACCTCCAGCATTCCTACTTCAGAGTTTTGTAGACAGATCCTCTGGGAATCACTCCATCCACTCGTCAGGGGTTATCAAAAATTGACTGTTTATAATTCTTGATTTTTCTTTTTTATCTGCACTTTTCATTGGTGCAATTTTTTTGTTTTTTCTCATAGTTTACATGTGCATGCGCCCATGTGTATACATGTAGAATGTTGTGGTTATTTGTCCTTTTCATGGTTTTTTTTCCTTTTTTTAAATTCTAAAAAGTAAATTTAATCAATAAAATCACCATTGGCTTCAACTACGATCTTCAGACGACTTAAGAATCTCCTGCAACTCTTCTGAAGGGTCTCCTTATTTAAGTTGGTGATTGCTTGCCTTCAGTTCATGTTTGGTGTTGGCGGAGTGAATTAGGTCATGGTGGCCAGATGTAAGGGTGAGATGTTGTTGCAGAAATTGTCTGACAGCCATGACTGGGTTCTCCTGCTTGTGTGGCATGAGGCAGTGTCCTATTGCCAGAGATGGGGCCTTCTAGCAGCCACCCTCTTGACTCAGGGCAGCACTACCTCCTCAAGCACTTGATGTAGGCCTCTGTGTTGAGCTTGAGGCCTTGTGGGAAGATGAATGGAGGCATAACATTGCCATCGCTAGTGATCAGTTCAAACACTTTCGCAATCACCATCAGACTCATCCAACTCTTTACAAATTCTCTGCACAGATTGACACCCAAACACTTTTAAATGTTCATAGCTCCCAGCATGAATGGCAAACATTACCATTTTCAAATTTCTAGTGGTGTGAATTGTATCATGGTGCTCTTTTTCTCACAGATGGTACCCAACTGACCCTACTTTACTGTGCAGCCAACAAAATCAAAAACAAACAACGTACGTGTGAAATTAAAAATATAAAATGGTGGCAATTTGCCCATTGCACACTATGTATGTATATGTGTGTGCGTGTGTGTGTATATACACACACGCACACACACACACACACAATACATCGAGAATGAAAAATAGATTTAAATTATTTTATAAATAAAATTTTATTTTGTATTTATTTTGCAGTATTTATTGAAAGTTATATGATTTGATTTATGTATATATTTTTGTGTGTGTATATATATATATATATATATATATATATATATATATGTGTGCATGTATGCCTATATATGCATATGTACATATATATGTATGCATGAGTGTATTATATATGGATGTATATATGTGCATTGTGTGTGTGTGTGTGTGTGTATATATATATATATAATGATATAATAGGGTGTGTGTGTGTGTATATATATATATATATATATATATATATATATATTGTCCTGCATTTTGTTTTTTCTTTATTTTTTGGTTACTTGTGTGCACTCTCATTAATTTTTTTCTGATAAATTTAAAATGAAAATTTTATTAAAATCTGATAGCTTGTTGATTTTTGGTAGGTTTTTGAAATTGAAATGTTTGTCATCTAAAATTACAAATTATTACAATCACTTCTTTTTTTTCTGGTAAATAACTTTTTTCACCAATGCTTTACAAATATTTTGGTTTAGATTGTTCATAAATAATTTTATATAAGAATATTTTCCAGTTTTTTGGGGTTTTTTTCTCTTTTAATGGGACAATATTTTAAAACTTTTCTTTTGTATTAGTTTAGATTGAAGGTAACAACAATTTCCCTAACATTAGATATCATAAGCAATCTAGAAATGATTTTAAATCTACAGGAAGATGGGCACAGATTATATGCAAATATTAATACCATTTTATATAAAAGATTTGAACATCAGTGGAGATATCAAGGGACAACTATACACAATAGTTAGAAAAAAATTCACCAACAAATACTTGTCATTCAACTCGTTTTGTAAAATACATCTATTGGATGCTGTAGTACACATCATCAGTGATGTTTCTAGCCGAGGTTCATTAGGGGTTTCGGGTCTTTCAACATCATACCCCCTCTCCATGGTGACCCAGCTGATACTGATCAGGTATCGACTTGTGTACCTTCTGTCAGCTACAACTTTTTCCATCTTCCGAACTGCACACCATACAGCTCTTCTTGGCATGAAATAAATGAAGATTAGGAATTAAAAACATATATGAAGATTAGTGATTTGAGGAAGGTTAGAGAGCCCACTAACCAAAGTATTAAAAACTGTTGAGAGTGCTCCTCTGGTTAATTTGTTGAATAATATTTGTGAAGTTTGTGATAAGTTTATTTTAAAAAATGTGGTAAAATCAAGAAACTTTTTTCTGCAGCCTTTTGTGGAATCATTACCAACATTTGTTGTTCATATCATTAAATGAATGATTAATAAAGAGAAAATTTTGTTGATTTAATCAGCTGTAATTTTAATTTGGGAGTAACAAAATCTCATGACCTCCAAATAAACTAATGTTCTATTAATATCACTAAAAACTTTTTTTTGTATCCCCCCACACACCTTGAACTTAGGTTACAACAGGTGATTATATTATATTATATTTCTTGACGTGCAATTAGACATTTAGTTGTTGATAATGGCATTACTTATGTTTTTAATTGATACATTTAGTTATATTATGTTTGTTTGTTTTTAATCCTTCAGACTAATTGTTATTGATAACTAATGAAATTTATACAATGTTAATTAGAAGAACAAAAAAGGTTTGTTTTGGCTTGTGCCAAGGATATTTTTCTTTTTTGACTCTTAGAAATCAAAGTTAATGAAACATTACATTCTTTTTAAGTTAAACTTTTCTTTATATAATTTACATAAATTACTTGCAGCTCAAATCATCTTTGTTTTTACATTTATTTGCATATTTCAAATTAATTTCTTGTTCAGTTTTTGGAAATTTATGTAATGTTTTTAACTTAAAACATTTCTAGAGTTTCTGTATAAATACAAAAATTCAAGATTAGATCTGTCAAGCATTAATAATTTTTTTTACTAGTATTTATTTCATCTTAATTTTATTTACCGCTTTTCACAATTATGGTAAACAGCCTAAAGAACCCAAAGAATAAACTCCAGATGCAACTCAAACTAGCATCCCATTTACCTCATGAAGTTTACTTATGCATGGCACCTGCACTACTTACTGAGTTACCAGAGTTTCTATGGGGGACAAAAGATTAAGTCTAACCCATAAACTCATTCTCTATTTATTCGTTCACTTGATTACGTATTTATCATTGTTTTTATGTAGACTAATACTATATGTGGTTGTAATATTATCTTGATTTATGTTTTCATTAAAAATCAAAATAATTTTATGAAACCTTTCACATTAAAAAGAACTTATTTCTTAAACAATCTTTTCTTTATATAATTTACATAAATTACTTGCAGATCAAATCATCTTTATTTTTACATTTATTTGCATATTTCAAATTAATTTCTTGTTCAGTTTTTGGAAATTTATGTAATGAATTAAAATATCTAAATTAATCATTCATCACAACTTTGAGGCAATATTTCTAAGATAACATGTAGACTTTTGGAAAATACACTCAGCCTGAATTTGCACAAGGATCAAACATATGACTGAGCTTGCTAAACCATAATGCTATGAAAAACATTACTTTCTTCAACATGGATTGACTAGTTGCCTTAGACGGCTGTGCTCAGAAACAAGTGGCTAGACATTATTCTCTAAGAGCATTTTTATCACTACTGTACTAACAAAACTCGTTGCAAGTGATGTTTTTGCATAACATACAAAAATTGATGCAATTAAACAAGGGAAAGTATTCTCTCATTAGCATTTAATATAACTGGAATTTTCTCCCTTGATAAATTATTATGCTAAAGATTGGAGCTTTCCAAAATGAAATAAAACGAAATAACAAATTAAAAATATATCTAAAAGAATAATTTGATAAAAGATTTAGCTAACGATTAAAGATAATTACACTCAACAATGCTACACTATTAAATCTCCAAATTATCACCAAACCATTAAAATATTCTAACAAAAAAATTCTAGTTAGAATGTGCCATTTTAGCTGTTTCCCGTAATCAGCATAAGGAAATCAATACATTTTTGACAATAGTAGTAATTTGATGAAATATATAAAATAATCAGTAAAAGCACTTCCTCTTGTTCTTCTTTGGGTATTCTCATCATCCTTGCTCAGATTGTTCTTTCATTACAATTTCCTTTATTTAACTTTTCTCTGTTTTAACCATCTTTTTGTTTGTCCCCCCCACCCCCATATACATACAGTGACTTTATCAGATCTTATGTAAAAAATGCCACGTAACCCATGAATGGCCACCATAAAATCTCTTATTACAAACATTCAATTAGAAAACTGGTATTAATTACAGGTTTCTGAAAAAAAATCCAGGTTTTTATCTATAATCCATTAATACCATTGTCCCATTTTGAGGGGAAGATCCATATTAATGGGTTATGTGTTTGTTGCTTTTGTTTGGCAACCTTGACTCATTGATGGCTAATATTTTTATAAGACATTAAATAAACAAACCTGTTTTTTTTTCTTGTTGAAATAATTTACAAGGGCGTAAGTTCTGAAAATCAAATGTTGCTTGGAATTGGTATATAGCTTCTTGAATCATAGCAGTTGCCTGAAAATGTAGAAATAAATAAATATACACTTGTTTTATCCACTCAGAATCAATTCCCTAAAAACATTTTTGTTTGTTTTAAAATTTGACAAATCTAATTTTGTAAAATTATAGAAGAAAATCTAAAAATATTTTTGACTGAGAAGAATTAATAGTTTCATTAATTTCAGTTGGTCAGAAGAAATACTCTGAATGCAGTTTGACCAAGACAATCTAATTAGCAAAGTATAAATTCCATTATTTATCAATAACACTGGCAAGATTTTTTATTTTTTAAAAAAAAAAAGCTATCAATAAAAAATATTAAGTAGTGAAGATATTGACAAATGTTTTGTCTATTTTTTAAAAAATGCTGGGAACTTTTGCACAGGCTGGAGGTTGTAGTTGTGGCATCTCTCTCACTGGTGTTGAATCTCAGGTGAAAGCAAATATTTTGAATGTTGATCTTCAAGGCAGGAATAGCAGAGCCCTCTTCACTTGGTTTCCCCTTCCATGTGGCACTGCCAGACTAAAGTCTGAAAGAAATGATTTATGACAGAAAATGGAAGATGACAACTAATCTCAGTTGTTGTCACCTTCCAGTAAAATTTGCTGTTATTGTGATTAAAGTTGAAACCAATGATTGAGACCTCCTCTACATACCATTGCCTCTGATTGAATTTACTATTCACAAAGCTAACAAATTTTCTTTCCATAATTAAAAATAAACTTTTTTTTTAATGACCCAATCATACTCCAAGATAGGAAAAAGACAAATATGTATCAGAGAAACAATATTTGGGTTCAAACTAGCTTTTATACTATATTAGTGAGCTTTTATACTAGCTTTTGTACTATATACAATTATATTCCACTAAACTACTCGGTAAGCAGCACAAACTTTGCACTGATTTTTTTTTTTTTTTCACCATGTATTTTATCTTTGTATTTTCTTAGTTTCCCTGGCTTAGAATATTCACTATGTTGGAAAAAAGTGTTCTTTAAACTTTTTCTACATGTTAAAATTTCTCCTTTATTGGCAGGATATAAATTCTGTTTGAGGCATTTGTTTGATACTTCAGATTTGGCACTATTATAAAAACCTCTTGTGACTTTTTATAACTCTTTAAAGCCTTTCACATAAAGTATTCATTCTCACACAAAGTCTTTTAATAAAAACAAGATAGAACAGTTGAATAATGAAATTTATTTTATTTGAATTATATCAAGATATGGACATATATAAAAAGTGTTAAAGTATATTAAAAGTATATTAATATATTATCACTCAGTTATATGTATGTGTGTATTTTCACATAAGCAATCATTGTGAGTACATGCATATATAGACAGCATTTCTTCAATAATACAAATTTGACTAAAAGTTACAAACAAGGAATACTTAAAATCTTTTGTTTCATTGACTGACAGTCACTTGTATGTAAATAGGAATGAATAAAAAAATTTAAAAAGAAATATTACTTATCTGTGGCCTCTAATCAAATATGGTCCATATTGTATTATTCATTTCTTGGTTTTGTTTAAATATGGCATCATGATCTGTTGTTTGTTTCCTGTTCTTGTTGTTGCTGCCAATCTGTATATACGAGAGATGATCTGTTCCACCTGCAAGAAGCAGTGGGGTACACAGATACAGAACCTTCTAAAACCATTATTTAGTTATCACCTCAACATGTTCTTTGGAGGTAGTCCTCCTAACACTTGAAGTCTGTTTTCATACAACTGTTGGCACAAGTCTACCTGCTATGGTTTGACCTGCTTCTAAATGCCATCAGAGGTACAACTTTTTTGAGCATTTGTTTTGACACTCTGTTTAGAAGATTGAGTACTCTAAAGAAGTTCTAAGGTATCTAACAAAATATCAAGTGAAAGGACTGGATCATGGGAAGGGAGTGAGAGTTGTAGTTTGTATGTTGGGCCCAAATGGAGGATTGTACATCCACATCATAAGTGACATCTCTGCTTCAGCACTCAATGTGACCTTGTGTTCACTTTTCATTACCATTACAATAGTTTTTAGTGAGCACGCTTTGACACAAACACATACTGCACAACACGTTGATGACGAACTGTGTTTCTATAACTAAGTGATGATGTCAGTGGTAGGCTTCTTCAAGATATCTATTATTCAGCACATTCAAGTTTGTTGTTGCTTTGTAACAAGAGAAATGTTTCAATGATTTTATGGGTAGTTGCCTCTCTTTGAGTTTTAAAAAGCCTGTCTTAAATGTGTCTGTAAAATACTTCATCTGGACATTTGTGGATAGAATGGTATTGATCAGATGTTTTTAATACTATTTTGCTGACAGAAAGTTGAAAATTGTGTCAAGGTGAATGCACTACCATTACCAGAAACCAGACTATCTGGGTCTTCAGATTGGCTAAACACTTACTATAGTTTTATAATCGTTTAAGAAGGATTGTTTCATGGTGAATACTTTTAACCTTTTATTATAAGTAGCAACTAGAATGAATATGTCCCACAAAGACATGATGTTGTGACAAGGGGGACTCTGAAACAGGTCATGAACACTGTTTATTTTTCTGATGGTGACAGTCTTTGCTGCTAGTTGTCATTTAGAACAAGTTTGCACAAGGTTTTTCAACTGCTTGTTAATATTTGACCAGAAAATGAGCTGCAAGCTAAGTGCTTCATATAGCTAATTTCTAGATTGCTTGAATTTGTTTTGGCAATTTCAATAATACTACCACATATTCAGAAAAATGAACATAACCATCAACCTCAGACATTAGTAGAATGGTTGAAGCTGTTGATCAGGACATACTGATGACCAGTATGTATACAGTGGAATTGGACAACTTTTTGTAGTAATAGATCACAAACAGTAACTTCAAAGGCCATTGCTGTAGTAACAAAGTTATGGATGCAAGCACAGTATTGATTTCCAGTTTCACAGATACTGTAGCAACTACATGTCTCCTGGTTGCCTGAGTTGAGAATCCACAAGTTTTGAGAATGTATTGGCAAATTTTATCAGTCAACTGATAATCGATGAAGAAGTCAATCCAAAATTATTTTAATCCATTGTTGCACACATTGTATAGACTGGGATGCTTTTCTTGGATCCAAAAAGATAGAGAAGAGGTCAGTAATTAGAGTGAAATAATGTCCATTTAGCAATTTATGGAATGTTTTTTATGGCAAATATAATTGCCAGAGCTTCTTTTTCAATGTGTTAAGGATCTGACTTCATGAGCCAATGCTTTTTCACTTCCACCAGGAAAAATGTATGAAATAACAACTTTGATTTCATAGTTTGAAGCATCTGAGGCAGTAATTAACTTCCATAGCTGTATTGTCACAGCTGAATGATTCCTATGTCATCTCATCATATCCTAAAGAAGAGTCATGCTGGCTAGAGATGTCAAATATTTTGCAGAGCATAATGAGTAGCATGGGCATCACTTGAGCATGTGCTGTTCCCGCATATCTTCCTGATACAGGAATGACAGTAGAATCAGGTGTACAATGCTCTGGATGTTCAGTTTTCCTTTTGCAAGTACCAAAAGCATCAAGTTGTAATTTATGACATCCCACACAGTGATGGGAGTAGTTGGATCTGTGTATCATGGGTGAATAGAAAAACGTTACTGTGCACGTCTACCTTGCACCTGCAGATAACTATGAGTTTCATGAGGACAGAACTTTCTCTCATCACTGAACATGACAGATTGCCATTCAATACTCCAGGTAAGTCTTTCACAATATTACTGTAGGCATACACAATGGTCTTGTAGCATAACTCAACAATCTGTGTTGAGTACTCAAGCTGCATTTGTTCTGATCTGAGCTATGGACATGATACTGCTCTCCCTTCAGGGCATTTATCTTGGATAGCATTTGTAGAGGGACCAATTTTCCATTTCAAATTTTCCTTAATTCCGTTTTAGGGAATTCTGATCTCTTTTTTTTTTTGTTTTTTGTTTTGTTTTGTTTTTCCATTTTCAGTATAGAATTCTGTTTTTGTTTCATTATAATGGTTAGTGAAAAAGTGTAAAAATATATTTTATTAAAACAGGAAAATAAAATTTTTTAAAAAAAGTCCAATTCATAAAATTTGGCTTTCTGAAATGACAAACTGCACCCCCAACTCCATTAGCATGTGTGATAGGAAAATGAAAGGCTAAAACAAAATGATTAATTTTTTTTTTTTTTGTTAAATCAATACTGTAAACAATGACACAGTAGGTAAAGGAAGGGATGTATTAAAACATTACTGACTTTACAATTTGATGTCTGTTGGATGCACAAATTAGGGAAGGCAAACATAGTAATAAATAAAAATTACTGTTGGCAAATCTAATTGTTAGAAATAAGAAAATTTCCATTTCAAAATCGTGATTTTGAAATGGAAATAGACTAGTCCATGTAATGTCCGTTTTTCCGTTTTCACAGAAAATAAACCCCTCTACATTTGTATTAATAGCTACCTAGAACATTGTTTATAGTTGTAAGAATATTCATTTGACTACTATTGCCAACATCAAAGTACCAGCATGTTGCATCAAGCATGCAGCAGTAATTCCCTGAAATTACTATCCAGCTTCTCAAAGTAATACAATCAGATTCCTCTCAAACAGCTGTATTTGAACAAAAAGAATATATGTACATCTGTAATAAGACACAATTCACCCCAAGCAAGACACAAGGGGCTGCAGGGTGTGAAAAAGAATGTAAAAACTTTAGAAGGAACCAGAAACCCATTCCTAAACAGGAAACAAGGGACAAACTTCTACTCCTGTTCAACAGACTCGAGAGAAGTGTTAGCTGGATGATAGTTGAAGCTATCTACTCTTATTGTGGAAAAAATAAATAGTAAATAAAATTTCAGAGTTTTGGCAAAGATGTTAGGAGTACAAAGCTGAAGTAGACTTCAGAAAGAATTGGAAACCCAATCCTAAATAGGGAATGAGAGATAAACCCCGAGTCCTGTTCAAAAGAGCAGAGAGCAGTGTGAACCAGACAATAGGCAAAATTACCTATTCCTATTGAAATTAGTTTAGTTTTTTGTTTTTATCATATTGGTTATTATGTTTTAAGATGGAAAAGGCGAAGAATAGTAACTGCTGCAGATCATCTAAGGCAACAAAAAATGGCTGGAAGGTGTCACAAACAACAACATAGTATTGCCTCAGGTTTGCCCACCAGAAGTGCTTTCAGGAATACTTATCTATACACGTCATGACACTGTAAGAACCCCAATATTGTGCAACGGATGATCAGAGTCGCCTCATTAAACATTACCAGAGAGTTTGGGTTCCTTACTAACAATGTGTACTGATTTCATAACCACACTGATCATGACTGCAGCATGCATCTCCTTCTAAAGCTTTGATACCAATATTTCTCTGGTGTGAGTGTATGAGTGTGGCTTTCATAAAATGGCTTAAAACTTTGAAAATTTTATCAGAATATCTACTACTTTGTAGCCGATTCAGATCAAAATTGGCCATGTTTATTTTTATTTTTCCTCATTATATTTTCTAATCTTAGCTTTATCTCACAGATTGGCTCAAGTATGAGGCATTCAGTTGAAGACAGAACTCACGGCAGCCAGATGACCTTTCTAATAATTCCTCTACTTAATGTATACAATATTTTTGAACATTAATCTTTTATAATTACAAATGTGTTTATATATTTTAAATCGACATTGAAAGAAAAATTATATTTTCATTTTTCTTTACTTATATTTTAAAACCTTCCTAAACTTATAGTTAGCTTGCCAGAAATTACTGTAGATGGTGAAGAGACTATTTTTAAATTGAGACAGTAAAATTAAAATATAACTTATAAAAGGAGGGAATAAATATAAAAACAAAACTTTATAGAAATTCTGTTATATTTGTCTGGTTTGAAGATTATCACTTTCATGACTCAATGCAGTCACCATGTAGTGTTGATTCCTATGTCCACTTTATCTCCAACTCTATCTCTTCCCCTATAAATATAGAAAATTTTTTAAAAAGTCATTTTTATATACATATATGTGTGTGTGTATCCTAAAAATGATGGAATTATTTATATATGGATTAGCATTTCTGCATAAGACCAGTGTGTTCTATCTGAAATCAAAATATTGATACCTGTCATATTTGCCAATATCTGTGCAATCTGTGATAAAATGTTATCCAAAAAATATATATTATATAGGGATGCATATTGCATTTTATAGACAGAAAATTATTTTAAGATATTTTTTATGTTTATATTTTTATGTTTATTATAAACAGAGCATTTACTTAAATATTTGTATCTATAAAAAGAACGTATAAACATAAAAAATGTCTTAAAATAATTGTCGCACTTTGTCCATTTCATAATGTGTGACATCATTTGTTTACATTTGGATATGCATTGAGCAGATATGAATGCATAAGAGAAAATGATGGAGAATTGTAGTTTAAAAACAGTAAAATCGACCTTGCTAACCGAAATGCTCCTATGTGGCTCAATCGGTAAAAGCACATCAGGCTCAGTTCCGTATAGGATACAGGTTCAATTACTGTCAGAGGACGCATATTTTCTATGAAAATTTCTCGGACATTCATGCCGGTAAATGTTGTTAATACTTTTTATTATAAACAGAGCATTTACTTAAATATTTGTATCTATAAAAAGAACGTATAAACATAAAAATGTCTTAAAATAATTGTCGGACTTTGTCCATTTCATTATATGTGTGTGTGTGTGTGTATACACACACACACATATTTATGGTGTGATTGAAAGAAACAGCTGCTTTGTGTGCAAACACAAGAGGAAGTATTGAAAATATTTTTTTCCACAATCCAAACAAATGACTAAGCATCAGATTTTTTTCTTGCCTCAACCAAGAGTCTACTCACCCCAAAATTCTGGTGTTTGTTTATTTGGTCAGATTTTGTAAAGTGCATCAAACTGAGAATTTTTTCAGCACCCTCTTCTCATTTGTGACCATGTGTAAAAAAAATGTTGATATAGAAATCAACACTACATAGCAACTAACAGTTTCACACCTTAAGCAATCAGCAGACATATAGCCTGAGGACCACTTTGGGCATGAAACTGCCAGACACCATGTAGTGTTGACTTTTATATCCACAAATACTCTGCTCCCCAATATTGAGCATTTTCCTCATAAAAATAGTAGATTTTAAACAATAGAATGATACACACACACACACACACACACACAGTATGAGGCAAAAATATGGATGCACCCATAGAAATGATGATGAACAAAATATAAAGCTTATTTCATTTGTATTTACATTCATTAACATGCCTAAGCATTGTTCTGACTTTGAGAAAGGCCAAGTTGCCACTTTTCATGATCTTGGACTGTCGAATAGATAAAAAATAAAATTTTACTCTTTCAATATAAAGACAAATTTCATTGATCAACTTTAGCATTAAAACAAATAAAATGAAAACAATTTATATTCTATGAATTATTTGAGATAATATCCTCATCACTTCATTTCTGCTTGTGTTTTCTCTGGCCTGTTTCTATTGACTGAATTTTGTAGACTATTATCCTCATCTTTGTTTTTTTTCATCACTGTTTTAGTTGATGTCTTCTTCAGCCTTTCTGTTATTGACTCAAGTTATGCGATGACAAATTGTTCCATTAATTATATTATCCTCATCTTTCTTGTTTCTATCATGTTTTAGCTATTAGACTCTTGGCTGCCTTTGACTGAAATGCATTTATCAAAACAACAAAGATAAACATGCTAGTTTTAATAATTATTAAGATAGTGACAATGCTTCATTTCAAAATTTCATTTAAGTTCCTAAATCTTATAATGTCTAAATATCAAAGCAATTTTTCTTAAAATTCAAGCTTACTGAAAATGTCTTCTGACAAAAACATTAAAGACAAAACAAAATCATCTTTTGCAACTTATTTTGCTACAGACACAATATTATTTGGCCCTTACATATGAGAATTTTAATTCTGAGCTTTTGCAAATGTTTATAGAATTTACTTTTTATTTTTCCTAATGTTTGATACTTTTAAATGTTTATTCCAAGCATTTGACTTTTGAAACAAAAATACAAGTGAAGTACATTTGCATTTTAGTATTTTCAAAGAAAGAAAGCACTTAAGGTTTTTGACTGTTTATTTGGTTTTAATATTAGATTTGGATTCGTGTTACAAAACCAAAAGCAGGTCATCATTCAAAATATCAAAATGCTCACATGAAAATAGTTCAGACTGGACTGATCATATAATTTTTCTGTTGAAGTCCTTGAGCTGTTCATATTGCTGACATGAAGAGGAAAAAAGAAATTCTGTGCATGATAAAAATTGAAAGAAATAGAGAAACTTAAGTTTGGACAACATTTAGAAATATCAGCATCATTAATAATCCCTTTATTTATTTTTTTTTTAATTAGAATGTGTGCTTTTATTTCCTGTTCTCTGGGTTTGTTTTATGAAGGCCAGCTTGACTAATAATAATCCTAATAAATTATTCATTTAATTCATAATTAACTAGTATTCATTTATTGCTATAAAATTTGCAATTGTTTGCTTTGTAGGTATCTTAGTAGTAGTAATATCATTAGACTATAAGCATAACTTGACTAAAGGATAGACATAAGATAAATAGTGCTGATCCCCAAGGTTGGTGAAGGTTACCACAGGTCAATTTAGTGTCAAAAATGTTATTACAAGCCACATCTTTTTACATGACACTGCATAAATCCAAAGTGCACTGATTATAAGCATCTATCTAAGCATTTATGATTTCTTTAAAAAATATCAGCTGAGTTACCAATGGCAAAGTAGTTAGCAACAGGAAAAATGTAGTTGTTGAGATATTTGTATTCATTTTGCTTTTCTGTTGGGAATGGCATAAAAACAGGAATAAATGATGTAACAAATATTGAAAAAGTCTTCATTAAAAAGAATCCATATGCAATAATTATCTAAATTAGTACAGAAATAATTAAAAAATAATTTGTCACAGATTTTCTTCTTTTTTTTTTTTTTTTAATTTTACCAGAATTTAATTTTTGGTCTTATATTTGTTTATTTTTATGGATTTTTCTAAAAGTAAAACAATTATTTTCTTTCACTTGGAAACAAGTATTCTAATAGAATCAGCATTCCTCAGACAATTTTTACCTTTTAAAGTAATCAATACAAAATATAATGAACTTTTGTGATTGCATTAATTTTAGATATTTAAAAAATCTGGGCAGGACTGGGTATATCTAGTCATATTTACTTAAATTTTGTGTTCAATACATGTATCTTCACTTACAAGAGATCTACATTGCTACTGGTTTCCCTTACTTTCCAAAATGACTTCATATGGCGAAACAATTACTATTAATTTATATAAGAAAGTTATTTGAGTATTCTGAGGTGTAAAAATAAATTGTGGTTAATTTTTTAGGACTGGGAGCATTCAAAAACTTGTTCTATATAAAATAATGATAATTTACACCAATCACTCAGAAAGCTTTTATGGGAATGATCTACTTTTGGATAGTGGGGAGTCAAAAAGGTCCATGAAAGGCACAAGGATAATAAAATTTTATTCAACCACTTTTTCATTTGTTTCATATCAAGTTCCTTCCTTGTCTCTTCAGAAAACATTTTAGCCATTAAAAAAAACATCTCAGTGTAAAAACTGTGCCTAAAATTCTTGACAAGAAAAATAGAACATAATATAAAGCTGAAGGAAAAGTTTATCAAGTTTTTCTTTTTGATTTGATGATAAAACGAAGACAAGCGTTGATTCATTTAGTTTCTGCTCATCTTTATTTCTTTTACCTTTCAGCTCGTCTTTATTTCTTTTACCTTTCTATATTAAAAAAAGTTTCCCAATATTTACCTTTTTATTTTAAATTTAATTTTTTAATCTCTTTGGAGTGTCTGGCAAAAAGAAAGACGATCAGAATACTTAATAATAAATATAATTGCTACCAGATGATTTACTTGAACCAGTATCTTTGTTTTTGTTATTTTGACCATTGTACTCTCTAGTTTTGTTCATATGCCTCAGGAACGTTAATACATAAAATGTTGGCATAAAAACAACAACGGTGTGTACAATAGTTCAAATTATCCATTGCATAACAATACAACTTCATCAGAAATATTCAGATAATCTTGGAGAAAGCTAAAGAGTCCATTAATCAAAATGTAGTGATTGAAACAAGAAAGAGGATTATATGAATTCAAATAAGTTAAATAACAAGAACTTAGGATAGCAAACAGTTTCTTAAATGTTTTGTTCAAGCTCTCCATATTAAATTCCTTTCTTTCAGATATGTTGTTAAAAAAATGTTCTCTTTTAGATAAATCTTGAATATATTGTCTTTCGTTTTCTGTTAACAGGCCAATTCCACCTTGAACATGATAACATGGAGTATCACCTTCACATGGAAATCTGGAAAGGAAATATTAATAAAGCTTTGAATAATGCCAAAGAGAGAGACGAGCTTTCTGATTGGTTGGTTGCAATGGCTCCATTGGGTAACAAAAATTTTGTTCATTTTCTTCTTGATATACACTCTTGGTCAAAATCTTAAAACCAGATACAAAAGGGTTTAAAAAAATAAATAAATAAAATACTGTTACTTTAATCAAAATATATTTGCGAAAACATTTAATTAGAAAATGTAGTTTATCAAGAAACAAGTGAAAATTTTAAGATTGTAATTGATTGAACAAAGATTGAAAAATAATTTTTTTGGTTGTTATAAAGGTAAGAGCATGTAAATAAAAACAGAAAAGTCACAACGACAATTTAATATTCGGTGTATCCTCCATTTTTTTGATTACTTTGAAAATTCACTTTGGCATACTCATTATTAACTTCTGCATGAGGGTGCTTGGCATCCTTGCCCAGGATGCATAAACTACAGCACAAAGAGCATCCACAGATTCAAATTGGGATCCATGTTTATAAACATCCTTTGCCATCCATCTCCAAACATTCCCGATTGAGTTTCGATTTGGAGAGTGTTGTGGATTGCAGCATTGTCCTGCTAGAAAATCCAGTTTTCTCCACATAGATGAGGACCTTCAGTAATTAGCAATGCCTTTCTTAACATGTCAATGTAGCTAGCAGCTGTTTGATGACATTTTACCTCCTGTAACTCAAGAGTTCCATTGTACGAAAATGAACCCCAGACCACAATTGATCCATCTACACTGTGTCATGTTGAAAAAATTTCTTTTGGGACATCTTTTGCATGCCAGTAACGCTGAAAACCATCTGGGCCATCAAGGTAGAATTTTTTCTCATTTGAAAACAACACTTTCTTCCATTTATCCACATCCCAAGTTTGACAATCAGAAACAAATTGTAAATGGGAGGTTTTATGGCAAGGAAGAAGGCAAGGCCTCTGCAGCCATTCACATTCTTAAACCCTTTCTTATTTAAATACCATCGAATTGTTCGAGAGCTGTATTCAGCATCTGTATTCGCTTTTATCTGATTTGATGTTAGGCTTGAATCTCTCTTAACTTCTTGCCTAATGCATCTGTCTAGAGAAGGTGAGATTTTATTGGGGCATCCACTTGATTTTTTAGAAGCATATTGATCTGGATTTTTAATGAAGTTAGCAATGGCAATTCTGCTATGGCCAATTTCATTTGCAATGGCTCATTGTGAAAAACCACGTCTTTGAAGTTCAACAATCTTGCCCTGTCCAAACCTTGTTAAAATTTTACCCTTAGCCATTTTAAAATCTGAAATTTAATATACTGGAAATGAGCTATGTAGATATATACATGCCTGTTGCTATGAGCACACTGACTAGTTCTAAAATTTTTGTCCAGCAATTTTTTTTTCACACATGGTCTTATCTTTATGACCAACCAAATATACTTTTTCAATGTTTGTTTCTAATTAAATGTAAATGTTTCACAAATATATTTCAATTAAAGTAACAGTATTTTATATTTTTTAACCCTTTTGTAATTGGTCTTAAGATTTTGACCAGGAGTCATAACAAACTAAGTAAATATTAGCCTAAAAAAAAACTTATACTAACAATTATTTTTTTATTTATTCATTTTTCCCTGGTCATTTACTGAATAATTTGTGTTTAGCTTTTTTTCTATTTTTTAGTTCATTTTTTATTAAGTATTTGATCTGACACTAAATGAAGATCTTTCGGAGATTTTTTAGTTATTTGCCTCTGCTTCCCAAAATACCTCTGTTATATTGCAGTTTAGGCTCTAAAAAAAGAAAAATGTCACATTTTGCACCAGGAATAGTTTAACTAAGATCAACAGTTGATATGGATCAGTCAGTTATGTGGCATGCATGATACATGCTTAGGCAATCATGTATCTTTCAATACATGACTGACGAGGCAGATTTTTTTTGCCATTTCTTTCTGTGGTAGACCAGTTGCCATCCAAGGCTATAGAACCTGGTCTGTCCTGCTATCTACCCAAGCTGGGGGGAGAAGAAGAGGATTCATACCTTTCCCAAGAATATTAGCACCTAAGTGAATGTAATGGATTTGATTGGAATTTGTCGTCCTGGGTAAATATTTTATAAGTATACCTAAATGGCAAAATTAATTAAATATTACTGTAATCTTTTTGATAACATGGTAAACAAAATATTCTCTTGGTCTGTTCTACTCCACACATCCTACACATTTCTTTATCTGTCTGATAAAGAAGCCAATGAATGATTTGTTTAATTATGCCATCATATTTTGATGACTGGGGGAACTAGTTATATAAAATTAGTTAGTAGTAATAATAATTGTTTAATAGTATTTATCTAAATAATATCTTGCTCATCAGATAAAAGGTCATTGACTTGTCTATATAAAGGCAATTCCCCTGACAGTAATTTGCTTCTAATATCTTGAAGAAAGCAAATAATTTTGTTCTTCAAATGAGTATCAATTTTCCCCATAATTCAGTAACCATGACAACATGGGTCTCCATGCAGAATGCAAGAATAACTATTTGCATTATTTACATTACTCAGACTGTTATCCTCATCTTCATTGCCATATTCACAATGTTTCAACCATTTTATGCTCTAGCCTTCTTCAGGTGATTGGAATTTCAAACTGAACCCTTTATTTCATCCACCGGGGTAGATTGTTCTAATTCCATGTGCCATGCCACTTCCATATCATGTCTCTATCCACAGGGATAAAGATGTTGGTTAGATCCAATAAGTTATGAGTTCAATACCAGGCCACAGCAGTGGTGAACCAAAACTTGGAGAGTTAAGTTAAAGAGAAATAACTGAGACATCCAGAAGAGACATGGCATGTGGAACTAGAACAATCTATATGTAAATAATGCAAGTAATCATAATACCTTATCTCGGAGATATAGACAGATACAATAATAACTCTTCAGAAAATTATTACTTTCTCTCTTAATTACTGTTTTGATGTTAACATTACTTGCAGCATTTTTTCATTCTTATATACATATGCCAGAAAAAAGTTTAAAAATCACCAAATTAATAGAATAGCCTTCACCTTCTCCAGGTATTAATCCAGTTGAAAACTGGTGGTTTATCATTAAAAGAATGGCAAACCACAAGTTTTCTCTTGGATTAATATCTGGAGAGTCTGGAGGCCATTCTATTAATTTTATGTGTTTAAAGCCTTTGTGAAGGAGTTGTCTTGAATCTCTATGCACTTTAACTTAGGGCTTTTGGTTTGTGACCTATACCACTTAAAAACAATCTTATCCAAGAACTTACAATAATCCTTGGTGTTATCTTAAACCATCATCAACTTTGAAGTGACCTATACTTTTACTTCTAAATTGTATTGGTTAACTATTTCTATGAAGGTACCAATCTTTTGTGCAACCATATGGTTCATCAATGAAAATTACTGTTGTGTAATCAGCTTTCATGTTTTTCTCCACCCAAATTATACATTTCTCTTTGTGATGTTTATTTATAAATGGTAGTTTGTTGGTTGCTATCATGTCTTTAGCTAATAATTACAAATATTCTACATTTATATTCTATTCTAAACTTAATATTCTACATCTTTTCTCTCTGTTGTTATCAACATCAGCTTTTTCAAATCTCCTAAAGTCAGTCTTCTTTCTTGTTCTGCCATTGTTTTCAATTTGTTTTGCAAATTATGATATTGTGTTCCATCTCAATAACTTAAAATATCTTGTTTTCTCTTAAGGTTATAAATATTTCTCATAAAAGTAGTTGAAATTTACATACTATATTTATTATATAAATGTATCTTGGAAATTTTATTCATGTCAATTGGTTAATACCCATTTTATTGGGAAAATATTGACTTGCCTAACAAAATCTGGAGTTATGTGTGTCTATTGCTTTGTAATGTACAAAAGATGTCACATTGTTTTTGTTCATATCTAAGATGAGAAAGATGTATTTTTCATATTTTACATACATAAACTCAAAGGTATATCTACATAAAACTGTATTATATGTTGCTTATTTCAACCTAGCAGGTACCAAAAACATGATAAATTGTATCAATGATTATGCACATTTTTAATAATGTGTGTGACTGTTTAAATTATTTAATTTGTTATAAAATTGCAACAGCAGCTGTTCATATTAAGAATAAATCTTTTACAAAGAAAAGCCAAGTAAATTTAATCACATCTAATAAATTTATGAACCTTGCATAGAAAGAAATTAAATGCTTTAAACATTCAGCTTTAAGATTGTGCCCCAAAAAATGAAAAAAATGAGTAATCTCTAAACCCACCTAAGTAACATCTGATATATATATATATATATATATATATATATACACACACACACACAGAGTGCCCCAGTTAATAGACAACAGTTTATATAGAAAAAGATATTTAGCTAAAACAAACAGTAAATTTTCAAAAAAAGAAAAAAAATGTGTATACATTCAATTTAGAAAAAAGGTTATTCAATAAATTACATTGTGCCTTGGAAGCAACTATATGACTTATTCAGGTGGGTCTTGTTTATATTGCCCAAAACATCTGCAAAAAGTACTTGGTATTGTGGATGCATTGGTTGGTCTTCTCTCAATACTCAGACTTTGTAGTTGCAGGGGTTCAAATCAGGAGGCCTAGGAAGCGACTCTTTGGCAAATTTTCTTGGTCAACAACACCTGTGTTACATGTGGAAGAAAGCAGTTCTTCCATCCACCCACTTAGAAGTATGTTCTCAAATATCTGATGCAACCTATGTGACTTGTATTACTCTGGACAGTTGAACTTCTTCTTTGTATTAATAATAATAATATTGTTACTTCAACTTTGGGATTATACACTTGAAGAAGGCTGTAGAATAAATGGGCTGAAATGTTGTCATAATAACAATACAAAGAAAAAGTTCACTTGTAATCCTGTAACTCTTCTCAAAATTATGAACACAATTTTGTTTCACTGCATAAATGTTCTGAATTTCATGTTCTGGAAATAAAACAAAAAATAATTATACAAGCATTTTTTTTTTTTTTTTTGGTTAAAATAATGTTCTACTTGGGTTGAAAGTTAGCAAGAGGATTGATAAACCAGTGTTAATGTTAGCAAAACTTTAATTATACATTTAAATCATAATTTTTATATACAGGTGTGGCATTAAAATCTAAAATCAATGCTTGGACGTTCTGATAAAGTGTCAATTCATTTTTTTTATGAAGGAAGCAAGTACTCCTCAAAATATTTTTACAAAAGTAGCTTAATAGACATTAAGCTGCTTTTGGAAGAATATTTTGAGGAGTACTTGCTTCCTTCATAAAAAAAGACTTGACACTTTGATTTAATACTTCTATTAACCCTTTAATAGAATATGTTTCCTACATCATTAAAATGTTGAACTGATAAATGTGATTTATTCTGAGAAAGGTATATTTTTATTCCTAGTGCAAATTATGACTTTCATTCAGAGCTCCCCACGTTTTTTGGGGGGGTTTTTTGAGTTGGAGAGCTTACCAACTTGTATGTTTGGGACCTTCAAATGTAGTTTTGTTTACAGGATTAAAAATGTAGTATCCCCTTATCTCCCAGACATTATTTAAGCAACACAACTTTAAATAAATCCTAAAGAATGACTTTTTCTCTCATACCTGTCAATTACGTTTATTGAAAATAGGTCTTGTGTACATGTAAAAATCAAAACACCTGTGCACTCTATTACTACCCCTGCCAATTATATATACAAGCCTTAGTCCTTTCGAAACACTCTCCTTAGAACTACACACACACACACACTGCATCTCTTCCAATTTCCATAACAGCCTACAAAATCCTCTTACAGAATTGCTATCAGTTGCATCTCTTTTAATCTTGTCTCTGGCATTTCAATGCAGATTTTACTTTTGTGGAAAGGCCAGAAGTCACAAGGAGCCAAGTCAGGACTGTAGAGGGGGGTGACAAACCTGGGGGTGAAAATATTACCCCCCCCCTCCCCTGATTACATTAAGTGTGATTAATCAACTTCTTCATTTATTGTTAATGTGATCATCCCACAAGCTCATCCAGTGGTGTTTCATTGCTGGCTAAAGTAACCCTACAGGAGAGTGTCTGTTCACACATGTTCAGTAATGGTTCAGATTTTGAATTTTACCAAAATTTACTCAACCCGGCACAAAGTGTGGTGGTTGTGGAAAGGAGACCACAGAGATACTTATCATTGAGAAAATTTTCAAAACCAAAATCCAGTTACTGTGGTATTTTTTGTAACCATGATAATATCACAGAGGGTCATAATTGGTAATTTTAGATACCAATGCAATTGGTTGTATTAGTCATAACAAAACTGTCTCTGAAATAATCACTATTTGCACAATCAAGACACTAGTTCCTTCCTTCCTTCTTTTGTCTCATGTCACAGAAAGGTTTTATCATTGAAAAGAATGAAAAGCAAATTGAAATCTAATTAACCTCATTATTTGGTATTGTCTATCTCCATTACTGTCTTCATTTATTTATTTAAATATCTACACCAGCAGAAAACAATGTTGTCACAATGTCACAGACATTTTAAGATTCTTCTGTTGGTATTCTTCAACTTTGCATCATACAATCCCTTCCTCTTTACATTTTTTTAATGAGGAAAATCTCATATTTCTATTCAGGTGGGTTATGTCTGACAATGATTAGTAAACTAGTCTTGTCAACATCTTGCTAATGAGCATTGGTACTTAACCATTCCAGTCTTATGTTAAGTTAAACTTAGTTCATATTTAGTTACAATTACAACTTTCCAATTTATGATTAAATATATTATTATTGATGTTTTCTTTTTAAAATTTACTCATGGTTAATATCTTATTTAAATCCAATTTTTACTTGCAAGAAGAAAATTCTAGAAAAGTAATTAAAAATTGCTCATTTCATTGGAAAGTTTAATAATGCAATGCAAAGTCCTTATCTCTAGTCTTTTACTCTTTGTAAAAGATTATAAAATATTTCAGTTTTATACAGTTAAAATATCTAATAAAAGAAAATATTTTATTTTTTATATACTCCTTAGGCTTTTTGCAAAATGCAAGGTTGTATAATCTTTCTTCTTTTGAAACAGAAAATAAGATATTTTAGTCTGCCCCAGTTTCTGAAATTATTTTCATTTATTTTCCTGTTTGGCTGATATATTCTTCTTATTAAATCCTATTATAATTCACCAAATGTCCATTTTCCATCATCATATAATCCAGATTTACAGAAAATGTAGGTACTTGAAAACTTTTATGAAATTCCTTCCCTATTTAAATTTGTGATCCCCATTGTCCATGATGGTGACAATTTTAAAATATATAGTTTAAACTCATGATCTCTTATTGAGACTAAAGACCTTATTTCAGCTTTTCACAGGAACTATATCAAAATTCTGCTCATAAAGTTGGCTTTCAGTTAGTTACAAAAACATAGAAAGAAAAAGTTCTTGAAAAACAATAGGAAATTCAGTCAAGTTGTTTAATTACTTAACATTTTCAATCTAGGCTTTTGAGTTATTAATTGGAATTTCTGCTTACTATGTTTTGGTTAATGAACTTCTTTCTTGATACTTTTTATTCAAGATGAAAATTTATTTTATGCTAAATTATTAAACTGTAGGTACATAATAGAATTTACTTGCATATAAAAACATTGTACTTACTATTTTTTTCCAAAATTACAAATCCTTCACCATAGTTGTTATTATTACTTCATAATTTTTTTCTGTTATCATTCAAATATTGTTTTTGGTGGATTAATGGTTAACAATACTGAAAAATGGAATTGGTAAGCTGAATTCAAATTCTAACTGAAACAGTTTGTATTTACACTTTGCAGTAATGCTCTCAGGAAAGGTACAACTCCATCTTTTCTCCAGCTATAAATAAAATAGCAGGGGAAACTGGGCTCTTTAGTCCTGGCTGATAACCAGTGTAGGAGTGATAGAACACAGAATTCAAAATGTGGAGAAGGCAATAGAAACCACTCCACTTCCATTTTAGAAAACAGTCACAGCAATCTACAGTTTACACATATTGAAGAAAAGGGAAGCTGTGGAGAGCTATGATCGCCTATGTCTTGATGGGAGATGACATTTGAAAAAAAAAAACAGAAATTCAATCCATACACATAAATGCAAAATAATCTGAGATAAAACCTGCATTGGATGGTTTCATGATTAAGATCATTCGGCTATAGTTGTGGTCCTTTTTTGACATCTCTCATGCAAAGTGACGATTACTTAACAGTGTCCATTTTCTCTCTAAGTAATATTGAAACAGGTATAACTGAATTATATGATAACAGTAACAGGGAAGAATTCATAACCTGTCTACTTATGCATGCACAGAATACATTTTTTTTAAAAGTGCAAGCATGTTATATATTACTGTAGTTAAAACTCTTAGCCAGTCGAGCCACTCAGGTTTGGTCTGTATTACATGTGATTGATAATTGAATCAAATCTTCCATGTGTTTTTTTGAAAATTATTTATTTTCCTAATTTCTAATATCACTTGAATCAAAATTTGTGGCAATAAAAAAAAAGGAAGAAGGAATTTTTTCAGTTCAATTTTAATTCACAATTTCATTTTATGACTTGAAATAAGAGGAAACACTTTTGATAATGAAGGATGAAGAGAACAGAGATATTTATTCCTAAGAAATTATTCCCAGCTGAAAAAATCTCTATGGAAAAACTTTATCCATAAGAGGTTCTGTTTCTCTTTTATTTGTAACCCAAGACTCATCTGACCCCGTTGTATGAGGTAAAAAAAAATCACAAAATACAAGTTCAGATTTTATGTTTATAAGAAATATAGATTTCATGCCAAGTCAACAGAATATATAAGCAAAAGTAAGATCTTTATTTCCAATATAAACATGCCTTGTTGGTTTGCACACTATATATTTTTAACAATCTCAAAATGTTCTTAATGTGGCAATAATTGAAATTTCTTTTCTTTTTTTTTAAGACTGTTTTTCCTACTTACAAACAATTCATTTCAAAGAATTTTCTAGAGCATTTATTTTAGAGTGTTTTTTTATTTTTTTATAAATTCTTTTTTAGTATATTAATTTCTCAATTATTTTTTTTTAAATTACTTCTGCAAACTTGATGTTTCCCTAAAAACCATTTCCACAAGTTTCAGATAAACATTATCTGCTCAAAATCACCTTCCTACCTGCAAACATAACCAATTCTTGTCTCTTTGCATCTAATTAATTTTTTCATTTGTTGTTGTAAATGAAGATTGTCTTAGGATTAAAAAAAAACATATGCATTTTATCAGTTATATTAACAACAGATACTATTTTCCTATCATAAGGTGCACTTATTTCTTTCAAAAATTATGTTTTGTCTTGTAGCCACTCTGTCAGGCTATAGATATTAGACTTACACTTAAACACTTCAGTTTGACACAGTCATTCCCTGATGGAAATATATCTAGTTTTAAATGATTCAATTATGATTAGAAATCAAAATATTGCTAACATAATAATAAATAAATATAATTATGGATGACTCCTCAGTTGAATATGATTCGTTTTACCTAAATATGCCTTGGCAAATTACCACTGTATTTTATATACTGAGAAATAATGTATTTGCCTTTCATGCATTTTGCAGAATGCTTCATCAAGTATTTCAGTCGGCCTTTTCTTTCCTTTACTCAACTTAATTCCTTTCTTGATTCAAAACATAATTAATTGCTTAATTTAAATTTTAAATACTATTCTTATTGAGGCAATTATGTCATTTTAATTATACGCTTTTGATTTTATAGTTAAGATAATTAAGGTTATTAATTAGCAAGGAGTTAAATAATTTTGACATTAATTTGATGAATAATTTCTCACTGGGAATCAAATTTTCTAGTACCATTGAAAAAATCTGTACATGCAATATTTTAAAAGTTTTCAATTAACAAGTTAATTCAAATTAATTTGCATTAATGTTTTATATTTACCGTATACATTAATAACTAGTTTAACCATTGCTATCAGAAAATAACTGTAATTTTTAAGATTTTATAAATACAATGTAATTACAGAATTGCTATCTGTGAGGTAAAAACAATTTGAAATGAAATAAATTATGCTGTCTTATTTGGCCAGTTTAAAATATTCTATTTTATTTACATAACATCAGCAGAAGAGTCCAATGCTTACAGATGAGTGAATTGTTAATGTCTCTCACACACACACACGTACTATATACTGTACTTGGGTATTAATTTTTCATTTATACACATTTGATTAAATACCAATAAATGTTCTTTGATTATTTTTATTTATTTTTTATTTCAGGTTCATATTTGAAACTTTATTTTCCTATATCTATTTGGCTAGCCATTATCAAAAACTAAAAAAAAAAGTGGAAGCATTGAGAAAAAAAAAATAATTAACAAGGAACTTTTGTTGATATTTAACCAAACTGTGTGTGTGTGTGTATATATATATATATATATATATATATATATATATAAAATGTCAAGAAACACTTTGTCTGTGTGGCACAGACTTGAAAGGGGTATAATAACCGGCTGTACAATATTGGCAACACTTTGCCTTAGCTATGAATATGATTGTCAAAGCTGCAGAGATGGAGTGCCTTGGATCCTAGTCAGTCAGGGGGCTAGCAGCCATCAATAAGAGCTTACATGGATGACCTTACAGTCACAACCAACTCTGTAACAGGTGGCAAGTGGCTCTTGAGGTGTTTTGAAAGGAGCATGAACTGGGCTAAGATAAAATTCAAACGTGCTAAATCAAGGTTTCTAGTGATTAAAAAGTCTAGGTCACCAACAAATATTGATTTACTGTTGTGGGAACAAATATCCCAATGATCTCAGGGAACCAATCAAGAACTTAGACAAGACTTTCAATAGTAGTGTGATGATAGATACTGCCCCTATCCACCAGATGATTGTCAACCTAGACACAACTTTAAAAACTGATAAATTAGGCCTGTCATGTCAATTTAAAGCATGGGTATTTCAACACTCATTATTACCCAGAGTGCTGTGGCTGCTTCAGCTATATGAAGTCCCACTCACTACGGTGAAAACTTTGGAAAGAAGGATAACAATGCACCTGATAAGATGGCTTGGGTTATCTAAAAATTTAAGCAGTGCTGTGCTGTGCTGTATGGTAACATGGATGTGCTAAAGCTACCACTTAGCAACCTCAAAGAAGAGTTCCTAGTAAGCCAGACTAGGGAGGTCCTCCAATTCAGAGAATCTAAAGACCTGAAAGTGAGAGGAGCAGGAATAGAGACCTGGAAAAATAGTGTGCCAGTAAGGAATTAGCTGTTGCAGAAGAGAGTATATATGATATGATAAAGCCCAAGGTAAAGAAAGGCGCCAATTATTACAAAATGAAATCCATGCAGGTACCGAGGAAAACCATTACAGTAGAATGGTTGGGCTGTGCCAGCAAGGAGCATGGACAAAATGGGAAGGAGTTGAACATCATAAGATAAATTGGTCAGATTGTTGGCGCACTGACTTCAGTTCCTAATAAAATCAGTCTATGACATTCTCCCAAGTCCAGCAAATCTGAACTGGAATAGTGGGAGCAGAAAAAAAGAAAGTCCTGAAAGAAAGCTCTGATGTAGCTGAAGAAGGATCCGGGTGGACTTGGCTGAAAAGGAATGACCCCCGTGGATTAAAGAATGAATAAGACCATTCACTGAATGGATTTCTTTTTTCTCTCCTCTCCTTTTGCTAAGCAAGTTAGCTTGCATTTTCTGGCTTGGGTGGAAATGAAGCCAATGGTGTGTTTTAGTTTTAAACACCGCAGTTAGGCTTTCGCAGGTGAGGGGCTATAGGGTTTTTTTTTTTTTTTAAATAGATAGACCAATTTATTAGAAGTAATTTAGTGGGGTTTTTTTTTTTGTTACATTATTTTCATTACCAAGAAAGTTGGCATCAAATAGCTTTCGAACCAACGAAGCCATCGGATTTAATGTCAATCGAGTGTAATATGATCTCCCCATGACAGAACATCTCCCCGTTGATTTTGACTGTCCATAACGATAAATGTCTGCGTCACAGCATTCACAAACTTGTTCAAATTATTGTAGGGTTTTTATTGTTTTTTATTTTTTTATGGTTGGTGACTGCATGGACATAGGTTATGAACATAACTTAATATGGCATTTAATGCCACAAAGAATTTTATTTTTTTTTCCAAGTAAATGTAAAAGAAAAAAGACTTACCATAATGTGTAGGAAAAGCAAAACTGGAAAGCTCATGCAAATCACACCGTTGATCTTATACCTGTAAACAGCAAACAAACAAATTCTGATTGGCTAATGCAAATCTCATTGTCATTATAAAAGTAAAATCTAAATATTTAGATATTATTTAATCCATTGGAGATACATTAAATCTAGTATATCCAACTTAATTATTCGCAATTATTCTTCCCCACTCCCGTTAGTGATTTGCAAAAAAACAACTACAAATTCAAGTGCTGTTTGGGAGATTGCATCTCCAATGGATTAAATAATATTTATGTTGGTCACGCAACAAACTCACTTTCACAACGCTTGACTCTATATTTGAATGATAACTCTAACATTTTTAGGCATTTAAAACAACATGCCTGGCTGTGTACACAATTCCGGAAAATCCTCGTTGAAAACACAAGTATACTTAAACATGAAAACAATGAACAAAAACTAAAAATTCTTGAAGCTATCTATATACATAAAACAGTTGAAACCTAACCTGAACAAAATAAACTATGAAATCCCCACAAATATTCTTAAATGCCTATAATTGGTGACAGAAGCCATTGGTTTATACCAACGGCTTCCCATACTTAATACTTCTCATTTTCACTCTCGCGTGGTCATGTGTGACGTCACGAGCTGCGATGCGATTTTCGCTTCCATGTCTCGTATACACGAGTTTGTCGTTGCTTTGAAATTTTTCATGCAACAAAAACAGACTATCATTATTGTTTTGTCCGTGAATTGTTTGATATATTGAAATGTAATTGCCATCTTTGATAATGGCTTATGTAAGCCGAAAGCTTAGATAGAATTAAAACTTGCATCAATATGGTGATTTTCTTTCATCTTTCAATGATAATGTTATTAAGCTTATCAGACAATATGAAAGGAACTTACTTAAAATAAATAGACAAAACTTGTCTATATTATTTAATGAAACATGCATCAATGAAAAATTGCTGCCTAAATACACACACACACACACACACACACACATATAATTTTTTAAGATGGGAATTACCAATTTTTAATATTAAACCTAATAATACTTTTAATTCATTAACATCATATTGCATAATTTTATTTTGAAAAATTAAAGCTAATGGAATTTCTAATTGTCCCTGTTCACTTAAAAGTTTTTCCCCCCTCCTGAGTGACTGTATAGGGAGAGCAACTCTAATTTTTTTTTTTTAAACATCTTAAGAATGTCAAAATAATCTCTTCTCTTTCTTTCCTTGTCTCCTCCTCCTCCTCCTCCTCTCTTTTCCTTTTCATTTTTCCCTTCTCGCTTTCTTCTAGCTTCCTTCCTTTTTGTTTTTTCTTCTTCTCTGCTCTACCCACTATTATCCTTCCCCTTTCACATTTCTACACAAAATGAAAACACTAAATTCTCTCTTCAGATCTAAATTATTTTATCAGATGTCAATTAATGATTGTCAATCATTGCCAAATTCTGTTTCATTGTTTTATTAATCAATTAAAATACTTTACATTTTTATTCTCTGAAGATTCTTGTGGTTTTCTTTCCATAAGTTTCAAAACTCCTTCTTCAACAGAATCTTTCTCTTACTTGGAAATAATTAATCTATAATGGCTCAAATTTGAAAATATTATCTCTCAGCAGTTTGTTAAATTGATCTGTGTAAACCTTTTGCAAAAGAAGAACAGCATTCATTTCTATTAAAATTTTATTCCAGGACAAAGGCCTTTTCTAAATTAAACAGATAAAGAATATTTCTTCATTAGTTTTTCTCATCAGTTAATAAAATTTTATGTTGTTTCCAACCCAACACTTTTAGTCTTAGAGCTTTTAACAACCCATTCTTTTTATTATAGAATAAATTCATTTTTAATAAAATAATAAACATTTGTACCATATTGTAATTTCAGAAAGTCATTTTTGATAGGAAAATTTGATCAAATTACTATTTTTAATAGCATATAACCCCTCCCCACACCTCACAAACACACACTATTTTTTCCTTGAAAATAGCTTAAAAATGTCCTGAATTTTTTATGTAAATTTGAAGAATCTATTTGGTTAATGTTTATCCAGATGATAAAGACGACCAGTACTTGTCCAAAGCTTAAATTCAGAATACTGTAAAATGTAAATAGGAAACAGGGTCTCATATGCCTTCAAATATGGTAATACTTCATTAAAAATTACTTGTTTTAACAAGAGAAAAATAATTTTACAGTGATCTAAACTCATGAAATTAATAACTAAAATACATTTATAAAATAATTTTTCAGGCTTTTCAAGTTTTTATATATAATTTCTTTCTTTCTTATAAGATGGCTCGTAGCCAAACCAAAGCAAACACAACCTAAAAGTTACCTTCAAAATATTACCACTGATTACATGAAGGAGCAGAGCAAAGATTGTTCTGGAGATAGAATATTTTTCTTTTAAAATATAACTGAATGCAAATCCTTTTAAACATGCTTGTTTTTTTTTTTATTATTATCCTTCACCCTTTGCTAGTTTTATTTTTTATCAGCAGATCTTTTGCTTATAAGAATGTTAGTAGGTCACTGGGACTGATCTCCATTTACCTGCCACCTTTACTCCCTCAGCGTACACAGCAAATGAACGAAACGTGTCATTATGTTCTGTTTAGATAGTTTTTTTTTTCTTCTTATTTTTGCCTTTGGCACAAACAAGTCAGTTGTTAGAAAATTCTGTGTCAGCTAAAGATTGTCTTACACTAGTGACATCTTACTCAGAAGTGCCAATAGGTGTCTCTTTTCTGCACTTAGCTCTTTACCAAGAGTAAGAAAAGATAATCAACTCCTAAATATGGTATTTCCAGTAAGCAGTTCCTTTTGTTGACCTTGAGTTGAAGACTAAATAGTTTGAAAACTGAAAAATAGCAACAACAAAAAAATGGCATAATTGTTAACCCTTACTTTACAATAAGCATTTTATCAGTCTGCTACAGGGTCACCAAAATAGAGCACCTAATGAGAATTGAACATATTAGTTATGAATAGTTGCTTCTTAATTATCTCTCTGCTGGTCTGAATAGTAAGGTTTCTTCTTCTTCTTTTTATTAATAATAATAATATCCAGTTTTGAATCACAGATTTGCTTGTCAGTTGCCTGACCTTAATCAGTCGGACACGTCCCTCAGGGGCTGGTGCACAGTGCATCTGTTTGTGAACACAAGTAGTTGGGGGAACATCATGCCCAGATGTTAAGATGGTTGTTTTTATTCTAACATAAATTATCACTCTACATTTCATGTCTTTGTTTTTTTTTTTTTTTAGAAAGTAGACATTTACTAAGCTTAACTTATTCTGACATAAGGCCACAGTAGTTGAGCACCCAGTGAGGATAAAATTCTTTCGGTATTAGCCTGCAAGATACAGTGGTAATGATCGTGCTATAACAGACACCATGAATAAATATTTACTAATCAATGTTTAGTTTGACACAAGGCAACATCAGTTGGACCTCTAGAGAAGTGTAGTTCATCAACAATAGTTTTACAGTAGGTACTCTACTTTAAGTCAATATCTAAGTTTGGTCTGGTACACTAATTGAGTACTCAGAGAAGATGGAACTCACTAGCAAAGACCTACAAGATTAGCTTGATAATCATTGTTCAACAACCAGTACCTTTATATATCTTTTATAATAGAAATTTTGCTAATCTAGTCTGGCACAAGGCTATTTAGAGTCTCTATTCTGACAAAAATAAAACCTGAGAGTGACAATTATTGAGCTCCACAATCTGAATGCTGATTTACAAAAATAAAAGCTGATAATTTTCAATAGCTTTCAAGTTTACAATAGTTTAAATAATTTACACAAAGTTAGCTTGTTTCTCTGCTTGAAGTAGGTCCATTTTGAGTTAAATTTGAAAAAATGATTATGGCCTTTGAAGAAAATAGGATTCAAATTTGACAATCTCTTGCATTTGATGATCCCTTAAGGTGTGAAATTGAGAGTTACCATGCAGTGTTAATATATGTATATATATAGTCTCTCTCTCTCTCTCTCTCTATATATATATATATATATATATATATATATATATATATATATATATATATATATATATATATATATATAATGTGTGTGCTGCACACTCTTAGAAAGTAAAGATGTCAAATTGATTACAATTTGCTGAAGAGGAGCTGAACCCCCAATTTTCCACATGATAAAGAAAAGTACTTATTACTTTACTACTAGCAACTCTAACCCTACATAATCTATTATTGTACTTTAGAGTGTTTATCATAAACTAAGAGATATCAAGCAAGTTCATACAAAAATAGTGTACATCTGACTTATTGATTAGTTGTCTGAATTTATTTCAACTAAACATTTTTGAATCAAAAAAATTATTAGATAAGAAATAAGAAAATCATAAAAAAGTCATATTTTTGTGTAAATCATCAATGTTTTTCAGATCGTCTTAGCTTATGTTTTTGCATCATGGCAAAATAGTTGTGCTATTCTTAAGTTAGAATAATATTGAGTAATTTCTGAAATCAAAGATCATTCTTCAAATCTGAAGATATTAGTCTGAATAATTTTGGAAATATTCACTTTCAGGATAATTTATTAAAGCTTATGGGTCAGAAGTGGGGTTTTTTTTTGGGGGGGGGGTTACATACAAAATTTATAGAATTATTTTCATCATTTGTTCTAGGATTGTTTGATCCATTCATTCATTTTTCTACAGCTTACCAACCCTTTGCAGGTTATTTAAAACCAGAAAACATTTTTTAGATTTTTTTTTTTTTTTTTTTAAATAATAAGGATTTAGTGATACAAATCTTACTAATTAACCCATAGCAGTGGGGAGAAGAGGTGGATTCATACCTTTTCCAAGTGTATTTGTGCATAAGTAGATAAGCGAACCTAAGTGGAATTGGAACTTGGCTCTCTGATTCACAATTTCAAGCCATCATCCATTAGACCACCAGCACATCCAAGTTTACAGCACCTGGTATTCTCAAGCAACCAACCATCTAGGTACTGACCAGACTTGACATTGCTTAACTTCAGTGATCGTACAGGAAAAGGTGTTTCAACATGATATGGCTGAAAGCCCTATACATATGGAGAGCTAAATGTTCAAACCAAAATTTTTATCTAGAAATTAACTAAATGTTTTTTCAGTATTAATTAGTAACTACTTTTCTTTTCTCTCATTGTTACTTTTCATCACAACATTCAAAGTCAAATATTCTTCAACCATAAAAGCAGTATGAAATTCAAATAAAATTCCAGCAAGATTTGAACTCCTACTCTTCATTGCAAGACTATTAAGTATTACACAGATAACACCTTAACCAATCCAGCTTTGGAATGCCAGGGCTGGTTAGGTCCCACCTTAATCACTTCAGCAGTAAATGTCACCTCCAAATATTTATTTCATATTTTATCAATTTTACTTACATCATTGTCATAATAAATTTGTTTTTGTTCATCTTATTGTTACTTTTTATTTTAATGTTTCTGGTTTGAGTTCAATTCTACTTTATTTCAATTTCAAGCTGCTTATTTTAATAATCAGGATGATTTAGTCAAGAACATTATGAAAAACTAAAACTAATTAATAAATGAATAATAAAAACTTTTTTCACCTGATATTTTTCCGTTTTTATATTTTATAATTTACCACTTTTTGTTGTTGCTTTTGTCTTTCAGCATCTCATGCAACCTGGCTTTCAGTGTGTGAAGATTATGCCCACCAATTGGAATCAGATGGTCAATACCACAAGGCAGCCACTTACCTGATGGCCTGTCATCGCAACTATGATGCCATTGATTTGTTTAAAAGGCACCGTTTATACAAGTGAGTGTCATTTTCTTTTCAAAGATTACAATTTGTAAAAATTAAACTGGTTATATGTTAATGGTTTACAATGGACAGCCTGTATATGATGTCTCGTAAGTATATGCATGATGTGTAAAGGTGTTGTCAAACTGTGCTTTACTCTTCCTTAGTTGATAAGAACCTATTAGTACATGAAAAAGCAGTTTAGTGATATAAATGAGTGCCTGGTGTCACTAACAGCTAATAAAAGCTTATTCTTCCTAGAAAACTACTATGTGTGGGAACAGGATGTAATTATCAAGGAATATTTGAATTGAAGAAGCCATTTATTTATTGGAAGGGCTTAGCTAAAGTCAGAATGATGAGAATGTTGTTGATTTAGATTCTTCCTGAGAAAATAATTGCAGAGAATGGTAAGATCATTAAAAGAAAGTGACTCTGGTGGGGAGAATACTGATAATGGTAACAGATTACATGGAAATAAAAAAGCAAAAATAAAAAAGACACATATTGAAGTTTTCCTACCAAAACTTATGTGAAAGCCAAAAGGTCAAAGGTTAGTTTTTTTAATATGTAATTAAAAAGTTAATCTATTGATTCAATGATAGCTTGCTTAAATTATTACATTAAGTAACTGCTCAAAAACATGTGTCCAATGCTATTTTTACTTATAGTTTGAATTAAAAATTACTAAGTTAAAAATGTAGTGTAATTACAATAAACTACCAAAAGCAATGTGAACAAGTTTCTTTAACTGTGATATTATAATTCTTAATTTTTGACAAGTATTTCTTTCATCTTACTCTTAGTTATACATGGCAACTTTCTCAGGCTGTCAGTTTATGAAAGTAAGTTAACAGTGCATATCAAAAGTAATAAGCTCTAGCCAAAATACAAATTCACATCCTTTTTGCTTCAGGAAGCTTGTCTACATACAGCAGCTCCTCTACTGATTGAGCTACCAGAACATTGGTTGGCAGGTCAAATCTATACCATAAATCTATTTTCTAGTTTGTTTGTTTTTTTGTTGTTGTTATTTTTAAGTACCTTAGTAGTAATAGTAATATTATTTTGATTTTATTCAATAACTGAACCATTGACAAGCATTAATATTTGGTTTGTATTTATTTATCTTAATTTTAATTGCTTTTCATTGCAATTTTTTCAAAAACTTTTAGTAAATTATCATTCTAAGTTGAAATGAAAAGAAACTAAAGTTAGGATAACAGAAATTCAAGCCAAAAATTAATAATGGTTGATAATGTAATAAAAATAAAATAAATTATTATTTAAAAAATAAAATCCGCCATGACCAATTATATTCTGAGATAAAAGATTTGTTTTTAAAATAAAATTTAAGATAAACTATTATCATCAGTTTGAGAAAGTATCTGTCACTATTTGCCTAGAACGTATTTGTGAAGATCTGAGACTGGGATAAAGGGTAACTGTGAGAGAGGTAGTTTAAAAGTTACCAGAAGTGAGAAACACTTCAGAAGACTGGTGAATGCATTGGCTGGAATGCTGTGATTAAAACAATGAAAATGAGGATAATCAAAATATTTTTAAATTTCAGAACTTCAGAAAATACTTAGGACAAGAACTCACTGGCTAATCAATGACTAAAGCAAAAAAGATGTGGAGATTAGTATAATAATTTGTGGTGTTTACTTCCTCGATTACAAAACACACTTGTACAGTAAATTAATTTGATGTAGCAACAATTTTGTTAAAGTTTCAGACTTTTAAAAAAGTTACTTCATTTATAAAATTAATACAAAAGCTTGAATCTCTTTTGACTATCAAAAGAATAGAAGCATTTTGAGCTGTCATGTTGCCCACAACTGAAAATGCTTCTTTCACTTTACAAACCTTATTCTACAATTCTCATTATTGCTTTTATATACAAAGGAATGTCTGATGATAGGTATGGATTTCAAGTGAGTAAATAAGTGTCTACCTTTAATTTTTTGAACCTTATGAATTTGTTCCGAGCAAGTTGGTTTTGTCTTGGACATAACAAAATTAGGATTACTTTATATTTTGCTTTCATTTTCATGTCTTTTCTGTTAAAAATTTAGAAAATGCCTTTTGTTTATCTGAAAGGTTCATACAAAATAATTGACAAATCAACCTGAATATTCAAATTCATAATATCAATTAAACCCAGTGATTAATTCCCTTCTTAATGAAAATAACAGCTTTTAAATCTGAAATAGAACATTGAGATCATAAGAGAGTATGTCATGTTAGTTTTATATTAAAACAACAATACAGTGTCAAATCTTCTGTAGACTACTTACAACCAAAAAGGTGTTGCCAGTTTTATTAGTTGTGTTCAAGAGATATCCAACACCTTTGTTGTATTAGTAATATTATCTTGAATTTTTTATTAGATGAACCATTGTCAACCATTATTAATTTAATCACCATTAAATAACTAAGTAGTTGCAATGGAAAGCAAAGTTGTTATAAGTTTATACTATTCTGATTCAATCTGTCACAAGGCATTGGCCTGGCTTCACTAATTCTTTCGTTTTGTGTGTGTTTGGCAGTTATTTTATGATGGTTGATAAAAGTAAAACTTTTTTGGAAAAAAACTGCAGCTTAAACAATCGTAATGTTTCAATGTGCTTTTTAAGGAAAAGTTTTAAATAAAACCCAAATATATAAATGACATTTGCATCTGAAATGTGAGGAAATGCAATTTGAAAATCAACACTGATCTAGGTGACCTTCAAAAAAGTTAAATTATGAATATTTTTTAATCTTTAAATTCACAATGATTGAATGGCAATGTTCATTGATTGCATAATCAATGAAGATTGTTATCCAACCATTGATGAGATATCTTAGATGATTAGTTTGTTGTAGAGTTCATGCCCACAAGCATATTTTCATAATTTTTTACCTCATAGAGAATCACAGACACAATTATTTGAATGGTGATAAAATAAAAAATAAAATTTTCTTTCTCGCCATATTTTGTAGCTGAAAATAAGCAAACCAAAATTGTTGAACTTGATCTCCAAAAATTCACTTGCACAGATTCCAATGCTTAATGTGTGTGCTTTGTTAAAACTTCATTATTTCAAAATGACATGGAAAATTTATTAAATTCCAGCTAAAAATATTTGGCAAAAAACAACCTGAAATATCTTCCTTTCATTTGAAAACTCCTACAATCATTGATTTCTGATATTAAATATGGAACCAACATTAAGCTAAACCACTAGGATTATTTTTCTGATATTGAAAGTTAAAATTAAAAGTGAAACTGTTTTTCCAAATTTTAATAATTGCAGCAAGTATAAAATGCTAATTAGCATGGTCGCTAGAAGAATTAATGTCAACTGTTTTTGGAAATCATTGCATTATTAAAATTTGGTTATGTGTTTTTCTTGCTGTAAATGAATGGTTATTTTTTCTGTTGAGTTATTTTCAGATTCTTTTTTTTTTTTCCATAAATTACTGGAAGGGAATTCTTCAAACATCTTAATGTACAGTTATTATTCACTAGATTTAACTGAACAAAATTGCATTCTGTTCTGAAACCCATAAATGGTTTTCATATAAAATGATATGTAAAGATCAATAACCAATTATTAATTTCTATTTAATAACATTAGAAACATTAATAAGAAACATTAATTGCATTAATCGTGTATGATTATCTTAAATGATTGATTGGCAACTTTTTTTAGAAGTCTACGATAAGATTTTTTTAAAAATTTTGTATAAATTTGAAACAAATTCTGTATCTGTCAATTTTTCACTAAATTAATCCCACTGTTAAATTATCAATGGTCTTAATTGGTCTTAAGTTCAGAAAATAATTTTTTTTTTATTCCATATTTTTATCTTTTTTTTTAACTTGGATTTTCATTTATTTTTTTTTTTTGCTTGTTATCACATTTTTGCTTGACATATTATTTGATCTTCAAATTAAACAACAATCTGACTTTGTCCTTTCAATTGCTTTCTGAACATTACTTATGTCATAGTCGAATGAAATTTATTGTATAATTGACAGATGCTGGTTTTGTCACCTGATCAGCTGTATCTGTATTCACCTTCCCCATTGATTGGCTTAAACACTTCTGACTCAGTACTTTGTTCTAATGTGACACAACTACACCTTATCATTTAAGTTAGGCTTACAGCCACATCACATTAAAACACTGGTTCCCATATGATCCACATCTTCTCCCCCAGCTATGGGTTAATTATTAAGACCTGTATCACTGAATCATTATCTCCCAAAAAATAAATTCTTACCATCTAAAAATATTTTCTGGCTTTAAATAACCTGTAATGGTTTGATAAGTCAAAGAAAAAAATCAACCAACATTCAAAATTCCGTCAGTTATGTGCCATGCGTGATACACACTTAGGCAATCATGTATCTTTCGTTACATGACTGACAAGGCAAATTTTTTCCTGCAATAGGTTGCCATTTCTCTCTGCAGTAGACTAGTTGCCATCCAAGGCTATAGAACCCAGTCTGTCCTGCTATTTACCCATAGTTGGGTGCGGGGGTGGGTGGGGAAGAAGAGGATTTATACCTTTCCCAAGGGTATTAGCACATAAGTGAGAATTACTATTAACAGTCTCCTTAGGTGCAAAGTGTTACCTATGTAGGGCTAGAGAGGGTATATCAATTCTACTCATAAGATTTTACATAAAAAATATTCCTATTTAAGTGTAATCATCAGATCTCTAATCGCAGAAAAACATTGTGTTTTTTAATCCAATATTTTATGCAAATGTCAACACACACACACATACATTCTTTGTTTTTAGTTTATAAAATTGCATTGCTGAGTTTTCAACATTTACTCCTAAAGATGCAAGAATGAGCAGAGTTGGGAGCATTGGGCATTTAAGATTGTCTGCATTATTGTCAGGAAATCTTTATAGCTGCAGGGAAAGGAAAAATTGCTTTAATCTATACTTGTAATATAAATTTTGTTTTTTCCTCTAGATAACTGAAATGTATTCATGTTCAATAGAAAACAGTTTAAAATTCCAGAACTCCAGCTGTGCAATTTGCCTAGTCCTCCTATGACTGCCAATTTAGAAAGCATAAGATGTGACTAACAAACTTATTATTTCTCAAAAGCTTTTATCCTTTACACCAAAACTCATCAAATGCATTTGCTTATATGTAAAATCCAAGCTCTCAAAGACATATAAATATATTCTTGGTTGTAGTTTTTAGAAAGTGAGCATCATAATAGTTCTTTTTACCTTGGGAAAATATCTCATTACAAACAATTTGTGTTTTAGTTTCCCAGCTCTAGAATTTAAAAGCTGTCTCTTGACCAGAAATACATATGATAGGGTTTGTCATATTTTATTGATTATTTTTGTATGTGTGTGCAGAGCATTTTGTTGTTGTATTAAGTGTCAAAAATAAAAAGAACAAGTGGGTGGATATGCTAATCTTTGACACCTTCATCACCATGATGCACAAGGATGTATGTTGATGACCAAGAGTCGATCAATAGAGATTCCACAGAGCATTACAGGAAAGCTGATATTAGGCACAACAAAATAGAGTAGAGGACAAAATGGAAGACAAACATTGAATTTCAAAAAGGGAAACTGCATGTAATTAACATTATTTGGTGCTGAACTAGTATTGTGAACATTTTAGTGTGGAACATGTTAAAGAGGAACACAATTTAGCTCATGAAGAGTAATATCAGATTTTCAAGCAATTTCATGATGCTCATGAATCATCTTATAAATATATTGATTCCTGAATCAATCTTAGGTAATTTTCATGATCAACATTCATCTTGCATGATCAGAACTGACTTACTGTGTTTAGAAATTTTTCTATCTTTGAGACTGAGGCAAAAGTTTTATGCACCATCTTATGGTAATGATTTGCTTGGCACTGGATGACAAAGTTAAAGAAAAAGAGATTTAGAACTTATGGACAAAGAACATTTTGGAAAACCTCAGAACTTGAAAAGTGATGAATTGGAGGAAATTTTTAGAGAGAGTTGAAGTACAAGTAACATGTGCAGAAAACTTAGGCATGAATCAGTTCTTATTTGGATGACAGATTGGAAGAAAAAAGGCCTTTTTCTTAGCGAGGAAGTCAGGTAATGCTTTTCTTTTCATATTACATGATATCACCTGTCTTCAAGTTGTAAATATGGTAAACAATCATGTCACTATATTGGAAAATATTTCCACTTGCAGAATATTCACCTAATCTGGCAACTTCAGACTATCACTTTTTCTGTTCCATGCAATGACCCATGAGCAATTCCACCAATTTCGAGTTAATGAAAAAATCCTCAAAGAATTTATCAAATCAAAACTGGAATTGTTCTTTATCTAACATTTTGGAACTACTGAAAATGGTGAAGTAGCAATAAAGTTAGTGGGCATCTATTTAAAAAAAAGAAAAAAAGTTAAATGAAATCTGTGCTAAAATAAAACAATTGTTATTTGACTTTTTGCTTTCCTACCATCAAAAATTTTGCAGTCATCCAATAATTACTTATTAGCGCATTGTTTACCAGCCACTTTCCATTCTTGGTGTTTTTAATGCATAATGGTTTCTTTTCATGGCTCTCCTAAGTCAAAAACATTTTGAACTGCATTTATAGTCATGTTTAAAAAAAACAAACAAAAGCAGCTGTCATGATTTAGTCAAGAAAACATAAATACAAAAATAATGAAAAAAATATTTCTTACATACATTTTAGAACTGCATTGACTAAATTTAACCTTTTGGTTCTTTCAAGAATGTTTTGCTTTTGAGGAAAAGTAACTTTTATAATGGAAGTGAGTTACAGATGTTTAAATTGAATGTTGGTGTGTCATAAAGTGGGAGACAACACTTTACATTGTAAATTGATCACCCATTTTCATATGAATTCATTCATTCATTTCCCCTATAAAATTAAGTCAGTGTATGGCTATTAAAATTTTTAAGTATTTGTATTTCCCCCCACCCCGGAAGCTACCTGTGGTTCTCACTTTGGATTGTTTATTGATTGATTCATTTTCTATGGCTTATCAACCCTTTGCAGGTTATTTAAAGCCAGAAAATATTTTTACATTATAAGAATATTCTTTTGGAGATAATGATTTAGTGATACAAGTCTTACTAATTAACCCATAGCTGGGGAGAGAAGAGGTGAGTTGATAGCTTTCCCAAGGGTATTTATGGATGAGGGAATATAATGAACCCAATTGGAACTTGGCTCTCCAATTAACAATTCCAAGCCATTGTCCATTACACCACCTGCACATCCAAGCTTACAGCACATGTTATGCTATTCCCAAGCAGTCACCCATCTAGGCACTGACCATGCTTGACATTGTTTAACTTTGGTGATCATACAGGAAAAGATGTTTCAACATGATGTGTCTGTAGCCTACTTTGGAGGTAATGAAAGTATTTATGCATTTGAGTGTGTGTGTATGCATGCAAACTCGCAAACCCATGAAACAAAACTGAAAGGTTCTTGGCCCTTTCCACTTCCCAAAATCTAACCAGGTAACCAAACATTAGATATTTTTAAGGACTTCATCAGCCCAAGATATATATATATATGTGTGTGTGTGTGTGTGTGTGTGTGTGTGTGTGTGTGTGTGTGTGTGTGTGCAGGTATGTAGAAAAATAGGAAAGAACATGTTAGGTAAATAATCTGGAGTTCTTTAGTATTTTTGTTTTTAAAAAACAGTGCTCCATACAGAAGTAGAGCTTAAATTATTTTTTTTTAAATAATTATAATATATATATATATAAACAAACACACACACACACAAATATGTTTTCAGCAGATAAACTATTTTTCGACTTTTTTTTTTCTATCTAAATACATACTGAATTTTTGGCTTTCCTGAAAGCCTTTTTGTTACCATCAGCATCTGCAGCCACTCTGTTGCCTTGACCATTATTTGCAGACATCTTGTTGATTAAGTCTCATCTACTGAAGTTGTCCACTGCTATCACCATAGAAACCAACAAGCTTTCATTTGCGTCACATGTTCATTACTTGATTTATCTCATATTGTAGCACTAAATCAACACCACCTCAGTATTTTTTTTTTCTAGCATTTTTTGATTCTTTGTTCAAATTGTCTCTTCAGGTGACAAAAAGATTTATATTTGTAGACAAATGATAGCCTCATGCTATCTTTTTATTAGTAGCACATTGAAGACATGTTTTACTTTTTGACTAAACTAGCACATACATAAAAGAAACAGAGCTACATTAGTGTGTGTGTGTATGTTTGTGTTAATACTTATGTCTATATATGAATATGTACATTTTTGTATATTTCTTTCTCTCTATCATATATATTTGTGTGCATGTTACAAAATTCTTGCCTCAACTCACATCCTAAATTGTGGTCAAACCAAACACCAGATTGTTTTTGGATGGCTTTTATCAGTACATCTTCTTCATATATATATATATATATATATATATATATATATATATATATATATATATATATATATATA